>OZ008368.1:239486468-240086468 GCA_963931995.1 Phaonia tiefii
GTCTCACAGCCTGCCTAGCAGTCAGACAGTGTCGCTCCCGTAAAAGCTGACACAGCCATTGAAACCGTAGGCCGATTTAGCAAGAGACAATATACCCTATACCAATATTAATTCGTAAATGAACTCGAACGGATACATAACATCCTTTACATGTTTAAAGCCAGTTTTTGGGAGAATTTCTCCCACTCGCGGTTTAAGGTGAAGAACGTTAGTCGGGCTAATACCTTCGCATATGTATGTTTGTATTTGCCCATTTACTCATACACTAGTGCACATATATTTATTTATACACAGTCATGTCATGGAAAATTTAAATGAATATATATTTAAATAACCTTTAAACTCAAGTATCCTTTATGTGATATTTTGAAGGGATTTCCAGAACCCATTGAGTCATATTAAATAAGATTTCCATCTTAATATGCAGTAAAAATCGCTCGGAATAACTAAAGTACACAAGTGCTTAAAATGAGGATGAATATTTTCGGATACAACTTGTGGTTGGTAGGTGTTGAGTTCATCAATTATTTTCTATCGTAAAAAAAGAAAAGTTTGTCAACAACAGGTAGATAGATAGTGGTGCTGACGATGATGGCGAATGTGATCCCAAGGATATTTGGGTTAATTTGAGCACAGGTAAGTGGATTTTTTGGGGTTTAATGATAATCATAACATTTAATGCTTAAGTGTTGAATCCAATCTGCCATAATGTGTGCAAAGGGATTTGATTAGATTTAGTTTGCCGCCGAAGGTAAATGTGTTGGGGGCTTTCGCTGAAGTAAACCCAATATTAATTACATTTTCGAGTATAGTGTGGTGGATTTATATTGTTTTTAGAAGCATCATAGATGTACAGTAAACTACGCGAAATTTTTAAGCAAGTTGGACAAAATTCCGAACAAAATGTTTGCTAAATAAAAAAAAAACATTTTTGTTAATATATGAGAAATTCATGCTGCAAGCTCACAAGATCAGGGAAATTTTTCTAAGTGAAAAGTGGTTGGTATTTATTGGAATAGTCGACAACTCAGTTAACTCAGATGATGCCTTACTACTGTGCCTGCATTGCTACTATCGGTGGATCATCAACCGTATATATAATATTATAGTTTTATTACAATGTATCCGATTTAGTAATGTTCAGTTACTTAACTTTCGAATACCCGTTTCCCGAGACGAAATGAAAAAACACTTCTTTACTTTTCCGTAGTAAAATTAAGTCTGATTCTTTATTTAATTGTTTGAGGTTACAAAGCCCGGTGCGTAAAATACAAGAATTAACTAGTGTGCAATATGATCGTTTTTGATCGACAACAATGAACAAAGGCGAGATACAGGTGCAATTGTTTATTACAAATTTATTGTTTACCCGCGTATTGGACACCGATGAGTGGAGGTGGAATTCTAAGGTCAGTGTTTATTGCGTTATAATATTGGACACCAACAAATAGAATAGTTTATTCCAGGTGGTTTTCCATTACGGATCGAATGGCAATTTACTCTTGGGAACACTGGATGTTGGCTTTGCTAGAACAACTATACATATGTAAGGTTTTTGAACAGAGACGCTACAAAAGTAAATCGATAGGGACAGCAAACGACGCCATATTTTTTCCCGCTCTTTTGACATTTCTCTTCAGTAAGGTTTGCCATTTCATCATGGAAAGATATACGAGCCAACAATGAGTCGAAATTATTAAAATTTACTACCGAAATTTGGAGTAAGTGGTCTCAACTTTAAGAGCGGAAATTCATCGGAAATCGTCTTCAGCGATGAGGCTCATTTCTGGCTGAATGGCTTCGTCAATAAGCAAAATATGCGTTATTGGTCAGACAGCAATCCAGACGTAATCCATGAGTCATCATTGCATCCCGAAAAAATTACGGTTTGGTGCGGTTTATGGGCCGGCGGCGTCATTGGGCCGTACTTCTTCCGTGATGATCAAGACCGGCAAATTACTGTGAATGCGAATCGCTACCGTTCAATGATAAGCGAATATTTTTGGCTGCAATTGGATAATATGGACTTGGAGGACATGTGGTTCCAACAGGACGGCGCCACAAGCCACACAGCGAATGCCCGTTATATATTGAATTTTTCAAATAAATTTTTTATCTTAATTTGTTTTTTGTCTTAATTTGTTTTTTGCTACTCAGGGTCGCTTCCTAGCGCACAACCCGACAATATTATGGCATTTTGTCTGGGGCTCTAGGTCTGCAAAGGCCAGGAGCAATTTTGAGATCTGTTCTGTAGTAAAGACGATGTAAATACATTTCTACACAGGTGCTTCGGCTCACTAATCGTACACAGGGGTTTCGACTAACTGTTTCTACACGGGGTTCTTAGGCTCTCTATTGCTACACAGGGGCTTTGGCTCACTGTTCCTACACAGGAGCTTCGGCTCACTGTTCCTACACAGGGGCTTAGGCTCGCTATTCCTACACAAGGGCTTCGGCTCACTGTTCTTACGCAGAGGCTCCTGCGTACTGTGCCTACTCTTACTGTTTCCATGCAGCGAATCCGAATAATCGCGTGTGCCAGACACTGAGTTCCGATTATCTTAAAGTCGACCAGTCCGCAACGTGCCCAAAGAAGAATGATTTTATGGCAAAACAGGTGGCCCCAGAAGTATTGTCAAGCCAAGACTAGTATTCCCAGAAGAGTGTCGTTAAGACCAGACAAGTGCCCCCGGAGGAGTGTTGCCAAGCCAAGAGAAGTGCCACCGGTAGATTGTTGTCTAACCAAGGCGAGTGTTTTCAAGCTAAGAGGAGCGTCCGCAACGTGTGAATCAGTTGATGTTATTCCTGTAAATCTAATTAAAAATAAATAAATGGTTTCCCATTACATCCCGTGAAGGGATCGGGTAGAACTTCTCACAATCACTGAGCTGTGCGCTTTCCAGTTTACACTCACTGATTGGGACCTTCAGTTTTACACCGATTCCGAATGGTATTTTTGAGAAACTTTCTCATGGCTATATACTCGATAGTGTCGCCGTCACTATGCGAGGTGACCGCCGCCGAAAGAAATTTTAAGGTTGTCAGAGCAGGGTTCGAACCCAGCATCTAATGTACAAGAGCCGAGCACACTAACCATTGCACCACCGACGGCCAAATCAAATTACTTTGTAAATTAAATATTAATAATGAATCTGAATTCGAACCCCCGAAAAGGAAAACTATTCTGTTCTTATTTCGAAATGTTTGGTGGATCCTAACGAGAGACCCTGGATATGACTGACCTCAACCCTCGACAAAACCACGTTACAGCGTTTTCGGTATTCCATGGCTTCTTGCGCGTGTGTTTTTCTGCTGCCTTGATCAGGATATTTTTGGTAAAAGTCCCTGATATCATTGGTGAAACGGCTTCTGATGTCTATTGGTATTACATTTCTGTTTGAAGCCCTTCCTACAATTTTTGGAACGAAGTTCCTTATCGAACGTTGCACAACTTTTATCAAACATATTGACATATAGATACAGTATTATCAACTATATTGGGTAGTTTTGCTTTGGTTTGTGTCTAGCCTAACATATGTTGGGAAATTTCTTGTTTATTGAGAAGTTTTCTAGGTGGAGCCTTTAACCAATATTTAGTATATATTGTAGTTTTGAACCCAATAAAAAGTAAATTTAGAAAAGCCAAAGTAAAAGAAGGTTTAAAAAAAGAACATTTTCTTAAATAAGTGACTTCCGTAAAAAGTAAATTTTCTCACATAAAAATACCTATTCATATTCTTAAACAAGGTACATTTTCTTAAAAAAAATCCTGCCTTTGCTTAAAAAACGTAAATTTTCTTGCAAAAAGTACATTTTCTTAAAAAAGTAATTTTTTTGTTAAATAAGTACCTTTATTTAAAAAAGTAAATTTTACTACAACAAATTGTCTTTTCTGAAAAAATTACCTTTTCTTTAACGAGTGCCTTTTTTGGGAAACAAAATAACTTTTCTTGAGATAAGTACCTACTCTTAAAAATGTACCTATTCTTGAAATAAGGACCAATTCCGAAAAAATCCAATTTCTTAGAAAAAACCTTTTCTTCAAAAAAATACCTTCTCTTTAAAAAAACTTTTCTGACAAAAATTCCTTTTGTTAAAAATAAAAAATACCTTTTCTTTTCTATTCTTGAGATAAGTAGCTTACCTGAAAATAGGAAACTTTTCAAAAAAAACTTTTCCTCTTCTTTAAAAAGTACCTGTTGTTAAGAAAAGTACTTTTTTGTAAAAAAAAAAATGCTTACTCTTATTGCCTTTTCTTACAGAAAGTACTTTTGCTTAAAAATAGTATATTTTCATAAAAAAACATTAGCTTTTAATAAAAGAAGTACCGCTTTTTTCGAGAAAATATAATGCATATTCTTACAAAAAGGACCTAAAAATATCCTTTATTTTTAAATATATTCTATAAGGTATCTCTTCTTAAAGATCCATTTAAATTATAGTATTTTTCAACGGGCGCCTTAGGCGTGTTGGAACTAACTAGTACATAATATATAGCGAAGCAAACTTCGTTACAACCGGCAGTCCCTTGACACCTCATACGATTGAGAGATCGTGTTCAGTCGATATTTATTTTCGGTTGTGCGGTCGGGTGACACCCATGATATCCTTCTGAATCCGCTTATGAGGGAAGTGTCTGGCTCTACCACAGTTTTCGTCGCAAACACTTTTCGTTTCTCGTAAAAGTTATATAATGTTTGGAGTTACTACAACTCGTTGGCCGCAAATGAAATAACTGTTTAACTGTAAATGGAAATGTTTAGCGTAAACATTTTTTCAAGAATACGATTATCCTATATTGTTTGTTGCAAACGTTTTCCGGTTCTTGTAAACTATTTTAGTTACTTATAACAATGATACTGTTTTGTGGGAGTGAACATATTTCTGCTTGCCGCAATTATGGTCCCCAAGCGTTGCTCATTTATCTGCGATAGCGTTTGGGTGTAACACAATTCGTTTTGGCATTAATATTTTTAAGTGTTAAAGAAAATGTTGGAAATGTTGGCGCAGTAATTCGAGACACACGAAACTAAAGTTCTCCAATTTCGGGGTCTTTCTTTTAAAGACACCCCAGAGACCACTAATATTTTTAAATTTATACAACTTGCAGTTAATTACAAGAAGCATATTGAATCTTAATCCACTCCGACCCCCAGAATTTGCCACATGCTTTAGCTGTTTTGTTTAATTAATTTTATTATTTCTATCAAAATTAGTTTTTCCTAATAATTATGATTAATGATTTCTCTTTTCTATTTATCCAAGTTTTATGTGTCGTGGCGAAACATGTTCGGAATGAAATGAACATAGAATTTATATGTTTAATTAGATGGCAACAGCATAATCTGACGTGCAAAACGCTTAAAACCGCATCACAGTTTTACAACTTTACCACTAATGTGTGTATGTAGTTATTTGCCAAAGGATACAATGCGAGGTGGCAGACGCCTGGATGCAGTCGCAGAGAGATAGAGAGGGTGAGGACCAACGCTTTCCCTGGTATGAGCCCTGTCAGTTCACTATTTAGAAGAGTTGCCGTTTTACTTAATTTTAAAATATTGTGTTGCACTGACCAACTGACAGCTTATTTAGAAAATTAATCAAAATGTCAGTTTTAATGTAACGTTACTACGTCTCTCTGGCCGTAATGGTGCCTCATATATCTGTCCCCCTATTTCTCTAACCGCCAGAACATATTTTTGTTGGAGTTTGAATTGTGCAAGAAGGGTTGAGGAGGATAGGGGCCACATTTTAAATGGAATTTAATGGATACATCATGTAGCCGCCTGTTGGTGCTGATAATGTTAGCTAGGACGTTGTGCACGAGAGGAATAACAAATTAATTGAAATTTGTTCAGTGTTTAATGAAATTAATACAATTTTGCTTATTAAAGACGCGAGGAATAAATTAATATGGATTCATCAATGTGGTTGTTGTTCCTCGACAAAGGGGGTGGAAAATAGTGTCGGTTAAAAAATAATAATTATTTGGCTCAATTGAAAAAGTGATGATTTATCCGACCTTTCGTATTATTTAAAATGTTAAAATGTTCGAGCGTTTGCTCGTTTTTTAAAAAAATAAAAAAAAATAAATGGTTTCCAATTACATCCCATGAAGGGACAGGGGAGAACTTCTCACAATCACTGAGCTGTGCGCTTTCCAGTTTTCACTCACTGATTGGGACCTACCGTTTGACACCGATTCCGAACGGTATTTTGAGAAGCTTTTTCATGGCTAAATACCCGATAGTGCCTCCCGCACTATGCGAGGTGACCGCCGCCGAAAGAAATTTTTAAGGTGGTCAGAGCAGGGTTCGAACCCACGATCTCATGTACAAGAGCCGCGCACACTAACCATTGCACCATTTTTTTTGCATTTAAATAATTTTATTCTCCAATATTTCGATGCTACCCAACGTCAGGAAGATAAACACAATTATTAATTAAAAATGAAATTAAAGTTTTAATTAATTAAATTAAATTTTTAATTAATGATTGTGTTTATCTTCCTGACGATGCTACCCAAGGGACAGCGAAATATTGGAGAATAAAAGTATTTAAAAAAAATTACATGAGGTGTCATGGGACACCCGGTTGGAACAAAGTTCCTTTCGCTATATATTATGTACTAGTTAGTTCTAACACGCATAAGGCGCCTGTTGAAAATTACTGCAATTTAAGTGGATCTTTAAGAAAAAATACTTTTTGTAAAATGACAAACTTTTTTTAAGACATTTTTTATCTATTGAATGTATTTTTTTAAAATAAAGTATGTTTTTAGGTCTCTTTTGGAAGAATATGCTTTATAATTGGTTTTTCAATAAGTGCGCTACAAAAGTTTTTTTAAATAAAACAATACCGGTTTTAGATACCAATTGAAATTCTTTATTCCTGTGAAAGTACGTTCGATGCCATTATGTATGGAACTCGATTTCTTTTGCATGGCCACCACGGGCACGCTTGCAGAAGTCCAGACGCTGAACCCAATCTTCGACGGTTTTCAAGCATAAATCGGCCGATACTGCTGCAATTTCGCGTTCGATATTCGTACGAAGTTCATCAATCGTCGCTGGCTTGTTGGCATAGACCATAGACTTGACGTAGCCCCACAGGAAATAATGTAACGGCGTCAAATCGCACGACCGAGGCGGCCAATCGACTGGGCCATTTCGTGAGGTAACACGTTCACCAAACTTGGTTTCCAATAAATTGATTGTGGCATTCGCTGTGTGGTTTGTGGCGCCGTCCTTTTGGAACCACATGTCCTCCAAGTCCATATTATCCAATTGGAGCCAAAAATATTCGGTTATCATTGAACGGTAGCGATTCGCATTCACAGTAATATGCCGGTCTTGATCATCACGGAAGAAGTACGGCCCAATGACGCCGCCGGCCCATAAACCGCACCAAACCGTAATTTTTTCGGGATGCAATGATGACTCATGGATTACGTCTGGATTGCTGTCTGACCAATAACGCATATTTTGCTTATTGACGAAGCTATTCAGCCAGAAATGAATAAAAATAAATAAACGGTTTCCCATTACATCCCATGAAGGGACTGGGGAGAACTTCTCACAATCACTGACCTGTGCGCTTTCCAGTTTTCACTCACTGATTGGGACCTACAGTTTAACACCGATTCCGAACGGTAATTTGAGAAGCTTTTTCATGGCTAGATACTCGATAGTGTCGCCGTCACTATGCGAGGTGACCGCCGCCGAAAGAAAATTTGAAGGTGGTCAGAGCCGGGTTCGAACCCAGGATCTCATGTACACCGACGGCCACCAGCCAGAAATGAGCCGACCATTAATTGGACGTAGCGCTCTTAAAATTGAGGCCACTGACTCCAAATTTCGATAGTAAATTTTAATAATTGGACTCGTTGTTGGCTCGTATATCTTTCCATGATGAAATGGCAAACCTTACTGAAGAGAAATGTCAAAAGAGCGGGAAAAAATATGGCGTCGTTTGCTGTCCCTATCGATTTACTTTTGTAGCGTCTCTGTTGAAAAACCCTTTATTTCCCGAAAAGGTCCTTTCTTTAATGAGAGATACATGTTTTATTAAAACCCAATCTTTTTTTAAGAAAAGCTTCCATTTTTAATAAGATGTGCTTTCTGTACGAAAAAGCCAAAGAGAATGAATTTTTTTTGCAAAGAAGTACTTTTTTTTTAAGAACACCTACTTTTTAAGGAAGTGGTACTCTTTTTAGGAAAAGGTTAATTTTTTACGAGAATTTACTTATATTCAGAAACGCTACTTATGTCAAGAAAAGCAAAGAAAATATATTATTTTATTTTTAGGAAAAGGAATTTTTGTAAGAGAAGGTATTTTTTTAAGAGAAGGTATATTTTTTTGAAGAAAAGTTTTTTTTTACGAAATATGTACAGTTTTAAGAGAAGGTACTCATCTCAGGAAAAGTTATTTTGTTTTACAAAAAGGTACTCTTTAAAGTGAAGGTAGTTTTTAAGAAAAAGCAATATGTTGTAAGATAATGTACTTTTTTAAACAAAACGTACTTATTACAAAAAAAATACTTGTTTTTAAGAAAATATACTTTTTGCAACAAAATTTACTTTTTTAAGCCAAGGTACTTCTTTAAGATAAGGTATTTTGTTAAGAAAAGGTAGATTGTTTAATAATATCAACAGGCATTTTTTGAGAAACTTAACTTTTTTTAAGAAAACGCACTTACTTAGGAAAATTTAATTTTTTTAAACTTCTTTCACTTTAGCTTTTCTCAATTTACTTTTTATTCGTTTTAAACTACAATATATGTACTAAACAGGCTCCACCTAGAAAATTACCCCGATATGTTAGTCTAGACACAAACCAAACAAAAAGACGAGTGTAAGAGTAAGTGTGTTGCCAAATGTAATTCTATGCTCAGGGTTGTATTCCATGGATTTGCCTTGGATTTGCTTTTCTAAATTTATTTTTATTGGGTTCAAAACTACAATATATAATACATAGGATCCACCTATAAAACTTCCCTTTAAACCAAACCAAAAGTACCCAATATAGTTGATAATAATGGGTTGTAATATAGTAGTTAAAAAAAAGTTGTTTAAAGTTTTTTCATTTAGTCCCCAGCCCGAAACGTGCGATAAGGAACTTCGTTCCAAAAACGACCAAAAAGCTCGAACATTTTAATTTTGAATATTTGACTCAATCTAAATAAGGTTTTGTTTCACAAATAGGTTGGAGAAACATGTTATCTTCATGTTGTAAAACGCTTTACCCCTTTGGGTTGTTTGAGGCCTCCTAAATAAGGAAGTAACGCTTAACGCAATTTTGCTCGCGCTGTAGCTGAGCCTCAAGCCAAAGCTTTCGGACATTGTAATTTTAAAGCGCTGATTGCTTTTTGAAGGATTCAACCATAGTGCCAGTATATGCTTTTGATCAGTTTTTAAGAAAACTAATAAATTTTAACGGAATCTACAACGACAGGTATGTAGGTATAGTGGAAAAAACGTCTGCGATAACTGAAATTATCAATTTTTCTAATAAGAGCACAGACTACGAAGAACTTAAGTGTCTCGTATTCTCTCATTCTGTCGACTGTATACCATGACACCGGCATCAGTGATGCCATCTTACCTCTTTTGGGGCTAGATTTAGCACTTTTGGACCTTGCAAAGCGCGAAAAAAATTTCAATGGCCCTTTTTTGGAAAAAAGCGTAATGTGCACGCGTTTTGAGTTTTTATTTAGCCCGTTTTGTATACAGCTAATGTTATTTTTTTTGTGTTTAGGGCATTCCCGTTGTTATGTGACATTTTTGTTGCTAATGGCAAAAACGATGTACAAGCATACAGTCAAAATTTCTTTTCACTCGAATGCCAACGAACCAACTCTCTACTCTCTATCTCTCTCTTACTCTCTTTATTGAATATTTCATCCATGAGCAGCTTTTGATAGTGTTACTCCCCATTTAGATTATGCTTGTCAGGCTGCAATTATCACCCTATTCTCTCTTAAAAAGCCTATGTACGTAAATCACGATTACATTACATTCTGCGTTTTGGCTTGCAAACAACCCTGCAGTTTTGGACGTTTAATCGGCTGATCTCCCTCATTCTTACCTGGCGTTTACACGGGACAGTTTTGCTCCGACAGTAGCAACACATTCACACATTTTTACTACCCCATTTACACTTCTTTCACTTGCCACGCAACTGTCTCTGATTTTTCAACGACAGTAACTTCGGCAAGAGATTTGACATAAGCGGCCAGATCATGGCTGAACTAGTAAAGGTTGGCGCAATAGAACAACTGACTTTGCTTTCTTATGACTCCATCTGTTAAATTCAGTGTATTTTGTTGTTGTACTTTTTTGTTTACTGTGTTCGTTCATATGGATCTGTGTTGAATTTGATGATTAGTCATGAAACAGAAAACTAATGCCTGTTGTTGGTTCACACAATTACAACAAATCCTACAGCGTCAACCTCTACTAGTTCAGCCATCGGCCATATCAGTGCCGTTTCGTAGTAATTTGAGAAAAATCAAAACATCGCAAACGACTTTACAAATTAGAAAATATATTTGTATTTGAAAATGTTGATAATTTTGATTGAAATATTGTTTGACAATACAAACATATAAACATGAATCCATGTCTAGTTTTGCAGAGTACATCAGTTCCATTGTAATTTGGAGAAGTAAGACAAAACACAATGGCAAAAGAGCGAAGAAACAAAAAAATCAGAGCACGAAATTTAACGAAACGACACTGTCGGCGGTTGCTTAAAACTGTACTGTCTTTATAACTGGCTGGACGCGTACGTCACACAACCAATTTTTGTCTTTGTGACAACTAATACATATTCTCAACTATCTTGTCTCAAACTGTCCCGTGTAAACGCACCGTTACATTCGTAAAATTTTATAAAAGTGGTCTACTCTAAGTATATTTATCGAAAAAGGAAATTCTCTATGTTGAATTCGTTGTCTTACATTCCTAAAAGTTCCAAAAGTGGTTTGTTATCAGTTAATTTATTAAAAATGAAATATCTGTACCCGCAGCAACACCACACCTCTCACTAACAAAACACGTTAGGCACGCGTCAAGCACGCGCGTTAAAGCCTTGTGTAATGATGGTCTTATTGTATAAATATATGTAACTATACAAATTCCAACCATGTTGATGTATAAACATAAACAATGTTAAAAGTAAACATAAACAATGTTAAAAGTATGAAGTAATCAAGATATAACGCGAGAGAGAATTGCGTTTGAGAGAATTGCTACCAATTTTTGTTCTCTTTTACCAGGGTTGCAAAATTGCGAACATCTCCTGGTAGTCTAATTCATGATCGCTGTGCTAATGGTCTTGAACAGCTCTTGATTTATATTGATGCGTTACTGTGAATGACGGGCTAATTTGCTTCCATTTTTTATTAGTTATCGCCCAAAAATATTGCAAGGTATGGCAAGCAGAATCCACTTTTAATCGTGTAGGTGCAAAATAAAAACAAAAATGTCAGACAATGCTGGTTCCGTCAAATCTGCACTCCAAACATCGTTCTTCGCTTCACCATCTGAAAGTGTTTTTCAAAAGGGAAAGGTACAATTTAATAAAAACAAGTTCCGTGTGAGATATAAACGAATATGCCCTCGTTCAACTGATCGACGGGGTTTGGTAGTTGGCGCGAAACCGAGAGTTAAAATTTTCGATAACTGGCCCATAGATCAAGCTGAATTCTGGCTTACTGACATAGAACTGCGACTTATGGAAACCCCACAATAAAAAGTTTAACTTGTTAAAATGCACGGTGTCTGTGGCCATTTCACGTCGCTTCTGCGTGTCATAACCCTAAAATCGATCGCGCAGAATGACCCCTGTAGCATCAGCTGTGTATCAAGTAGCAACATCCTGTTGGAACCACATTTCGTGATCGGTAGCGCTCTCATTTGACGGTGATAGTAATGCCATCATCAACTTCTAAGAAGTACTGAGCGCCCACAATCTAGACCAGACAATGACATTCTGTGTGTTCATTGCCAATTTGTAATGACTGGTATCGTCCGGCAATGCTTGTTTATGTACTGGTTGATTCAAAAATGGGTGTCGTCGCCACAAGGGAACACTCATTTTGATAATAAAGTTATATTATTCGCACGTATTGCTCGGCAGTGTAACTTGCCATTTTGATTTGCCTCAATTGCATGAAAAATAAATAACAGGAACTGACAATAGATAAAACAACGTAACGGCTATGGACTGTAACAATCTACCGGTCCTTATTGGAAACCACTTATTAATTAAGCGCGTTTTAACACTTTCGGGATTTATCTAGTTGTTTTTGTTATTTGGCGCGTTTTGGCACTTTTTTGGTAGTTCGACGGCGCGTTTTGTTCCTGCAGAGTTGGCATCACTGACCGGCATACTCATACAACCGTATTTCTGCAAGCAAATAATCATACACCCATTCTTCATGGAACATTTCTCACAGTGGAATGCAAAAGACAAGCAACTATCAACCTTCTCGTTCGAATGCTCAAGTGAGACTGAATGATTTCGTTTGGCTTCGTTGAATACGTGAGCGCATGTGGATGTGAAAACACGAAGCTTAACAATGCACGGTGCATAGGCTACATATACATATACACAGTCTTTATCCTCACGTTTGGCATGTAAACAAAGCGTATACACTTAAAAGTGATCACACATAATTAATTAATCTTGTATCGGATGAATCGGTAGTCGTTTACTGCAAACGTTTTTTAGTTTCGCGAACGTTGATTTAAATTTGAAGTAACCACAACTCGGTTGTTGTAACCGAAATAACAGCTGGTGGAACCGTTTTTCGTTACGCGCTAAACGTTTTTTTTAAGCTTATATTTCTCAAAACTGGTTTACGGTAAAAAAAAAATTTCGGTTGTCCGAAACGAAATGACATGTATGGCTTAACAGAAATTCGTTTCTCCATACTACAGTCCCCAAACGAACTTCAGTTATCTGAGATTTCGTTTGGGAGGAACGAGTTTTTTCTTTTCGCGTAGGGTTATGACAATCTTAAAATTTGGTCACGGCTAATTCGGCGCCCTCAACCGAACTTTTCTGTGACTGTATCAACCTGAAGAAAGTGGCAGGTGTTTAAAGAAATTTTGTACAGTGGTGGTTTGTAATCCTTTTTACTCTTAAACCATCATTAGATAAAATGCAAACTAATAAACAATACTTTTGGCTAAACCAGCAAAATGAATGGCAAAGGATTTATCGCTCTGTATTCCAACAAATATTTACCTAGCGAGACGAAACGACCAACAACAACAACAACAACAGCGACAAACTTTAAATAACGAAATTTACAAGTTCCATCTCGTGAGTAAAACTTAAGAAACTTTATATCATCCAGACCCATTGAAAATGTTTGTCCCCTCTCTCCTACCCCTTCAGTTGGAGAAAACTTTATGATTTGCTGTTGTTGTGTGTGATATTTTAGTTGTTGTGTTCTTTTCCAGCATGTTTGTTGATGTTCTTGTTAGTCTTGTTGTAAAGTGCCTTTCTATGCGGTCCATACTAATTGAGTAAATGTTGCTTCGTGATTTTCTTTCTTTAAATCGTATTTACTTAACGCATTTTAAGCGCCAAAACCTGACCACAACAAGAAAGTAAAAGTTTTCCCTTTCGTGCTGTTGGTCGAAGCTGTTTGAAGTTGTCTTGTGCCATTGTTGTTGGTTCCTCTGATGCCAACTTGAAAAAGTTTTCGAAACACGATAAAATTATATTAACAACTTTGGAGCCAACGTTCGACCATGGCGCGAAATGGCTGCGGTGGTGAAATCCTACGAACAAGAACATCAATCGAGCATTACCATTAGGAGAGAACAACAAATATGAATTAGCCGCAGGAATATGAGCAGAATCTTTAATAAGGTTGAAATCAAGTAATGATTTCGACCAGATGTTTGCAAAGGTTAAAAGTTTATTTGGGCGGCAAAGGTATAATAAGTTGGGGGGAGAGTGTAAGGTGGTAACGTGGAGGATTATATCTGTGAATGTTTAGAATTGTGAGGGGTTACTCACGGCGGCTAAAGGAAGTTTTACCGACTGCCAAAAATTGTATTTCTGTTGTATACATTGGTGATGCAGTGGAAAATGTGTGTGACTAATGCACTAACGCAGTTGTCTTCCACTAACTATTGTTTCTGCCCAAATCAATGCCATCAACGACCGTAAAAAAAAAAATAGAAAACCACATGAGGTGTCACAGGGCCACACAGTTGGAACGAAGTTCCTTTCGCTATATACACGGTGATTCAGGAAGTTCTAATTTTTTTTATTGACTCTCAAAGGCCTCTCAAAGACCTTTCCAACAAGCCCAAAAACAAAAAAATCCGACCACTGGCTCAGAAGTTAGCAACTTTACCCTACTATCCTCCGACCACCAGTCCGAAAATTTTTAACCCGCTACCATTTCACACCCTTGCATTTTCGGACATGGTACTAGTGGACTTTTCTTCATGAAATGGGCCAAGGAATACGCTGGAGAAATTTGTCCGGAACTTCCTGAATCACCCTGTATTATGTACTAGTTTCTAACAACACGCCTAAGGCGCCCGTTGAAAAATACGATAATTTAAATGGATCTTTAGGAAAATAAACTGTAAAATGCATATTTTTTTATAAAAAGTATTTAAAAATACATTGGAAAAGAAAAAACAACGTTCAATAATATAATGACGTTACATTTAAATTATATTAATACTTAAAATATTTTAAAGACCAGTGCAAGCACATGTGTAATTATTTTGTTGCTTAATAATTTTTGTTTTATTCCCACAAAAAACAAAGAGAATGCAAACCAACAGACTCATGAACATTCATACATTGATATGTTCGTACATACGCTACACAAGTTCACACAATTTTCGTTGCTCCCTTGCTATCTCATTTTTATATACGCATAACCACGTCATTATTCTCTTTGCTCTGAGAGTGCACAGTGCAGAGTGTTTTTTTCGCAGTTTGACAATCTATGTTTCGCAGTCAGACAAATCTGTGTTCTCTATATGGGTGGGTCACCCTTATCATTTAGGGCTATGAAAAATAGATTTTGGCCGAATCTGAGACACACAAAATTGCACACAAAATTTCATACAAATCTGTCCAGACGTTTCGGAGGAGTTTAACGCCAAACAGTCGGACAAATCTGTGTGCTTTTTTGTTTGGATGTGTTCACTTTGTGAGTTTAGTCCCTACCCGCGCCTATAGATGTTAACGCATCAAAAATATACTTTTAGGTCCTTTTTGTAAGAACATATATTATATTTTCCCGAAAAGGCCATATTTTAAAGAGAGACACTTTTATTAAAAGCTAGCTTTTTAGTACATAAGAGTATGCATTTTTTTTACAAAGAAGTAATTTTTTTAAGAACACGTACTTTTTAAAGAAGTGGTAATCTTTCTAGGAAAGTTTATTTTTTTAAGAAAATTTACTTATTTTCAGGCAGACTACTTATGTCAAGAAAAGGAAAGAAAAAGTATTATTTTATTTTTAAGAAAATATACTTATAAGAAAAATAATTTTTGTTACAAAATGTATTTAAGAGAAGTTATTTTTTGAAGGAAATGTTTTTTTTTTAAGAAATTGGCAATTTTTTAGGAATTGGTCTTTTTTAAAAAATACGTAAATTTTTAAGAGTACGTACGCATCTCAAGAAAACTAATTTTGTTTCACAAAAAAGTTACTCATTAAAGAATAGGTAGTTTTCTAAGAAAATGAAATTTGTTGTAATAAAATGTACTTACAATGGTACTTCTTTAAGCTAAGGCATTTTTTAAGAAAAGGTACTTTGTTTAAGAATTTGAATGGGTATTTTTTTTTTAGAAAATTTACTTTTTTAAGAAAATTTTCTTTTTTTAAACTTCTTCCACTGTGGCTTTTCTAAATTTACTTTTATTAAGTTCAAAACTACAATATATACTAAATATTGGTTACAGGGTAAACCTAGAAAACTTCCCATTAAGCAAGAAATTTCCCAACATACATATGTGAGACATCTACACCAGTGATGCCCACACACGTATTATAATATATTGCGCTTTTGTGTGAAGCAGAATAAAACGAAGTTCAGTTTGATGTATTTTTAAACAATTACGCAGCGTGAGCCTTCTCTAATAAATGCTGACCAGCAACTGATTTGATTTACATTGAAAAAATGTAAACAAAGCAAGAGCCGACCACCCACGATCAAATCACACGAGGAAGCTTATACTATAATGGCCAGTTTTTAAGTGGTTAGTTAACTATCGGATTACTTAATCTTAATTCTAAGTTAAGTAGAGGTTAACTTTGCATTTTGTTTTTCAGTGGTGAGTTAATGTAAGTCGCCATATTGTCAACTAATATGGCAACGCTTGTATTCTTATTGGAAAAAACGGGTTTTGGTATAAATACCAAAACAACAAAGGGGAACAAAGAAAATGGAATTATGTAAAATAAGAAATAGATGCATAAAATCGAAGTCATTTTAACAAAAATGTGTAAAAAACTATATAGAAGCAACAATTTAACGATCTAGACTCAACGTATGTGTACAAATACGCAAATCTGAAACATGTATTTTATACAATCTTCATTTCTCATTTTGACAGTCAGTACTTTGATTGTCAAAATAATATGGTTCTGACTATAAGTTAACCAACCAACATTGGGTGGTTAAATCATATTTTAACAATGACTAAAAAACACAAATCGATGTTTAACCACAATTTGACAAAGAAACGAAGATCACCACTGACTGAAAAACTGGCCATAAGTGTGTTGGCAGCGCAGGAAGAGCATTGTGCTGTCCATCACGCGTGTTATGAAATTCAAAATTTGGGCATCACTGGTCTAGACACAAACCAAAGCAAAAGTAAACAATATAGTTGATAGTAGTGGGTTGTAGCATGATAGTGTTAAAACAAAAGTTGTTTAATTTTTTTTCCATTTAGCTCCCATACCGCAACGTTAAATAAGGAAAATCCCGTTGCTATTCGAGGGTTGCTATTTATATTTCGGATCCTGGCAAGGGTAGTGCTACCAGATGCAAAGTCTCGGACGCCAAGATGATGAATTTCCTGAAGGTCGTCCAAAATCGGTTGTTCCGCCACAAAACATCGATGCGGTGCGTGAACTAATAATGCAAGACCAACATGCGACAGACCGTGAGATTGAGGCATCCTTGGGCATTAGTATGAAAAGAATCAATAAGATAAATGCTTGAAAAAATTTGTTCTCGTTGGATCCCACATAATTTGATGAATGCCCATAAAACCAGCTCTTTTCCATTTGAGCAAAGCAATGTTGAAAAAATGCAACCGCAGTAACTCAAATGCAGTGTATAACATTGTCACAGGTGATGAATTATGGATCTATGCATATGAGCCCGAAACAAAACAGCAATCGACCGTATGGGTTATTCAAAACGAGCTAAATCCAGCAAAAATTGTTCGTGGAAGAAGTACAGCGAAGCAAATTATCGCGTTTTGACGTAGAATACGTCTTACCTTACGGTATGAGGAGTCATGTCAGGTTTTTATTGTTGTAATCTTTATTTCATTGAATTTGAGGAAACGGCTAGATGAATTTTTTCAAAAATTTTTTTGTAGGTAAATGAAGATGTTATCTTTCGTTTGATATACATTTCGTATTGGTTGATATATTTCTAGTATTTTAATTTCTCAAATGAAAATTGTTTAAACACATACACTCAAACATATGTGTGGTGTTTGGTTGAGTGTTTTTGGTTGTTCAACATTGCTTAGGAACATGTATCTAGTAAAAAGTGAAACGAACAGCAAGCTAATGTTGCTTGGCAACATGTGTCTAGTAAAAAGTGAAACAAGCAGTAAGCTAACGTAATAAAGCTTTTTTGCGAAAGCTTCAATAAAGTTGTTGTAACATTAATTTTGAATTGTAAAGCGTAAAGCTTTCACACAACGCTCGAATGCTAATGCGAAGACTCGATAAGGTAAACCTTTTTTAATATTAGGGCGGCCCTCTCAACATTCGCAGAACTTATTTCAATAAAAATATTAATTAAAATACATAAATTAAATTAAGTTTAAAAAAATTTAACATAATATTTTTTTTTTTAAACGGACTTGAATCAAATGCCGTTGGTAAATATAAAAATTACAGCAGACAGTTGTCCGAGGCCTTCGGCCACGGACTGTCCCTGCAGGCTGTGTCAGAGACACGGCCATTAAGTTTAACGTAGAATACGCCATCCGATAAGACAGAAAACATATATAACAATAAATGATAAATAATATAAGCAAATGAATTTATTGTTATATATGTTTTCTGTCTTATCGGATGGCGTATTCTACGTTAAACTTAATGGCCGTGTCTCTGACACAGCCTGCAGAGACAGTCCGTGGCCGAAGGCCTCGGACAACTGTCTGCTGTAATTTTTTTTTCTGTGTAAATTTTCATGTGACCATAGTGCCTTCAGTGTAACGTAGTACGGTCAACTCTGAGTGGTATACCGCCATTTGTTTGCCAGCAGTGTTCGATGAAATAAGGAAAAACTGCAAGAGAAGACGGATAATTTTGCATCAGGATAATGGGAAGTCTCACACATCAGCTGAAACAATGGGCTATTTTTGCACTAAAAAAATCGAATTGATAGGTCATCCGCCATACAGCCCAGATTTGGCAAGCAATAATTTGTTTTTAGTGCGCGTTCAATTTTTTTCGACGCCCGAAGCAGCGGCTGAATCGTTAAAAAACCATGTTTTGGAGGTGTCTCGATCGGAGTGGAAAAAGTGCTTGGAAAATTGGTTTGAGTGAATGCAAAAGTGTATTTATCTTCACGTTCACGCACGCACGTTCAAGTTTGATCCTACTCACATTCACGCGCGATTCAGGTGATTCGCGGCAATCAACTAAAATTTACTCATAAGAAAAAAATGGTGATTCACTTGAGGTGTCAGGGGACACCCGGTTGGAATCAAGTTCCTTTCGCTATATATTATTCCAACGTGCCTAAGGCGCCCGTTGAAAAATACGATAATTAAAATGGATCTTTAAGTAAAGATACTTTTGTAAAATGATAACCTTTTTTTAAGAAATTTTTATTTTTATAGAATGTTTTTTAAAGCCTATTTTTAGGTACTATTTTTAAGAAGAAGTACTTTCTGTAAGAAAAGGCCATTAGAGTATGATTTTTTTACAAAGAAGTATTTTTTTAAAAATACATATATACTTTTTAAAGAAGTGGTACTCTTTTTTGGAAAAGGTTGTTTTTTAAAGAAAACTTACTTATTTTTAGAAAGCCTACGTATCTCAAGAAAAGAAAAGGTATTATTTTATTTTCAAGAAAAGAAATTTTTGGAAGAAAAGGTATTTTTTTAAGAGAAGGTATTTATTTGAAGAAAAGGTTTTTTTAAGAAATGTGATTTTTTTAAATTGGTCCTTCCTTTTTTTCAAGAATGAGTACATTTTTGAAAGTAGGTACTTATCTCAAGAAAAGTTTTTTTGTTTCACAAAAAGGGCGATCTTTAAAGAAAATTTAGTTTTTAATAGAAGACAATTTGTTGTAAGAAAATGTAGTTTTATAAGAAAAGATACTTATTTAAAAAATTCCTTTTTTTTAAGAAAAGGAATTTTCTTTAAGAAAATTTACTTTTTTTAAGCAAAGGTATTTCTTTAAGATAAGTAATTTTTTTAAGAAAAGGTACTTTGTTTAAGAATATGAATAGGTATTTCTTATGAGAAAATTTACATTTTTTAAGAAAATTCACATATTTAAGGAAATGTTCAGTTTTAAACTTCTATCACTTGGGCTTTTTTAAATTTACTTTTGATCGGGTTCAATACTGCAATATATACCAAATATTGGTTACGAGCTCCACCTAGAAAACTTCCCATTAAACAAAAAATTTCCCACATATGTTAGTCTAGGCACAAATCAAAGCAAAAATACCCAATATAATTGATAATACTGGGTTGTAGCATAATAGTGTTAAAAAAAGTTGTTTAATATTGTTTCATTTAGCCCCCATACCGCAACGTACGATATGGAACTTCGTTCCAATAAATAATTTTGGAAAAATCTGTTATAAATTTGATTATAAGTATAGAAGTACATATTGATGGCATCTTCCTAAATTTTTCTATATTTTAGAGACCAATGCACAGTCAATGAAAGTGTTTTCCAAATTGAAAAAAAAAAACTTGAAGATTTTTAATGCAAAGCAATATCATGATATTAAATATTAGGAGCGCGGTCCCAAAAATAGCCGACCTGACGTTTAGATGTACTGACACCATCTACACGTGAAAAAAAATATTTTGGTGTAAAGTGGCAACCTTATAAAACATATGTTGTAAATTTCAAGGCGCCACGTTGTTTTGTATTTTCATTTGAGCCTTCAAAAATAAAACGTATCAGTGAATTTGTAAACATGGAGAAATTGGTCACCGTTATGTAATTTAATATTTCCATTTGAATGGTCTTAGCTCAAGGAATATTAAAGCCGAGCTAGGTTCTTTTCTGCGGGCGTCTGCTCCTTCGTTCGTATTATGTTCAAGTACGACAATATTAACAACCTGAATAAATAATTCAAATAAACAAGTCTTCGTTTGTTAGTTTGCATTGCATTTTAATTTGCACTACTTTATCTAAGGCAAAGGCAAATGCATTATCATTGTTCGCAATGGCTGCTAAAAAAATTTTGTATTTGCATCTACTCAGGCAATGCAAATGCAGGTTGTGGAATCGGATACCAATTATAAGGAAATAGCGCAATGCTTTTATTTATTTTGAATTTGTTTCAGTGTTGGCAATTCTGTTTTTATAGTATTTTATATTTAGAGGTTTGTGGCTGGCTTCAATAGGTATAGATATTGTATTTTATAAGTATAAAATATTTGCAAATAAAAAACCGCCAGATATGAAAGTAATGTTTTGAAAATAGGTACAATTGCCAATGGTTTTTGATGTGTTAACATCTACAGGCTAGGGTACGGCCTAAATTCATAAAGTGAATACATCCAAACACAGTTTGTCCGACTCACACAGATTGTCCGACTGCGATCACAGATTGTTTGGTGTTAAACTCCTCCGAAACGGCTGGACCGATTTGTATGAAATTGTGTGTGCATATCGGGTAGGTCTCAGAATCGGCCAACATCTATTTTTCATACCCGTAAATGATAAGGGTGACCCTCCCATATATAGAACACAGATTTGTCCGACTGTGAAACACAGATTGTCAGACTGCGAAAAAAAAACACACTGATGTAGCGGCAGCCAATAGTTGTATTGTGTGGGAGCGGACCACTCTCAGAGCAAAGAGAATAATGACGGGGTTATACGTATATAAAAATGAGATAGCGAGAGCAACGGAAATTGTGTGAACTTGTGTAGCGTATGTACGAACATAACAATGTATGTATGTTCATGTGCCTGTTGCTTTGCATTCTCTTTGTTTTTTGTGGGAATAAAACAAAAAGTATTAAGCAAGAAAATAATGACACATGTGCTTGCACTGATCTTTAAATAATTGTAAGTATTAATATTATTTAAATGTAACGTCATAATATGATTGAACGCTGTTTTTTATTTTCCAATGTAACATTTACTAATGTTTTCATAGAAATCGAACAGGTACCGTGTAACAAAAAGGTGTTAACACTCATTGGTTTTTTTCTATATTTTTTTAATTTGCATTTTTAGAGGTGAGCCCAATTGAACTACTGTATAATTAATTGGTCCCATGTATGCCAATTGTGACCTGAATCGTATGATACAACTTATGTATATATGTTCCTAAGCAAGATATCTCTATGCAAGTAACATGACCACAGAACACTTGTAATAGGCACACACGCGTGTAGACCTGGTATCGCAGCTCACGGTTACTACATAAGCTGTGGAGGCTGAGAGCGTCAAACATCTCATATGGATCTTATCTTACTTAATGGTGGATGTAACAGACATTCAGGGGGTTACGCTGAATGGGCGTAGTAACTTTTTGCAGAGTAGTAATTGGTTCGCCTGCGACTGATGTACTTCTCATCTTCAGCCACATCCTGGAATATCGGGATGAGATACCAAATATTGTACCTTTGCAAAGATAAAGGAAACAGAAAAAAAATTATCCAAAAAAACATTACAGCACGCTTAATGGTTCAAATGGGGACCATACACTGTACGGAAAAGCATCGTCAGACGGATGCAAATGTGCATCACTCCAACAACTCTTGTCATCGAAAGTGAGCTAACGTAACGTTTCATTCCCGCTATGAAAATGTGTTCATCAACCGCAAATTGTTCATTACTATGGTGAAAGTATAGTTGTTGCGGCAATGAATTTGCTTCATTATTGCAACGAATTTGTTTCGTTGCTGCAATGAATTTGTTTCATTATTGCAATGAATAAGTATCGTTCTTGCAAGGAATTTATTTCAATTCTGCAATGAATTTGTTTCATTGGTGCAACGAATTTGAGTCATTGTTGCAATGAATTTGTTTCATTACTACAAGGATTTTGTTTCATTGCTGCAATGAATGTTTTGAAGTGTGTTTGAAATTAGTTATTGACAATTGAACATAAATACAGTTAGTATTACATTGCGGGTGTTTTGATAACAATTTTTTGAATTTTTGTTTCGAAAGTGGTATCAATTTTCTAAATAGATTATATTCATTCCATGTTTAAAGATTCGTCTGGAGTAGATTATGGTAGTTAAGGGGTTGAGTGTTATTGTGGCCGTCGTATTCAGGTCCTGCAATTAAAAACAAATATGAGGAATTTATTATGATTTCATATTAAAATATGTACATATCTATGGCTGTACTTACCATGAACATAAGCACTACTCCCCTATGCCTTACTCCTTTAACATAGAACCACATCATTGTTTTCTTAAATCATGCAATTGTTGGTGTGTTGGTGGTTCTGATATTTAATTGTAGCGCCAAATTTCCCCGTCATTAAGCCAGTGATTTTCTTCAACTGCTCTTTTATTTATTTTAATCAAATTTGTTAAAATTCGATTGGATTCATTTGACTGTACGTTGAGTTGTTATTTTTTATGTTCGTCGTACTTGAAACACTTTGTTTCTTTGACTTTTTCGTTTTCATTTACTTCGACTGCCTGCACAAATGTATCTATGTCTTTCATTTTTTTCTGAATCAAAATACCAACACAATGAAACAGGCGCCACCGAATTGTGATTAAAACACAAAAAACGAACATTTTGTTGCAATTTGTACCCTTACGCGCATACACACACAAATGTTCAGTTACATATTTCGGGGTAGGTTTTCTGTAAACGATGCATCACTTTCGTTGCTGTCGTGTTGCTCCTTGTATTCTGTTTATTTGCCTTTTTGATTTATAGATTCGCAAGTTACACAAACGATCACAGCAAACACATAAATTCACACAATTTAGTTTTCACAATAAAAGATTATTACTAAGTATAACTAATTAGTCTGTTTTAACAAATTTATTTAAATTATTCCGGCGTAGAAATATGTCTACGACTTTCGGCTGTTGCAATGGAACTGATTTAAGATGTGTACGTGACCCACCACTCACACTCACCATTTTCTCTTGCTGGCCTCTTTTTTATGCTCGCTCGTTTTTTCGACTGCTTCTCTCTCTACACCATCACAAAAATTAGTTTCGTTACAACAACGAAATTGTTTCGTCAGCTAAAGCTATTGACAATCTTCCAAAATAAATTAGTATAAACTATAAAAATAAGAGATAAACCAAATATCACTAGGCTAAAACTCCTGCCTTTACTTTTTTTTTTCAATTTTCAACCCATTTTTCTACAAAATTCAAATTAAGTAAAATTGTTGCAGGAACAAAAAGTAAGTTGTTGCAGGAAAGAAATGAACAATTGTCAAAGAAGTCAAGTACGAAATTTTTCGTTGCAGCGACTACCAAATTGTCGGATGTACGAAACTTTTCAGTATAACAACGTAAAAACATTAACGAAAATGTTTCATCCATGCGACGAAGCGTTTTTCTTTCAGGGTATAGGTTAGTTTAGGTTAGGTCGATGTGGCTGTCACTATTGATACACTTAGTCATTGAACCTGTAAACCTCCATTAGATATACCAGGTCGATTTACAGGTTTAACTACGGCGATGGAATATGACGTCCCGTGGTATCACAACGGCCCTAATTGAACTAAGTATGTCAATAGTGACAGCCACTTCCACCTAACCTAGATTAACCTATATGGTCCCTATTTGACCCATTAACCCTGGTGTAATTTTTGGTCCATTTTGGGTTAAATTGTTTTTCTGTTTCCTTTAACTTTGCAATGGTACAACATATCGACTTGAAACTACAGCTCATGTGGTATTATAAATATATTTTTTATCTTAATTATTGCATTGCCGCTACATTGTTGTAGTTAACCCATGGTTCCTAAGCAGGGTTAAGGTGCTCTATACTCTGCACTATCCAATGGGCTTTTAATGTGTCAAATGTTAAAACTTTTAGAACCATCCACCGTTACCGTGCAAGTTTACAGTATGACCGCAATAATTTCTACGATACAATACTACCCCACAAATAACTTCGTGCAAACATTGAAGTTCTTATTTCCGTTCATCATTCCATTGTCAATTCGTGCGTCCTTTTGTCGCACTTTCACGCATACATATGTGCATATTTAACGCGACACTAGTGAAGAACATGAAACCCAACACAACTCACCACATCAACACAAAACCGCAACACAGAGTAATGCCATCAAATGTTCTCGGATTTCTAACACTCGAAACCAAATGGCATTTATCTTTGCCGAATATGCAAATGTTGGTTGACATTTATCAGACCAATTTAACTGATTGCATTTGTTGCATGCAACAATACATAACTGTCGCACACACACACAAATGCATGTCGCCAATACTCATGCACACTCAAAGGATCTGCCGCGTAATAAGAAACAGCCCAGTGGCGGAAGTCGCAAGGCCTTCCACAAATAAAGCATGGGGAATGGTTCTTTTGTAATGTCTTCCTAAAATAAGGCCTGCGGAATGCATGAATTTTTCACCCGATATAGCCAAGAAGAAGATTATTACAATTTTGGGAAAATTCTTTACCGATTCTTTTTAACCGTAATTTAATTGGAAAATTTCATACAAATTTTAAAATTATATTTTTTATTTAATATTTTTCAGGGTATTTTTAAAATTTTCGATTTGAAGTTGGGGGTGGTAAAAGTTCCTAAGATAGATACATACATACTTATAAATAAATTATTTAGAAGTGGATGATAATTTTGTGATAAAATAAATAATTTTAATTTTATTTTTGTTCTACAAAAATAAATTAAAGTAAATGCCTTCTAAGGCCTTCCTCTTTGCATGTCTTCGAAGGCCTTCTTTAGGCAATGGGCAAGGAAGGCCTTGCCTTCCAATCTCACGCAATATTAAAAAGAAAGGAGAAGGTACTATGTAGGGAAGGCCTTCCGTATTTTAAAAAAGGCCTGGTTGGCCATGATTTCAGGCCTTCCAGGTCATGACTTCCGCCGCTTGGACTACTATGACCATAAAATGCATTTTTGAGGGCCTTAAATGAAAATAGACATTCGCGTTCATAAAATGCAAGCTGGAAACAATTTTATTTCTTAAACGAACACATGATTTTTCTATTTGTAAAGGGTGTCCCACTAAGAATGCACTTTTTCATTTTAAAATAAAGACATATATTTTTTGAGAGAGTTGTGATTTTTTTTATTGGATTGTAAAGAAGACATGATCCGATTAAGTATGTAATAAAATAATGTAATAATTTTTTTCATGAAATTTTACATGACTTTTTCCCAGAGATGTGGCTGTATCTCATATCTGACACATTCTAATTGTATCTCATAAAAGGTCAGGAATTGTTTCTGGTTTTTCACATAAACCCGAGATTTCACAAAACTCCAGAGAAAGAAATCGCACAGCGTTAAATCGCATTATCTTGGTGGCCAGTTGACATCAGAGTTCCTTGAGATAGTTTGTTCTGGAAATCGTTGCTGCAATGAGACGATTGTTTCATGCGCGGTGTGACAGGTGGCGCCGTCTTGCTGATACTACACGTTGTCCAGGTCCATGCAGTCCAGTTGAGGCCATATGAACTTCGTTATCATATTCCTGTATCGAATGCCGTTCGCAATCGTTGCAATTTCGGCCTCATCTTCCAAAAAGTAAGTTCCAATCGCGCCGCCTCACCAATATCCGCACCAGACAGTTGCTCGTAGTGGGTGCATTTATTTCTCGTGGAGTGCGTTCCATTCAGATGGAAATGCCCTTCAACGGAGAGGATGAATTTTTCCGAAAAATTGCAAATGGACTTCACTTTCCTTCATTACCCATTGAACGAATTGCCGGCGTTTTCCATGGTCTGCTGGTTTGAGTTTCTGAGTAAGCTGAATTTTTTACTCCTGAAGATGGAGATCTTTTGTCAAAATGTGATGCGTAGTGCTTCGTGAAAGTTGCTGAGAACGATGCCGAATTGATGTTTTCGGTGTTTCGGCGACACTCTCGTTTACAGCAGCAATAGTTTCAAGAGACCGACCGTTACCTTAAATTCATAGGAGTCTCACTGTCTATAACCAACACATTAGGTCAGTGGTCATCATGCTATTACCCCAGGGGCCGAACGCGATCGGCTTTTTACACGTACACAACACGACTGTTAACGAAACTCTGTGCAAAGAGCGTAAAAACTATAATTTTCATTCAGTTGTAAAGGGTCCGCCAAATAACTTTTTTTTTTTGAAAATGCTATAAAAAAAAAAACTACTGAATATTTTCTCAAATTTCTTTTTTTATTTGAAAGTACAATCCTTCCGGTTAATAATGGAAAATAATTTCATTCAAATGGCTGCCTCGGCTGGCCATGCAGTAGCCTACACGATCGGTACAATTTTTAAGCACATTATCGATTGTGTGCAGCTGTATTTCACCAATGGCTTCACGAATATTGTCCTTTAAAGCGTCAATTGTCTCTGGCTTGTCGGCGTGACACTTACATATCTTTGAGGGCACCCCACAAATAATAGTTCAACGGTGTCAAATCGCAGCTCCGAGGTGGCCAAACGACATCAGCTCTGCGGCTGATAATGCGATCTTCAAAAACAGGACGCAAACCATCGAGTGTAGCTTCGGCTGTGTGGCACGTAGGGCCGTCCTGTTGAAACCAAATGTTGTCAATATCCTCCTCTTCAATTTTTGTGAACAAAAATTCGTTCAACATGGCCCGATAACGATCGCCATTGACATTGACTGCATCGGCTTTTCAATGTATGCGTGCGGGTTTTCTGTGCCCCAAATGCGACAATTTTGCTTGTTTACATACCCGCCAAGATCAAAATGAGCTTCATCTGAAAAGATGATTTTTTTTGGCAAAATCGTCATCTTCTGTAAGTCGATCGCAGGCCCACTTAACGAAGCGAAAACGCATTGGATGGTCAGTTGGCTACAACTGCTGAACCAATTGATGCCTCAATGATGTCTCCGAAATGTTCAATTGTTGAGAACAAAAGTGAATTGATGTTGATGGTGCTTCACGCACAGTTTCTGCCACAGCAGTAATATTCTCGGGTGTACGCACTATTTTTGGCTTTTCACGCTTTGGTTTATCGATGAGGATGCCAGTTTCTTTCACTTTTTTCACAAAATATCGCACATACGGAGCTGACGGTGCTTCTCTTCTTCCAGAATCCGTACGCAATTTTCGCACACATTCTGCAACATTACCATGATTTTCAAAGTAATGTCGCAATATTTCCCAGCGTTGTTCAAGCGTATACACAACCATATTCGTTCAGCGGAAGGATAAAACTAATTATCTGTCAAATCAGACATGAGCTAAGTGTTATCATTCACGAAATAAACACTGGTTGAAAAAAAAAAGTTAGATGGCGGACCCTTTATGATAGCTTTCAATAAAGCAGGTTGATGTCGCAATGTATTTGTAAAAAGAAAAACAAAACACATTAATTTTGTATGCCAGCTCTCTAGCTTTAATGAGAAATCAAAATATTTTCAGTACACTTGGAATATTTTTTGCTTATTGTGGAAAGCAGAGTGGGAAAAACTTTTTTTGTTTTTGTAATTTTTATATTTTAAATATGTAATTTAAATATATATATGTATTGTAATTTAAATATGTATATTCGAAAAATGTTTGAAGAAAATAATTATTTATGAAGATATTTTAATTATTTTCCTCAACTGATTTAACTTAAACTGCAATATTCATAAATTCACATGTTCAAACATGCACGCATTCATATTTTCATATAATCAAAAATTTACTCATCCTTGCGTTAAAATTTTATGTATAAGAACTCATTTGCGTTTATATAAAAATGTTACACATATGGAGCACGAAATTTCTCCCAGTGCACTCAAAATACACTCACCATTCTTCGAAGTTTGCCAGCGTTCTCAGCATAACTTTTTCAAATTTTTGTAATAAGTTTTCACAATTATAACCCGTTGTTCTTTCGTAAAGCGATCCATTTTTAATAATCGGAATAAACACATGTGACAGCTGTCAAATTTCAGAGTTGCCACTTGCACAAACAAACAAATTACACGCTATTTAAAAAGTGTAAAAGACACCCTTATATATAAAATCCGTGATGTAGAGGCTATCGCATTAGCACACATGAAATACCCAATTCATTGAAATTGTCCAAAACTAGTGTCAGGTGAATGAAAAAAAAAAACAAATGGAGGACCTTCTCTAGGTCCATCTTCTGGATTTTTTTAAATGTTTATATATTTGCCATTTATCTTTGGACAATAAGCAAATATGATTTGAATGAAAAGTTACAAAAGTCAAACATCCCCAATGGGTTGCGTAAGACTATATATACTCGCACCATATAGGTAGTTATTTGAATGAAATCAAAATAAAATTCACGTTCATATTTGTAATTTACACATTCACATTTTATATTCACAACGTATATTTACATAAATTATTTACATTACATTATGTACGAACAATTTATAAATGACAGAGCTCAAACATGTAAACGTTTACTGCGCCTTCTTACATTTGTGTCATCCAGCAGAGAAATAGCCAATGGTATGCAATGGTCACTAAGTCTTTGTAAGTATGTCTCACTATATCTGCGTACTTCATCTTAGACTGCCATCATACCAAGATCAGGACGAATGTTATTGCTTTTTACAAATCAAGGAACATCCCTTATCATTCTTAGCATTTTCGACTTAAATCTTCCAATAATATCTATGCTAGACTGCTAGCTGTTGCCCTCAGCTGTATTCTGTAGGTCTATACAGGTTTTGTTTTCGCCTTAAAAATACGTACTTTAATACTTAGGTTAAGGTTTGATTTACAACCTATTTTGCAAAAAAATTCAATTAAAAGATTAATTGAATCAATTAAATTTTTAACCATATTTACAATTTATTGTTTGAGTTTACAACAGAACTTGGAGTTGGCAAGGCGCAAATCTACGGCGCAAAACATGTTGAATTGTTGAGTGCATTATCGAAGTTTTGCTGTGAATCTTTCTAAATTAATATAAATATTAGGGTGCTTCTTATTTGACAAAAAAAAATTTTTTGATTTTTTCCATGGGCCAACTTCAAATTTTATTAAGACGTACAAAAAAACTCCATGTGAATTTTTTGAATTTTTTTCTTAAAGAGTTAGAGGTCGCTACCGCACCCTGAAATTTGGAATTTTCGAAAAAAATTAATTTTCAAATGAAATAAAAACCAAGCGCTTTTACAAACGCAACAGTCATATAATATAACTTGTGCATTGTGTTTCGGAACTTCCTCGAACTATACAAAATATTAGTGGTATTCATTCAAACAAGAAAATAAAGAACTTTTGCTCTGCGTAAGTTGGCCTCGAAGCGTTTTATGAGACACCAACTCAAGTTGCCCTGTGTATCAGTGCATCAGTTGGCAAAATATATGATGGAGAAATGTAAACAATTTACACGTTTCTCTTTCCATGTTTGCTCAGCAAAATAGAAATAGAATAGATAGAGAAATTTTTTTGTTTTGACATTTGCTGTGCAAGTTGTCGAGGATTTCGAGTTTTCAAGAATACCGCGATTAAATTGTATACGCACAAGCAACCTACCTAAATGGCAATAAAACGTTAAACTTATTAATACGCTTTGAGTAAGCGTTTTATTTTTGAGTGACATTTTGTCTGTTCGCTATGCAATGTAATTTGCGTTTATAGTTCGGGAAAGTACCGAGTGTGTACAGTTCTTGATAAATTCGATATAGAAGCTCGTGTGATTATTTTTTGTGTTAGTTGCTTAAGTCTCACGCGAGTGTTCACACGCCGGTCATTTGACTGTAATATAAGTTGATTACATTAATTATTGTGTGTTAGAAAATAATATTTCCAAATAATATTCCTTTCATTTCTTTAAGCACGTAAGTATATAAAGAATGTATGTATGTATGTTATTGTTGATAAATTATTTTATTTTATAATAGGTAAATCTGTACGAAGTAAAACAACGATGGCGGCCAGTTCATCAACATCGAATACGCGTAGGAATACAGAGGTATGGCTTGTAGGGCAGCCATCACCGGAGCTAAGCAAAACCAAACTTCCTTCAAAAAAAGAAGTATTAAGTCTTCTTTTTTACTATAAATATAAGAAGAATCAAAGCTTTAGAAGTTGTTGCGGTTCTATACCAAATGAGGTCTTAACGATTTGGGAAATGGCCGCTATACCAACACAAACCTAACGACGTGTTGTAGATAAAATCGATCAATTGTTTAAGTGTTGTCAGAAACTTAAAAAAAATAGGGAAAATAAATCTAAACACTCCGAAGGTTTAAACAAAAAAGAACAAGAGTGGAAACTGAGCATGGAAAATCTTTTTGACATTGCACATGCAAATTCTCTAGAAATAATCCCAAAACAAGAAGACAAAGATTTTTTGGTTGCTCAGCGAAAAGCAGGTCGACTTGGCAAAATCGGACATTTAGATACAGCTCTTAAAAAGAAACTCACGAGAAAACAAAAATGGTCTGACATAAAAAAAAACTCGGGAAAAGGTAATGTTGGAGCAAACTCGCAAGGATATTAATACCACCCATAAGCAATGTCAAATTCAAGTTTCATATTCTTCAAGCGACGATGATACACCAATTTCTACATATGTTGAAAAACAGCCAAAATCTCGCGAAAGAAAGCAAATTTTGAACGAGAACTTGGCACTTAGTCTCGATGTTGCAAAATTAAGTGATCGAAAAGCTGCAATGGTTTTAACGCATGCAGCAAAGCACTTAGGTTCTGACCCTTCCGAATACAATATTAACGTGTCTTCTCTACGTCGAGGTCGAATAACATATCGAACAAAAATGGCAGAATCTTTGAAAAATCAGTTTGATCCAGATGTCCCCCTAACTGTTCATTGGGATGCCAAAATGATAGAAGATATCAGCGCGCATGAACAAGTAGAACGACTTCCTATTCTCGTATCTGGTAATGGAATCGATAAACTCCTGGCAGTTCCAAAGTTATGTGATGGAACAGGATCTGCTGCTGCTTCAGCTGTATATGAGGCATTGTTAGAGTGGAATGTTAACGACAGAATAAAATGTCTCAGTTTTGATACAACTGCTACTAACACAGGGCGAAGAAATGGTGCTTGCATTTTGTTAGAGCAGAAAATGGACAAAGATATGCTTTGGCTCGCGTGTCGGCATCACATTTCGGAAATTATGCTTGAAGCTGTGTTTCGACACGCTCTTGGAATATCAACCGGTCCAGACATATTAGTTTTTAAAAGAGTTAAACAAGCTTAGACAAAAACTGATCACTCCAATTTTAAATCTGGAATATGTGATGATTTTATATTAAAGCCAGTCAAAAATTCTGCTGATTGTATTTGTTTTGCCGAAAATCAGCTAAAAGAGTTTCAGCCACGCGACGACTATAAAGAGCTACTAAAGCTGACAATAATATTCCTTGGTGGTGTACCCACCAACAGGAATATTCTTTAGATCACCAGCAGGTCTTCACCGTGCTAGATGGATGGCTAAAGCAATATATTCTTTCAAAATGTATCTATTCAGAGAGCAATTCAAGCTTAATGATAGCGAATTCTGCGGAATACGGGATGTTTGCATTTTCATTGTTAATATTTACGTTAATTATTGGTTTACATCCGCCTCAGGACCTTCTGCATCAAGAAATGACCTGCAGTTGTTAAAGGATATGAAAAAATCAATCAACCGATTGCGACAGTAGCCTTAAAAAAAGTTCTTGGTCATCTCTGGTATTTATCAGAAGAGCTAGTAGCATTTGCTTTTTTTGACGATAAAGTTTCGAATGAAGTCAAGAAAAAGATGGTAAATGCTTTCAGCACAGTAGGAGTAGACCGTCCTGTAAAACGAATTGCTGTGGATGAAACCCTACGTCACTCCAAAAGTCTAGAAGATTTTGTTTCGAATAATACTCTAAGATTTTTCAGCATTACTGGTATTAATGCTGGTTCCCTGAAAAAAAAAGTTGAAGATTGGGAAGACGATGCCGATTTTAAATTAAGTAGAGAACTGGTTCGATCTATGAAGGTTGTTAATGATATAGCCGAACGCGGAGTGGCATTGATGGAAGAATATAATAACTTGCATACACACAATGAAGAACAGAAGCAATGCTTGTTGTTATTGGTGAAAGAATACAGACAAAAATATCCAGATTGGAATAAATCGACTTTGTGTAAATAATATTTTACTATACTTAGCAATATGTCAAAAACGACTTTTTGCGAAAAATAACTTTTTTATTGTTGAATATGAATCTTTGGGGACTCAGAAACAATATTTATTCCACGAGTTTTTTTGATGTGTTAACATCTATACGCGCGCCTCTAGGGCAGTAAACTATAAATTTAATACATACACAAGTGTTAGGTTTGGAAGAGTAAATCATCGTTTGTTTGTTCGTTGCTTGGCAGTCGGCATTGAAAGTGATTATTGGGCGATTTTCATATAATTTTCCCACGCGATATTCTCCGGAAATTCATAGCCGATTTTATTAATTTTTGGATTAAAAAGCTAGTGCGGGTTTCGACGAAGAGTTTAGGCCAAAAATTAAGGCGATCCGATATCGGCGAGCCGAGATTGAAGTGTTTTAATTTGGAGTATTAATTTGGAGTAATATTAAAAAAGTATTTTATGTTGATCTTCGGTTATATCGTACGTATGTATGTATGTATGTACAAGTGTCTGTTGCTTTGCATTCTTTGACTTTTGTGGGAATAAAACAAAAAGTATTGAGCAAGAAAATAATGACACATGTGTTTGCACTGGGTCTTTAAATAATTTTAAGTATTAATATTATTTAACTGTAACGTCATCATATGATTGAACGCTGTTTTTTATTTTCCAATGTAACATTTACGAATGTGTTCATAGAAATCGAACAGGTACCGTGTAGCAAAAAGGTGTTAACACACCGCCCGTGAGTTCGAACACTCATTGGATTTTTTTTTTAAATTAGTTGTATTTCAAAATATAACACAGTTTAACCATTTTCGTGGGCTTAAAAATTAAAAAATTAAATTAAAAAAAAAAAAAACTGGAATTTTTTAATTTTTTACAATAAACTTCGTTAGTAGCCTTTCATTTAAGATGAATATTTCATTCGTACACTGAGAGAAAAAAAATTATTATAATAATAAGTGGTAAAGGTAGATTTACGACTTTTTCATTTAAAATGGCACAAAAACGGCTAAAGATTTTTGGCCAAAATTTCCTATTTCTCGTTTAGAACCTTAAAATCTAAAATTCCAGCAAGGCGCTTCACGTCACAAAGCTTAGTTTGGACGTTATGAGTTGAGGAAGGTAAAAAAGCTAAAAATTTTGGATTTTTTCCATTTTTCTTGAAGTTTTTTCAATTTTTTTTCCAAACGAAACATTGTACTGCGAAGCGCCTTGGTAGAATTTAAGATTTTAAGGTTCTAAACGAGAAATAGAAAATTTTGGCCAAAAATCTTTAGCCGTTTTTGTGCCATTTTAAATGAAAAAGTCGTAAATCTACCTTTACCACTTATTATTATAATAATTTTTTCTCTCTCAGTGTACGAATGAAATATTCATCTTAAATGAAAGGCTACTAACCCAGTTTATTGTAAAAAATTAAAAAATTCCAGTTTTTCGGATATTAATAAAATTACAGGAAAAAATTCGTAATCAGTTGAAAAATCAATGACAACAAGAACACCCTATAATTCACATATCATGTAATTGAGGGCCACCCTAATGAGCATTTCAGATAGCCGAATGTATCCCCAAATCAGTACATATAATTTGGTACATATATCTTTAAATTGGAAAAACCACTTTTTTTGACATATTGCTAACTATACTATTTGTATTTCAATCTGAATTAAATTTATATTAAAAAGCAGTATGTATTTATAATTATATTAATAACTAATATTTTATTCAATGAATTGATGTTTAATTTTAATTGTTTACATTTATTTGGTTAATTTTAATTAAATTTTTAATTTTATTTAATTTTCTTAAAATAAAACAAAAGAAAACTGAAAAACATATTTCAAATATATAATTTCTTATTAAGGACACTTAAAAAATCTCCACTTAGGATGTATAATATTAAAAGTATTTGCATCGACAGACTGACAGTGGATAAGTGAAAAAATACAAAAATAACAAAAAATATACCATAACACAGATGCAAAGTGTGAATAAAAAAATTTTTGAAGAATTCACCAAAAACATACCAAAAACGTCTGCTGATGAAGATCTTGGCAAGATCCGAAATAGCTATACAGACAGCCTTGGTATCATTGGAGCATTTTTATACTCGACTTTTTTGAAAGTAATATAAAGATAATAAGCTTTATATTATTTAAAAAGGTCTTGAGCTTGAATAAATTTTTAAATAATTTTTAATAAAGTTTGAAAGAAAAAATTTTTACTGAAAACTCTAAATTTCTGACCCCGGTAGCGACCCCTAGACCTTGGAGAAAAAAATTAAAAAAAAACACCAATTACTATTTTATTAGTCTTAATAAAATTCCGGGTTGGCCCATCAAAAAATCAAAAAAAAATAAGACTTACCCTAATAAATATGCATGATATGTTCTTAACAAACCTTAATATAAATAATTTTTGTAAACAAAAATTGTTGTGATAAAGTATTTTACAGAAAGTTGAATTTTACAGCGCCGTTGGGAGGCAATATGTGTGGCGGCTGAGTCACCAGCCGTCATCGCAACTTTTCATAGGTCTCTAGTCTTTGAAATACAACACTGTTGTTATTTGTAATTCGCTTATTGTTTATTGAAAGATTTTATTTTGTGAACTTAAAGAATAGTAGTGTTAAATTGTATTGTTTCATGATTAAAATTGCGTTTTTTGTAATTGTGTTTAATTGGCAAGTGTTTTTGAATAACATTTATTCGAAATGAGTGCTGGCGTTGAGTGTTTTGTTTGCAATGAAAAACGTGGCTGTCCTCAAACATTGCACTTGAAAAGACACAATTTGCCGCCTTATGCCACATACAATTGTTTACACGAAAATTGACTTCAAAAATTTCACGTAAAAATAAACTTTAAGACTCACCTTCTTAGACATTTTGAATGTGTAAAACAAGAGTGCCCTAAATTGGAAAAATCCAACAAAGCTGTGAATATGCAGACGAGATGGAGATGGAATACAATGGAGTGACTGTAGCTGCGGAAGGACCAGATAAATTGAATGTTTCTTCAGAACCACCAGAAGTACCTATTTTTTTGGATTTAATACAAATCATTTAAACATTAAATGTTTAATATATAATAATAGTTTAAGAAATCGGGACATTAGATCCGATTATGAATCCAAATTCTACAAAATTTAATTTTCTATATATATAAGTATATGCATATCTATAAAAAAACGCTTTACAAATAAAACATTTTAGTTTTTTTTTGCGTCGTCGCAGGGGGTGGGGGTTTCATGCTGAAAAAGCAATAATGGTTTTAATTGATTCAATTCAAAATTTAATCAAAAATCGCGAAAAAATCAATTATTTTTGAAGCTAATGTTGCTTGGCAACATGTATCTAGTAAAAATTGAAACAAACAGTAAGCTAACGTAATGAAGCTTTTTTGCGAAAGTTTCAATAAAGCTGTTGTAACATTAATTTTGAATTGTAAAGCGTAAAGCTTTCACACAACGCTCGAATGCTAATGCGAAGACTCGATAAGGTAAACCCTTTTTAATATTAGGGCGGCCCTCTCAACATTCGCAGAACTTATTTCAATAAAAATATTAATTAAAATACATAAATTAAATTAAGTTTAAAAAAATTTAACATAATATTTTTTTTTAAACGGACTTGAATCAAATGCCGTTGGTAAATATAAAAATTACAGCAGACAGTTGTCCGAGGCCTTCGGCCACGGACTGTCCCTGCAGGCTGTGTCAGAGACACGGCCATTAAGTTTAACGTAGAATACGCCATCCGATAAGACAGAAAACATATATAACAATAAATGATAAATAATATAAGCAAATGAATTTATTGTTATATATGTTTTATGTCTTATCGGATGGCGTATTCTACGTTAAACTTAATGGCCGTGTCTCTGACACAGCCTGCAGGGACAGTCCGTGGCCGAAGGTCTCGGACAACTGTCTTGTGTAATTTTTTTATTAACTTGACTACATACTTAATCAATATTTTTGAAAAAAATCAATAAATGTTTTAATAAAATTTACAAATTTTTTAATTGAAAATTTTTTTTGACAAATTTACAAATAACTTTAATTAATATTATCATTTTCGTGATTACACCAAAATCAATTAAAAAATTAATCAAATAAACAAATTTTTTAATTGAATTTGATTTTTATTTTTTTCTGTGTACTTATCTCAAGAAAGGAAAAGAAAAGCAATTTTCTTATTCAACAGGGATGATTTTTATTTATTCCGCCTTTTCACTGGTACTTGTTAATTTTATTAGTCAAGCTCGAGGCCGCTCTTATGTCTCTATTAATAGAAAAAAGTTTTAAAATAGGAGTTTTGCAAATGTATTCCTATGAACCCTGACAAACCGTATAGCTATTTCAGATCTAGCCACAGATCTTCATCAGCGGTTGTTTGGAATGATGATATTGAAAAATTCATCAAATTAAATGCAAATGAAAATTCACTTCAATTGAGAATTTCCAACAAGTATGCAAGTGTTCGAAAAACATCGCAAGCACTTTTCATTTGCATTTTAATTTTCATTTGCATTTAGAAAAGGTATTTTTTTAAGAGAAGGTATTTTTTTGAAGAAATGTTTTTTTTTTTAAGAAAAGTGATTTTTTTTAGAAGTAGGTACTTATTTTTAAGGGTAGGTACTTATCTCAAAAAAAGTTATTTTGATAATCAAATTTGTTTCCATTATCTTTTTAAGGGAAAATTCGAAATATAATGTAAAAGATGCAATACAATTTAAGGGCAGAATAAAGAACCAGAAGATTGATAGTAACGAAATTTGAGTTTCGTTTGATGTAGTACCTCTATTCCCGAGTGTTCCCGTAGACTTAGCTATCAGTATCGTAGAGGAAAAATGGAACACATTAAAGCAACATCCAGACATTAATAAATCTTTATTTTTAGATATACATATTAAGATTTTGTATAGTGGATAACCGATATTTCCAACATGATGGGAGGATATATTTGCAACAACAGGGACTCCCAATGGGTTCACCAGCTTCTCCAATAGTTGCTTACATCGTTATGGAAAATTTACTGGACTCTTGTATCGAAAAATTGTATATAAAACCAAAAATTTTGACAAAATATGTAGACGATTTATTTTGTGTCGTTTCAGAGGGCGAAATAAATACAATTTTGGATGTTTTTAACAATTTTCACTCCAGTATTAAATTTACAATGGAAAAAGAGTCAAATTCAAAACTTCCCTATTTGGACACATTGGTGGTCAGGAGAGGGGAAAATTTATCAATTAATTGGTATCAGAAACCAACGTCTTCAGGAAGAATAATCAACTTCCACTCGAAACATCAAAAACGTGTGATTATAAATACGGCGAAAAATTTAATAGAACGCGTTTTGACTATAAGTGATGTAGAATTCCACAAGGTCAATAAGGAAAGGATAAGAAGCATTCTCAAGGACAACAACTTCCCGAACCATCTTACCAACAGACTGATAAGGCAATTTGAGGATAAAGGACAACCGAACAGGGTTACTACAGATGAGCCGAAGATTTACAAGTCAATAACGTACATACCTGGAATAACAGATAGGTTGGCGAAGTCAAAAATATTTGACGACAAGAATTATAGGATAGCACACAAAACATATAACACAATAGGCAGAATATTTAGTAAAACAAAGGATAGTTTGGACAAATTTGATATGTTTAATATAGTATGTATATAAAATACCATGTAAGGGGAATGACAACGAGGTTTGTGACAAAGTGTATGTGGGGACTACAAAAAATAAATTAAAAACACGAATTGCTGGACACAAATCAGATCAGAAATACAGGCACATTTCTACACAGAAAACAGCATTAACATCCCATTGTGCTAGTTTAAATCATTACCCAAACTTTCAGGATACAGCGGTTTTAAATAAAGAAAACCATTATAAACGTCGTTATATGTTAGAAATGCTACAAATAATTACTACACCAACATTGTAAAGAATTGACTATAAAACAGATACACAGATAATGTAGCCCAAATTTACAGACATTTAATTAGTAAAAAGTAGAACCATTTAAGCACAAATTGTTTATCAATCTAATATTTTTCTTTGGGTTAATTTATATGGACTTTTTACGAACATTATTTTTGTTTGTGTAACTTCGGAAAATTTTGAAAAAAGGCGGGAAAATTTGTTTGAACATTTTTAAATTGACATAATTTTTTCACAATTTTTAACTTGTTTTAATTGTTAAATATTGTTTATATCTCCTGATGATACTACACAAAGGAGTAGCGAAATATCGAGGAAAATAAATACAACAACCGCAAATATGACCTCAAGCTCGAAGAATATTGATTATTTATTGATAAAATTATATTAAAAAAAAAATGGCTTTGTATACTTATTTTTGTTCAAATTTTACTATGACTTGTTTCTGCAAAATATGAATGAAGTTTTGTCTTGCAATCTGAAAAGTCCATAAAAAGTTAAAATGTGACCATTGTATCAAATTTTGTTGTTATGGAAAAACATACAGGGATGGTTGAATTATTATTTATAAATTTTTTGCCAAAAACTGTGTTTTTTTTAAATTGTCAGTTTTTCGAGAAAAAAAATATGGCAAAACTGGTTGCATCGAACGAAAATACATATTACCTTTTATTTCTGTCCGTGTATGTCAAATTAAAGAGTAAAAATAAAAAATAAATGGTTTCCCATTACATCCCATGAAGGAACCGGGGAGAACTTCTCACAATCACTGAGCTGTGTGCTTTCCAGTTTTCACTCACTGATTGGGATCTACAGTTTTACACCGATTCCGAACGGTAATTTGAGAAGCTTTTTCATGGCTAGATACTCGATAGTGTCGCCGTCACTATGCGAGGTGACCGCTGCCGAAAGAAAATTTGAAGGTGGTCAGAGCCGGGTTCGAATAATGTACAAGATCTCATGAACAAGAGCCGCGCACACTAACCATTGCACCACCGACGGCCAAATTAAAGAGTAACATACAAAATCAACTCGAACTCGATGAAATGGCCTATTACCTCAGGTCATCGAGAAAATGTAAAGAGTGGGTTGGCGACACCTACCTATTGCTCTATGGTTTGGCTGTCTATTTAAACATTTTTTCATCTAATCGTTATACAAGGTGGCGCAAGAGTAATCATCCTATCAGAAAATGCTATAAATTTTGCGATTGGCCCCTAATGTCAGTTCTTTTTTGACATTTGTGTAGTAAACACATGCGAAATACACGTTAATAAACAATGTTACGCTACACTGCTCCAGAACGCGGAATATTGCTGACTATTTATTTGACCAATAATCGGTCGGTGACTTTGGCACAACGTGAATTTCGTCGCAGATTTCCAGGCCGTCCAACGCCTACTGGTGAGACTGGCACAACACGAGATGCTGCCTGGCGTGGCAGACCCCGGAGTAGCCATCCTGCAGAGAATATTGCTGCTGTAGCCGAGGATGTCATGGATGCGCCGTCGACATCGACCAGACGACGTGCCACGCAAATGGGTATCAGTCGACGGTCTTTACAGCGAATTTTGGTACAAGATTTGAAGATGTTTCCGTACAAAGTCCAGACGGTGCATCAGCTGTTAGGTGCTGACCGCCAATCGCGTCTAACATACGCTCAAGCCATCCTTAATCACCACCAAGAGGAAGACGATTTTTCATCAAAAATAATCATGAGTGATGATGCCCATTTCCATCTTAGCGGGTACGTAAATAAGCAAAATCCGCGTGTAACCCACGAAGAGCCATTACACCCGCTCAAAGTCACTGTATGGTGTGCAGTTTTCGCTGGAGGAGTCATCGGACCTTTTTTCTTCGAAGACGTCGCGGGCCAAACAGTTACTGTGAATGGTGAGCGCTACAGAGCAATGATCAACGAGTTCTTTTTGCCGCAACTTGATGAATTGGGATTGGAAAACATGTGGTTCCAACAGGACGGTGCAACGGCACACACTGCACGTGCCACAACCTATATGCTGAAGGATGCATTTCCCGGGCGCCTAATCTCCCGTTTTGGCGATTTGCACTGGCCAGCAAGATCGCCTGATTTGAGCGCTCCAGACTTCTTTTTGTGGGGCTTTTTGAAGTCGCGGGTTTATGTCAACAAGCCTCAGACTCTTGCAGCTCTTAAAGACAATATCCGTCAAGAATGTGAGGACGTATCGCCGGAAGTTTGGGCCAAAGTGATGGAAAATGCCATAAAAAGGGCTCAAATGACAATCAACTGTGGCGGCGGCCATTTACATGACATCATATTCTCGACTTGATGTAAAAAAAATTAAAAGACCAAATAAAAATAATCCACAAGAAGAATCAAAGTTTTTCATTTTTTTTTCAATTACAGCCAAAAAACATCGGAAGTTTACTTTTGCGCCACCTTGTATAACTTTGTGCCAGGTGACAGTTTTAATTAGCTGCTCAAGTTATAATTGAAGCCCTAGACTGTCATGCATCCGCCTCTGGATACCAGCGTGGTGAACGTTTGATGTAGTATAAGCGCAAGCATGCACGATGCTCTAGATGTGTGTTCGGCCCACTAATACACTCCAACCCATTTGCATACGTATGCCCGTTAATATGTCAAGAGTGAATTGACAATTTCATCACTTGGTCATTTCAGAGCTGCATTTGAAATGTCATCGTCATCATTGTCACACCACTACGCATTTCTATAGCTACGATATTGCAAGTCCGTTACGCTGATGAATGTGAGTGTGTTGTCACACTAAACATCATAATTTTAAAATGTTTGTTCGAGTGGTCATTTCTCACTAATAGTAGTGTTTGGGGTACTATGTATTGTGACAAATGCTAATTTTTTTACAAGGATTGTAGATTAAGTAATAAAATGAAATGTCGTCGATATTATTAGAATTGTAAGAGGTAGTAACTGCATATGTAGATTACTGCACTCATGTACTACACCAGAACATACCTACTCGGGATAATCCTGAAGCGCAGTGGAAGCATATCTACACACTGAGACAAACGACTTCTGTAACATTCCAAACACATTCTGCAGGCACCATTTATTTAATTGGAAATCACTCCAAATATTCATAAGTTTGTTAGTCTCAAACTCACTTATATTTAAATGCACACATTAGCATGTTTACTTGCAAACATGCATGCTTTTACTTGGAACCATATGCGTGCTTCAGTCCAATGGTTCATATACTTACGTGGTACAACTCATGCGTTTCCTTCCAAACCCCCATACATTTACCTACGTGGAATCATTTGCATTGTTCCTTCCAAATTTAATAAAATTGAGAGCAAAGTTTTTGTATACATATGTATGTATGTATATATTAGGCCGGGCCGGAAAAAAAGTCGAAGGTACAGGATTTGGTTAGCAAAAAGATCGGTCTACGGGTCAAGTAGAATACACACACAAAATTTCAGTAAAAATAATTAACCAATTCATGTTCTGCAATGCACTTGAAGCAAATATGAGATGCATTTTCACATTTTGGAAAATTGCAATATAATTGCGATACATTTTCAAAACTCTAAGGATAGTGAAATGTGACCATCAACATTTCGTAAATTTCTTTAAATGTTTACAAATGGGCCGCCGCTCCGATTTTCTCACTTAAGGCTAGGGCAGACAAAAAGCTTCACGTTGTTGCTTTTTCAGTTTCTTTCCTCAAACTCGTTTCACACTTTGGTAGTACACATATATAGGAATGACATACGCAAAAAGCAAAGCAACAACACAATCTATTTTAACCGCCCGAGCCAATACTTTTAGTTATTGCTTTTTTCACTGATTACACATATTGTCTCCTGGTATACGTTTGTTTCACAGTATACTTTTTTAATCAACCAGGCGCGTTTCCTATCCTCTGCCGAATAAACAATTAAACGACTGAATGCATGAAACTAAAATCCAAAAGATCAGTCACCAATAGAAACACCCACTTCATCAGCAATTTACACATGCAATGTATACAATGAAAGAAAGAAAACCGCTTCGTCGCATGGATGAAACATTTTCGTTAATGTTTTTACGTTGTTATAGTGAAAAGTATCGTATATCCGACAATTTGGTAGTCACTGCAACGAAAAATTTCACACTTGACTTCTTTGGCAATTTGACAACTGACTTGTTATTCCTGCAACAATTTTATTTAATTTGAATTTTGTAAAAATATGGATTGAAAATTAAAAAAAAAGTAAATACATGATTTTTAAACTACTGATATTTGGTTTCTCTCTTAAATTTTGTAGTTTATATTTATTATTTATTTATTTTGCAGGTTTGTCAACATTTTTAGTTGACGAAACAATTTCGTTATTGTAGCGAAATTAATTTTTATTGTGGTATAGAGAGAGAAGCAGTCGAAAAAATGAGCGAGCATAAAAAAGAGGCCAGCAAGAGAAAATGGTGAGTGTGAGTGGTGGGTCACGTCTACATTTTAAATCAGTTCCATTGCAACAATCGAAAGTGGTAGCCATATTTCTCCGCCGGAAAAATTTAAATAAATTTGTTAAAACAATCTTATTATTAATTATACTTAGTAATAATCTTTTATTGTGAAAACAAAATTGTGTGAATTTATGTGTTTTAGCTGTGATCGTTTGTGTAACTTGCGAATCTATAAATCAAATAGATAAATAAACAGAATACAAGGAGCACCACGACAGCAACGAAAGTGATGCATCGATAGCAGAAAACCTACCCCGAAATATGTAACTGAACTTTTGTGTGTGTGTGTAAGCGCGTGACGGTACAAGTCGCAACAAAATGTTCGTATTTTAATCATAATTCGGTCGCGCCTGTTTCGTTGGGTTGGTATTTGGATTCAGAAAAAACCGAAGGCATACATACATTTGTGCGGGCAGTCGAAGCCAATGAAAACGAAGAAGTCAAAGAAACAAAGTGTTTCAAATACGACGAACACAAAAATGACATTTCAACGTACAGTCAAATGAATCCAATCGAAATTTTACAAAATTTGGTTAAAATAAATAAAAGAGCAGTTGAGCGATCGCTGGCTTAATGACGGGGAGATTTGGCGTTACAATTGAATATCAAAACTCTCAACACAACCATTGCATGATTTAACAAAACAATAATGTGGTTCTATGTTAAACGAGTAGAGCAAAGGAGAGTAGAGCTTATGTTCATGGTAAGTACAGATATAGATACGTACATATCTTAAATAGAAATCTTAACCATAAATTCCTCGTATATGTTTTTAATTGCAGGACCTGAATACGACGGCCACAATAACACTCAACCCCTCGACTACCACAATCTTCTCCAGACGAGTGTTTCAGCATGGTATATAATCTATTTAGCAAATAGATTTTCGAAAACAAAAATTCAAAAAATTATTTTCAAAACACCTGCAGTGTAATACTAACAGTATATTTATGTACAATTGTCAATAAATAATTTCAAACACACTTCAAAACATTCATTGCAGCTATGAAACCAAATCATTGTAGTAATGAAACATATTCATTACAACAATGACTCAAATTCGTTGCACTAATGAAACAAATTCATAGCAGCAAGGAACAAATTCATTGCAGCAGTGTGGCAAATTCCTTTCAAGAACGATACCTATTCGTTGCAACAATTAAACAAATTCATTGCAACAATGAAACAAATTCATTGCAGCAACGAAACAAATTCGTTGCAATAAAGAAGAAAATTCATTGCAGCAACAACCACACTTTCACCACAGTAACGAACAATTTGCAGTTGATGAACACATTTTCATAGCGGGAATGAAACGTTACGTTAGCTCACTTTCGATGACAAAAGTTGTTGGGGTGATGAATATTTTCATCCGTGTGACGATGCTTTTCCGTTCAGTGTGTCACTGACTGAAAGAATAATGCAAAAATACCGTGACTCACTTACAACAACATTAACTTAGGCTGAGAATAATCTCTCTTTGTCACTCTTTTATTCTCTTGCTCTTGACAGAGCATAACAAGTGCAACAAACACAGATATGTTTGAATCACAAACACATGTATTATAACATCTTAATTATTATAACTCGTACATAATATTGAATAGCAAACACGATGTGTTTAGACAAAAGTATAATGTGTTTTCGACAAGCTCAAAACACACGTTATATTTGCATACTGGTGCAAACTCGTACTTGGTATGGTGAAGAATACCGCATGTCAACTGACGAAAAATACGAAACACTATAGTTCCACTAGCTCAATGAAAACCAAACTACAGCCCATATCACGAGAATGGTCAGATATGTAGGTGTGTAAAGAGGAAAATTATTTCTCCCACAACAATCCAACAAAAACCTCGAAAGGAATTGAGTCGAAGATGAAATTATAAATCATTTTTCAGCTAACCAAGACGAAAATGGCTTTAAACCAACAAGTGCGAAGAACTGATATGGTGCATGCATCAGTATTTGAACAAGATATGGTTAGACGAATACATGCCTGAAGATTAGAGCCTTAGCGTTATACCATTGTAATATTACGACTTTTAGTTTTTCGTTCCAATCGTATTACAGCCCAATTTACAGCTTATTGGGCTGTAATATGAGGAATTCAAGCTAACCGATACCCTATAGCGATTTTCTACACGCGTGTAAATCTGTCGATTTTGTTGTTTGGATGCAAATATAATGTGTTTGTAGCTTGTCGCTAATATACTATACTGTTGCCTAAACACATTGTGTTTACTATTCAATATAGTATATTTGAGATACAATTATTAATAGGTTATAATATACGTTTTTGTGACCCAAATGTGGCTTTGCTGGTTCAAACCCGGTAAAAACAAAAACGAGATAGACTACAATGGAACAAACAGGCAGCCGATCTTCTATTCTTGATCTTCTATTCTGCAATAAGTTTTAGGGGCCGTTGATTTTTCAGTACAGACTGATAAAGGGAAGTATATTATAACCAATTTGTGCTATTCAAAAATTTTCTGAGGTCGCTCTGCTTAACTCCTGAACGTACGATAGATCCAAAATGAAGTAAGTCCCTAAATATTGTCTCTTGCTTATGAAAGAGGCCAGGAGCATATCAGATGTTCGGCGCTACACTGAAAGAAAAACTCTTCATAGCATCAATGAATGGGTTACATTAATGGGTTTACATTGATGCAATGAAAAGTTTCTTTGATGCTATGAAATGTTACATTACTTCAATGAACTCCTTCATTGCTGTAGTTTTTGAATTTGTGGACCGTCATTAATGCTAAGAAGCCTTTTACATTGATGGAATGAAGTATGTTTTTCATGTAAATATTGGAAACTATAAAGAAAAATTGCAGACATTTTATCGACATTGACATTGTAGTAGAATCTATTACATAGGTCATCCTTTACATTACACACATTTTATTGAATTTTAAAATACTTTTTCTAAAAAACCAACAAGGTCCAAAAAACGGGTCCACGCAGGGACACTTTTGTATGGGTAAATTTTCTCAAAAATCAAATAATTCCGAAATCCAAAATTTGCATCAGAGATATTCCTGTCCCTGGCCCCGTCCCAGAAAACCTAATAGTCGAAAAAATCGTGCCACAAAAAGCCCGAACTTTGAAGGCCCGTAATTCCTAAAATAGGGATTCCCTATAACTTTTGCATTTTAAATTTTTTGCTTAGAATCGTTGCTTAGAATCGTGTGCTTAGAATCGTTTTGCTTAGATTCGCCCCAATCTGACCACACCAGCAATGAAATATCTTCGTACTATCGATGACTTGTCTTCATAGTATCAATGAAGTCGGTTCATACCATCAATGAAACCCGTTCAAACCATCAATGAAATATGTTCATACCGTCAATGAAACGTGTTATACCATCAATGAAACATATTCATACCATCAATGAACCCAGTTCATACCATCAATGAAACCTATTCATACTATCAATGAAACCTATTCATACCAACAATGAAACTTGTTCATACCTCATGTTCACACCGTCATATTCAGACCTTCAATGAAACATGTTCAAACCATCAATGAACCATATTCGTTGCATTAATGAAACCTGCTCATAGCATCAATGAAACGTGTTCATATAATCAATGTAACATGTTCATTGCATCAATGATTATGTTTCATTACATCAATGAAACGGTTTATAATATCAATGTAACATATTTCTTTAATACAATGATAATGTTTCATTCCGGTTAGAAAGTTTACATTAATTTCAGGTCTATGAAACATTTTTCGTTTTATGTAACATTGTTCATAGCATTAATGAAGCCCGACATTGGCTCTTTCATTAATGCAATGTAATAATTCATTAATGGTATGAAGGTTTTTCTTTCAGTATATCAGCACGGTTTCTACAGTAGTCTTGATTAAAGTTAAGTTAAAAAGCCTATTATTCCAAGGCCAGTGATCCGTGCTACTGACTTAGGGATATCCTGTGTAATACTGGATATCAGTCACAGTTGTGACAACAACATTTTCAATTGTATTCGTTCATATCAATTAAATTTTCTATTATTTCGGTTAGAATAGAATCTGCCCCAATTTAATTGTTGCGATGAACAGAAACTCCTCTTGACTGCACAAATATGTAAACATCAGAAGCCATTTTAACTCCGAGGTAATGAACGAGTTTAGTTACCTTGGCACCTTCTTCAACAAAACCAGCAGCATTGGGCTGGAAATCGTCCCTTGAAGATCTCAAAACCAGCTAAATCTGTCGTTTGTTTGTTGTTTGGATGCAAATATAATATGTGTTTGGAGCTTGTCGAATATATAATATACTTGTGTCCAAACACATTGTGTTTGCTATTCAATATAACATGTTTGAGACACAATGATTAATACGTTATAATATAGGTGTTTCCGACCAAATGTGACACAAAAACAGTTGTGTTTGTTGCACTGTTTGTGCTCTCTTGCGAGCAAGAGAATAAAAGAGGGACAACGAGAGAGTCTGTCTTATAAGTGTGCATCTGTATTTTTTCATTATTCTTTTCGTTAGTGATTCATAAATATTCCTGAGTGTGCGTGTAAATTGCAGATGAAGTTAATGTTTCTTATTTTGGCTGATGTACGACGGCAGTCCCAAAACTAGCCGACCTAACAAAGAAGATACAAAAAAGTTGGGAACAATTTTCTTTATTGGAATGAAGTTTCTTATCGCATGTTGCGGGATGGAGGCTAAATGAAAAAAAAATTAACACTATTATGCTAAAACCCAGTAGTATCAACTATATTGGGTACTTTTGCTTTGTTTTGTGTATAAACTAACATATGATGGGAAATTTATAGTTTACTTGGAATTTTTCTAGGTGGTGCCTGTAACCAATATTGAGTATATATTGTAGTTTTGAACCCAATAAAAAGTAAATTTAGAAAATACAAAGTGAAAGAAGTTTAAAAAGAACATTTTCATAAATAAGTGCCTTTTCTTAAAAAAAGTACATTTAAAAAAAAAATACAAAGTACATTTTCTTAAAAAAATACCATATCTTAATGAAGTAGCTTTGATTTAAAAAAAAGTAAATTTTCTTACAAAAAGTACGTTTTCTTAAAAAAAATATTTTTTTTTAAATAAGTACCTTTTCTTAAAAAAATTAATTTCTTACAACAAAACCTACCTTTTCTTTAAATAGTAGCTTTTTTCGAATCAAAATAACTTTTCTTGAGATACTACCTACTCTTAAAAATTTACCTATTCTTCAATAAAGGACCAATTCTAAAAACAAATCCCATTTCTTAAAAAAGCATTGTTTTCAAAAAAATACCTTCTCTTAAAAAAATAACCTTTTCTTTTCGTTTTTCTTAAAAGTACCTTTTCTTATAAATAAAATAATACCTTTTCGTTTCTTGAGATAAGTTGCCTTTCTGAAAATAAGTACATTTTCTTAAAAAAATTACATTTTCTTAAAAAGAGTACCACTTCTAGTACCTGTTCTTTAAAATGTACTTCTTTGTAAAAAAAATCATACTCTTATGGCCTTTTCTTACAAAAAGTACTTCTTCTTAAAAATAGTACATTTGCTTAAAAGCAAAAACATTAGCTTTTAATAAAAGAAGTACCTCTCTTTAAAAAAAATTTCGTTTTCGGGAAAGTATAATACATAGTCTTACAAAAAGGACCTAAAACTATACGTTGTTTCTTAAAAAATACATTCAATGGAAAAAAAAATTTAGCATTTTACGAAATGTACTCGTATCTTTTCTTAAAGATCCATTTAAGTTATCAAGATCCATTTAAGTTGGAACTAACTAGTACATAATATATAGCTAAAGGAACTTAGTTCCAACCGGATGTCCCCTGACACCTCATGCAATTTTTTTTTTGACGTAATCTACTTTTAGCTCGACGCACGATTTTAAGCGATATTCTATAGCTTCGATACCCTGTTTATAGTAAGAACTGCCAAACTCCTTAAAATAGCCTTAAAATAATATTTTACCACCGAGACATTTTTTTAAGTTGGAAAATGGAAAATAGTCCGAGAGAGCTGAATCTTGCGAATATGGTGCGTGGTGAAGCAATTCAAACTTTAATTAATTAATTTTGGCCATCGCAATAGTAGATGTGTGAACTAGGGAATTCTCCTGATGAAACAACACTTTCTTTTTCACAATATGAAAGCCGCACAATATCATCACTTGAACGCTGCAATAACTTAGCATAATATTCGCCGCTGATGGCTTTTCCTTTCTGGAGTTTAAAAAGAAACCGTTTTCCATTACATCCCATGAAGGGATTAAGGAGTGCTTCTCACAACCAGTGAGTTGTGCGCTTTCTAAATGTTCACTCACTGATTGGGACCTACAGTTTTACACAGGTTCCGACCGGTATTTTGAGTAGCTTTCTGAAGATAAGGACTACAAATTATCCCATGCACATTCCAAAAAAATAGACGCCATGACCTTGCCTACAGACGGAACCATGACCATGACCTTGTCAGCAGTCAGAACCGTCTTCGCCTTATTTGATCACGATTCTTCCCTTCCAGTCCACCGCTTTGACTATTCCTTTGTCTCCGGTGTAAACTCATCCGTGACTCATCCGTGGTTATAAATCGACGCAAAAATTTGGCTTTATTGCGGTGAAACATCGCCAATCACTCTACTGGAATATCTTCACGACGCTGTTTTTGCTCTATTGAAAGCAAGCGCGACACCCATCTTGCGCGCACCTATCTCATCTTCAAATCTTCGGTCAATATACGACGTATAGTACTTTTTGAAATGCCTGTCATATCAGCTAGCTCACTCGCCTTCAGTCGATTGATATTGTTAAAACTAATTATAATAAATAATACATATATTTACATATATTGAAATCAAAGAATAATTCATTTCAAAATATGATATGTTTGCGAAGAAATACGCATATGTTTCCGCATAACTATATGGAGGTTTGGGGGAAACACGCGAATGCTTTCACGTAAGTGTATGGATGTTTGGGATGAAGAACTCATTTGTGTCCAGGTAAAAACATACGCGTATGCCAGTAAACATGCTACTGATTGCATTTGAATACAGGTGAGTTTGGGACTTGCAAACATATGAATGTTTGAAGTATGGTGCAAACATATACATACATGGTTCCTGCAGAATAAGTTTGGGAGAATATGTATAACCGAGAACCGAACCGAGAATAGAATATGACCATTACACTACTGTCTTGGTATATGCCGCATAAACGTGTGTAATATCGCAAGCAGTGGAATTTACATAGGAAGTTTTCGAGATAACAATTTTGAAGTCTTGTCCAAGTACTAACCTTTTTTTCGCAGACAGTTTCTGCTCTTATTTGGAGTTCTGTAATCATCAACATTTACAACTTGTCACTAACAATTTTCTGTTAGCCAGTGTTATAGAGAGGGACGTGTTAACTTAAATATGATATCAAACATAATATAGTTACTTACATTTATCTTAATATCGGTTTGTTGAGTGCAGGTTTGAACTCAACAAAAAATTGCTCCATTCGATTCTGTTAGACACGGCGCCTGCCAGGATCTATGTATCCATGACAAGGTATACATGAACTGACCTAAATGTTATAAATAACTGTTATGTTTGTTACACCTGGTTTAAAAATACAAATGACACATATCTCGCATTGCACTCTAAACTAATGTGTAGTTGCAACTTGATTTCACATTAGGATGCATACAATTTCATTGTCATATGAGCTGACTGGGCCCAAGTACACAAAACTGCTATGACCTGTTTCACAGGATTATTCAAAGTGACATTTGAAATGACAGCAATAAGAAAAACAACAACATACCAGTAGGAAATTACCTAATGCAGGCTACACACAATACAACCGGCTGTACAACATTTTGATGGTTGTACACGGGTTGTACAACCGTTGTTTGAAAAACAAAATTTTTTGATTTTTTTTGTTGATGTTGATTCAACGGTTGTAGCGTGTGTATGCATGACATACAAACTTTTTGATTTTTTTCACTTGAATTTTGTTGCTGTGAGAGTAACATCGTTCGCTTGTAGTAGTGTAAAATCAAAACAAATTCAAATGGAAGACTGAGAGGAAATGCTAGATTTTATTGAAGTTTATAAAAACATGACAAAATTCTTCTTCTTCCTCCAAAATTTTATTTACAACAAGTAAAGCGCAACGTCCGCGTTCATCTTTAGACACGAAAACTATTTTCTAAATCAGATTGGTTCGGAGGTTGTAGCGTGTGTAGCAAAACGCCCCAACACTCTCTTACAACCGGTTGTACAACAACGTTTGTAGCCGCCATAAAATGAGACGGAATCGCTCAGTGTCTGAACAGCAACACTCTTTTTCGTTTCGTTCGTGTTGTTGCTCTCGGGTTGAGCGAAACACACGAATCAGTCTCTTACTGACCGCTCGTTACTAACATAACCGTTCGTCGCTCAGCTACTAAGAGTCAGTAAGTGAGCAAAGCACGCAAAAAGTCCGCAAAAAAAGGTCTTTATTTTTGTTGTTGCCTTAGATATGTCGTCATAGGCAAATCATTAAAGAGGAAAGTAGAAGAGGATAAGGCGCTCATTTGTGTGCACATGCATAGGCATTCAAAGCCAGTGGCGCCGCACACATCCCTGCTCAGAAGACCGTTTGCCGAGTTTTTACGAAGTAAAGTGTCTCGAGTGAACACATGTGCCGAGCGAACAAACAAAAACACTCGTCGCTTGAGCAAGCCAAAGAAGAACGAAGTTTGAGGGTTTTTTCGCGACAGTTTCGCATCTTGTCAGTAGACGATTGGTTTCTTTCTGACAACATGCACGGAAGAGATCAATTATTGCGAGTTCTGCATATAACATTTAAATCAATAGGGCGGTCGTACCTGGACTGTCATCCCCTTCTCTATTTATGTCACCTCGGTAAAATGTAGTGATATGTCAAGACCTTGTCTTGTGTACATCGATATCACCTACTAATATGGTCGTAAGGAAAAAATCTTTTCAAGACAACATTTCCAAGCGGAATTATAAAAATGCATTTCAAATTATCACTTCTTCTAACGACAATCAGCATGGACCTTAATAAGAGTCGGACAGAAAAAAGTCGTGACAAATCAATTGCCATGTATTGTCAGCCCCTTTAGTATTCATGTCACATAAGTCACAAATGTAAGCTGTCAACTCCTTGTCAAATGGTGACATTAAAATGTTTCTGGGAGATCTCAATGTCAAAGTCGGCAACGACAACAACAACCTAAGGGAAGTGTTGAGAAGACATGGTCTCGGAACTGTGAACTGAGACATGGTGATAGGCTCATAGCCATCATGTACTCGCCATCAACGAAATTCCCTTACCGAAATATACATAAGTTTTCATGGGAATCACCTGATAGTCAAACCATCAATCAAATTGCCCAAACTGGACATTAAAACTAGACGTGGTGCTGATATTGACAGCGACCACCAACTCGTAATGGGTACCTTCCGCCTCCGTCTTGCGGCTGCCAAGGTTATTAGAGAAGAAATCGTAAAATACAATACAGACCGTCTGCAGGACCCATGGATATCAATGATTTTTGATCAAACTCCACGCTCCAATTTCGCACAGTACAGTCCAAATATGTGGGCAGGCATTGTTCGACCGCTGAAGAAAATATCCCTTGAGGTCCGTGAGGAAAAACGATGTGTGAATTAACCTTGGTTTAGTGCAGAATCGTGAACCGAAACTCGGAATCCAAAACGCCAACACAATATGAGTATACGATTCAAGACAACAACGTTGAAGAGGTGGTTAAAGTCAGACTATCGACAATAAGCTCGTAGAGTGGGTTACATGGTCCTTTCAGACCATACAGGTAGCCTCCGTTTTATGCACCCTACAATAGAAAAAGCTGAGCGGCAACAACACCAGGTGTAGTGCTTAAAATCTAATGATGGTTCGGATATATCATCACCAGATCAGCAAGTGGACCGATGGCGTGAATTCTTTACGACACAATCTAGGATTCCGGATGATAAAGAGCACAGTACCCCTTCGGCTGCATACATACGTTGCAACCTGAAAATGGATATTTCAACGGAACCCCCATCGCTAACAGAGACACTGGGTAAAATGAAGGATCACAAATTTTGTATATAATATGGTTTCCCATTACATCCCATGACGGCTTTGGGGAAACCTCTCACAACCAGTGAACTGTGCGCTTTCTAGTTTTACACTCACTGACTGGAACGTACAGTTTTCCACCGATTCCAAATGGTGTTTTGCGAAGCTTATTCGCCGTCACTAAGTGAGGTGGCTGTCGCCGAAAGAAGTGTAAGGGAGCAGAGCAGGGATCAAACCCGACGACCACATAAAAATAAAGGATAACTAATTTTCTGGTACTGATAATATTCTAACGGAACTGTTGAAATGTCATTACGCCCCTCATCAAAAGTCCATGTAAAGACAACAAAGTCCCTACGGATTGGAAAGAAGGAGTGGTTCTCACTATCCCGAAAATGGTAATAAAACACTGTGAATCAACTGAAGAGGTATTGCAATAGGCGACCCTTATTCTTCAGAGGATATGGCCGGTGGTGGAGCAAATTGTGTGGAAGGAGCAGATTGGTTTCAGGCCTCCACCTTATAGTCAGAGAACAATCAGTTGAAATACACTCGCCTCCGTATCTACTTTTGGTAGACTTCAAACACCGTAACTAAATGTGGTCCATCGTGACCAGAAAAGGGTACACCGAACAAGATAGTGTCCATGATCCCTGAACTGTACAGAGACGCAGCGTATAAAGTTTGTTTTAATGGAAATGAAAGTCAATCTTTCACCACATCTGCGGGAGTTAGACAAGGATGTGCCTTGTCCCACATGTTATTCTTTCTACTAATGGACGAGGTATTGGACGTAACTAATGCAGAAGCACCGTTCGGTATTTAGTGGAGTATGTATGAACATCAATATGATATCGACTACGCAGGTGACGTATGTCTCATGGTCCACAAACTGGATATCATCGAGGCCAAGTTAAACAGACTCTCCTAATATGCGACAAAAGTTGGATTGAGAATAAATATTTAGAAGACAAGACGAATGCGTATTCGAACAGAGCGGAATACTCCACAAACTGCGGATGGTTCGTTAATAGAAGACGTTGATTTAATCAACTATCTAGGATGCTCCGCGGTGGATATAACTGATGGGAAAAATAAGGTCCATGTTGTATTCCTAACTAATATTCAATTGCAGTGTGAGGTCTGTACTATTGCTTGACGAAGCTGAGAATGAAGAAGTTCCAAACGTTTGTCAACCGTTGTCTGAGACAAATGCTCCGTATCTACTGACTCAGGATAATTTCTAATGAAGTACTTGGCAACATACATGTAACAGTCCTATTGAATTGGATGTGCGGAAAGAAAATGAACTTGGATCGGGCCATGTACTTAGGCGCCCAACATTAGATATTGCAAGAGAGGCACTTGAATGGAGAACGCAGGGGTATCGAAGGCCACCAAACAAAAAGAAACGGTGCCTGCAAAAGGTATACAAACAAACTTGACTATCATGGAACAAAATTAAATTACTTGCCCGAGACAGAAATGGATAGAGAGAATTCGTTGTCGCCCTATGTTTTTCGCGAACCTTCTATTTAATCTTTGTATTGTAATATTGTTTTATATTTTTATATTTTGTTGAAATAAATAAATGAAATATATATAAGTCAAAACTAGTAACCGGCACTGTCCTAAGGAAATACTAATGATAATTTCTTCAAGACAAAATTTCCAACTGGAATTTTGAAAATTCATTTAAAATTCAAGTCGAAAATATACATTTTCTTGAGTATTGAGTTTTAAGCTTACAAAGAAATGCAATTTTCGTCTACATACAAACACTTTATTAGAACAATTTGCACGAAAAAGGATACAAGTTTTTCGTGACAGCTAACTTTCCTTGTAATATTCTCCGAGACAGATACATTTGATACATTATATAGGTCATAGGCAAATGAAGGCAATATCGATACATATACGAGGATTGCAATTGAAGCTATGTACATATGTATATCATGACATATATTTATGTATTTGATAAAATTGAGATATGATTGTGTGTATTAAACACAATATCACGTAATATAATTTACTACACCGTCAATGATGCAGGTCACATTTTATTATTCCTGGCAGCTGTAACATTGGGTGAAAATTGGCATTGACTTTATAAAACTTTCTGAAAGCCCATATAAAAATATCTCCCATACTTCCCATCTATCATTTTGTAGCCAGAACAAATATTATGAATTTTAGTTAATGTATGGGAAGTTATATTATGAATTGTTACATCAGGTTTAGATTTAATATGTACATCGATGTTGTCAAAAACCTTCGTTCTAATATTAAAGTTTAGAAAGGGTATGCTATCTTATTATGGAGTACTATTTTCCCTCGACTATTGCTCTTGCAATAATCTATAAGCAACGTAACAAAATCCATAATTTTACTACCAATTTTCAGAATATTGATGAAAATTACTTAAAAAAAATGGCCACCGTCACTTTTTGTATGGAAGTTATCGAAATAGACCCGGAAATAATATTTTTGGAACGAAGTTCCATATTGCACATTGCGGGATGGGGCTATATGAACAGAAATTAAACAAGTTTTTTTTTATGCTACAACCCAGTAGTATCAACTATATTGGGTACTTTTGCTTTGGTTGGCGTCTAGACTAACATATGTAGGGAAATTTCTTGTTTAATGGGAAGTTTTCTAGGTGGAGCCTGTAACCATTATTTCCTATATATTGTAGTTTTGAACCCAATAAAAAGTAAATTTAGAAAAGTCAAGTTTAAAAAAAGAAAATTTTTTTAAGTAAGTACCTTTTCTTAAAAAAAGTAAATTTTCTCAAAAAAACATAAATACCAATTCATATTCTTAAACAAAGTACCTTTTCTTAAAAATAATACTCGTACCTTATCTTAAAGAAGTACCTCTGCTTTCTTACAAAAAGTACCTTTACATAAAAAAAATTACATGAGGTGCCAGGGGACACCCGGTTGAAACGAAGTTCCTTTTGCTATATATTATGTACTAGTTAGGTTCAACACGAATAAGGCGCCCGCTGAAAAATTCGATAATTTAAATGGATCTTTAAGAAAAGATACTTTTTGTAAAATGATAAATGTTTTTAAGAAATTTTTTATTCATTGAATGTATTTTTTAAAAACAAGTATATTTTAAGGTCCCTTTTGAAAGAATATGTATTATATTTTCCCGAAAGGGTCCTTTCTTTGATCAGAGGTACTTCTTTTATTAAAATAAAAAAAAATAAATGGTTTCCCGTTACATCCCGTGAAAGGATTAGGGAGGCCTTCTCACAAACCAGTGAGCTGTGCGCGTCTAGTTTTACACTCACTGATTGGGTCCTACAGTCTTACACCGGTTCCGAACGGTATTTTGAGAAGCTTTTTTCATTGCTGAATACTCCATAGTTTCGCCGTCACTAAGCGAGGTGACCGCCGTCGAAAGAAATTTAAGATGGTTAGAGCAGGGATTGAATCCACGTTCTCATGCATAAGAGCCGCGCACACTACCATTGCACCACCGACGGCCGGCTTTTTTAAAAGCTAATGTATTTATGTAAGAAAACGCCTAAGAGTATGAATTATTTTTACAAAGAAATACTTTTTTTAAGAACAGGTACTATTTACAGAATTGGTGTACTCTTTTTAGGACAAGGTTCTTTTTTTAAGAAAATTTACTTATTTTCAGGAAGGCTACTTATCTCAAGAAAAGAAAAGGTATTATTTTATTTATAAGAAAAGGAATTCATTTGAATTTGAATTTTTTTTATAACCGATTTTTGGTAGTTTTTGGTTAATGTATGAGGAATTCATACTACAATTCTCTAATTGAAAAATGGTCCGAAACTAGTCATGCCAGTGAGTGTGCGTTGAACTGAATTGTCTATTATTTCCAACAAAACCCAACCATTTTTCAATTAGAGAAATGTTCATGACATGTAAGCTTGTAGTATGAATTTCTCATACATTAACCAAAAAGTAAGAAAAGGAATTTTTTTAAAAACAGGTATTTTTTGTAAGAAAGGTATTTTATTTTTGTAGAAAGGATTTTTTACGAAAGAACATGTACAATTTTAAGAGTAGGTACTTATCTCAAGAAAAGTTATTTTGTTTTACAAAGAAGGTACTCTTTAAAGGAAAGGTATTTGTTTAAGAAAAGGCAATTTGTTGTAAGATAATGTACTTTTTTAAGAAAAGGTACTTATTTATAAATTACTTTTTTTAAGAAAATGTACTTTTTGTAAGAAAATTTACTCTTTTAAGCAAAGGCACTTTTTTAAGATATGATATATTGTCAAGTAAAGGTACTCTGTTTAAGAATATGAATAGGTATTTTTTTGAGAAAATTTACTTTTTTTTAGAAAACACACTTATTTAAGAAAATTTTATTTTTTTAAACTTCTTTCAATTTGGCTTTTCTAAATTTACTTTTTATTCGGTTCAAAATACAATATTTAATAAACAGGCCCCACCTAGATAATTTCCCATTAAACAAGAAATATGTTAGTCTGGACATAAACCAAAAGTACAACTGTAATGGCCAGTTTTTAAGCGGGTAGTTAACTTGCGGATTACTTAATCTTAATTCTAAGTTAATTAGAGGTTAACTTTGCATTTTGTTTTCAAGTGGTGAGTTAATATAAGTCGCCATATTGTCAACTAATATGGCAACCCTTGTATTCTTATTGGAAAAAACGTGTGTTTTGTGATAAATACCAAAACAACAAAAGGGAACAAACAAAATGGAATTATGTAAAATAAGAAATAGATGCATAAAATCGAAGTCATTTTAACAAAAATGTGTAAAAAACTATATAGGCGCAACAATTTAACGATCTAGACTCAAGGTATGTGTACAAATACGCAAATCTAGAACATGTATTTTGTACTATCTTCATTTCTCCCTTTGACACTCATTAATTTGACTGTCAAAATAATATGGTTCTCACTATAAGTTAACCAACCAACATTGGGTGGTTAAATCATAGTTAAACAATGACTAAAAAACACAATTCGATGTTTAACCACAATTTAACAAAGAAACGAAGATCACCACTGACTGAAAAACTGGCCATAAGTGTAAGTGTGCTGCCAAATGTAATTTCATGCTCAGGGTTGTGTTTCATTGATTTGCCAGTCTTGAACTTTGGCTTTCCTAAATTTACTTTTTATTGATTTCAAAACTACAAATATGTAATTCACAGGCTCCACCTAGAAAACTTCCCTTTAAACCAAACCAAAAGTACCCAATATATGTAGTTGATAATAATGGGTTGTAATAAAGTAGTTAAAAAAAATTGTTTAAAATTTTTTCATTTAGCCCCCATGCCGCAACGTGCGAAAAGGAACTTCGTTCCAAAATATATTTTTACATAAGTACCTTTTCTTAAAAAGGTACATTTTCTTTAAAGAGTACCTTTTTTGTGAAACAAAATAATAAATATAACATTTCTTGAAACAAAATACCTACTCTTAAAAATTTACCTATTCTTCAAAAAAAAGTACCAATTTCAAAAAAAGTTCCCATTCTTAACAAAATCTTTTTCAGCAAAAAATACCTTCTCTTAAAAAAAACCTTTTCTTACAAAAATTAATTTTCTTAAAAGTTCCTTTTCTTGAAAATAAAATTATACCTTTTCTTTTCTTTTCTTGAGATAAGTAGCCTTTCTGAAAATAAGTAAAATTTCTTAATAAAATAGCCTTTCCTAAAAAGAGTAAAACTTCTTTAAAAAAGTACCTGTTCTTAAAAAAGTACTTTTTTGTAAAAAATTCATTCTCTTATGGCTTTTCCTTAAAGAAAGTACTTCGTCTTAAAAATAGTATATTAGCTTATAATAAAAGAAGTACCTCTCTTTAAAAAATGACCTTATCGGGAAAATATAGTACATATTCTGACAAAAAGGACCCAAAAATATACTTTTTTAAAAAAAATGCTTTTATTAAAAATAAAAAATGTTCTTAAAAAATTTTTGTCATTTTACAAAAAGTATCTTTTCTTAAAGATTCATTTAAATTATCGTATTTTTCATAGGGCGCCTTAGGCGTGTTGGAACTAACTAGTACTTAAAGTATAGCGAAAGGAACTTCGATCCAACCGGGTGTCCCCTGACACCTCATATAATTTTATTTCATGGAGATGTGGCTGTATCTCACCGATGACGCGTTGGATCTCGGATTTGAGCTCAGGAATTGTTTGGGAATAATTGGCATTGACTTCACTTTGCTCCATTATTTATTGAAGGAATTTCCGGCGCTTTCCATGGTCTAGTGGTTTGAGCTCCAGTGTATGCTGAATTTTGTACGTATAAAGGTGAAAATCTCTTGTCAAAATTCGCAGAGTAGTGCTGCGTGAAATTTTAAGTTGTTGAGAACGAGACGTTTTCGGGGTTCGGCGACACTCTCGTTTAAATCAGCAACGTTTTCAAGAGACCGATCTGTACGTTGACGCACAGGAGTCCCAGTGTCTTCTCGATGAAAAATTCTTCGAAGTTTGCTAGTGGTCTTAGCATAACTTTCCAAATTTTTGTAATAGGTTTTCACAATTATAACACCTTGCGCTTTCGTAAAGCGCTCCACTTTTAATAATAGGAATAAAAATACGTGACAGCTGCCAAATTTCAGAGTTGGCACTTACACAAAAAAAAAACTTACATTAAATTTAAAAAGCGCTATCTTACTGAAACACCCCTTACAATTGCCAATGGTATTTAAATTTATTTGAATTCACATTTGTAGAGGTAAATCAAATTATAATTATCATATAGTTAATTTACCACATGTAGAAGTAAAATACATACATTTCAGTCACAGTATACAATTTTTTACAAAATATAATATGTAAATGAGCTCATCCTTTATTCTAGTTGCCTTCCCTAGACTTAGACTTCTCTTTTGTTGAACTCTTTAGCACACCAATAGCTACATCAACAACTGCAAATGCATTTGTACTTTTCGCTTAAGTAAACATCATCACCATAAACGTTCTATTGTTGTTATGTTGCAACTTAAGTGTTGCTTTAGCTGTTGTTTTCATTACCTTTCCTGCCCCACCTTTAATCTTGTGCCACAAGTTATGTTGCTTTGTTTTGCACTTTAGTTTTAGTGGTGAGAAACGTAATGGTGCATAGCGCCCCCATCCTGATGCGAAACAACGAATATCCCAACATCAACTAAATAAAATTGTAGAAAAGTTTTTAATCCCGGCTTACCGCGTCTATACCGCAAAGTTATAGTGTAGTAGTGGGATACCTAAATGACGGTCGGCTGGAATTGCTGATGCGAAACGAAGTAAATGATTACAGTGTGCGGCAAGTTATAGGTTTAGTATGAGTTAGGTTGAGAAACTGGAGTCGAAGCGTGATGACTCTTCTATTGGCAGGAACACTTCGAAAATGACTTAACGTACAGTTTCATTTTGGTACGAAAAATAAATTAATAAACGGAAACTGTTTTGTAACTATGACGAAAGTTGTTGGTGGGGCAATGAATATGTATTTGATTGCAGCAATGAATATGTTGCATTGTAGCAATGAATATGTTGCGTTGCAGCAACGAATATGTTGCATTGCAGCAATGAACATATTTCATTGCAAAATTTAATATATATCATTGCAGCAAAGAAAATGTTTCATTTCAACTTTGAATATGTTTCGTTGCAGAAATGAATATGTTTCATTGCAGCAATAAATATGTTTCATTGCTGGAATGCATTCGATTCGTTTCTACGACAATTTTGTTTCATTGCTGCAATGTAAAGGGGTTTCCAATTTGAGTGACATGATTTCTAAGTGACGTTTCGGCCATTTGTTGTATGTCATGATATGTAATATTTTTTCATTGGATTCAGTAATGTTTACAATTTCATCGTGGAGTGATATGCGCAAGAACAACGTTTACAAATTATTAAATTTTGTTGTTGAAATAATCGTTCTCCAATTGCAACTTTTCGTGCGCTTTTGCCATGTTATGGTCGTAACAATAGTCGACCTGTGCTCGCTATTCGTCGAGCTGTTGCAAATTACGAGCGTACATTTTCGTTACAATAATATCAAAGTGACAATAAGACAACGAACCGCTCGAAGTAATGAAAATATTGCTGCCGTTCCGGCAAGTGTTGCTGAAGACCGCAATTCTTCGAAACGAAGCTGGTAACACTGCTACTGTCAATGGAGAGCGGTATAGATCGATGACAACCAACTTTTTATGGCCGAATTTGGAAGAAGTTGATCTTGACAACATCTGGTTCCAAAAAGACGGGACTACGTGCCACACAGCACGTGCAACAAGCGAATTATTGCGAGAAAAGTTTGAAGATTCGATTATTTCAAGAAATTGTGACATTGAAGGGCCTCCAAGAAGTTGTGATTTATCACCAATAGACTATTTCTTGTGGGGTTATTTGAAGTCATTGGCCTATAGCAATAAACCAGACTATCTTCTAGCTTTCCAAGTCAATATTGAACGTGCTGTTCATGACATACGACTTGAGTTAGTAGAAAAAGTGCTCGAAAATTGGGTTCATCGAATTCGTTCCGGCAAAAGAAGACGTGAAGGCCATTTGAAATACGTTGTATTCCGAACTTAATTGTATCGATTTTACTTCACATTAAATAAAAAACATTTGAATTTCCTTAACAATTAGTGTGTTTTTTTTTTAAAGAAGTCATATCAGTCAAATTGGAAAACCCTTTAGTTGTATTACGATGTAATTTGTTTTTGGAAGGAATTTGTTCATTGCTGCAATGACTCTGTTTCGTTTCTGTAACGAAAATTTCCAATTTGGAAATTTTATCATCGGATTGGTATTTGGGTCTTAATCCTGCAGAAGCCCCACAGTGACAGAGAAGTTTTCCTACAGCCTGGACCAAAAGTTACCGTGGGGTTTACAAATTTAATATTTTTTTCGTTTATATTTTTTTTAAATTGTAAAAATATAACAACCTGGAGAATAATTAACAGAGAGATTCACAACTCAACAAAGAACCAGAATAATGGAATTTTATTATATAAATCAGCGATCAATTATTTTAACGCAAAGATCATATCGTCGACATTTTTATGACAGAATTTCGCCCTCTGAAGCAATGATTCGTTGCTTAGTTCATCGTCAACATCAACTTGGCACCGTGAGAGATTTGCCTCGAACCGGTAGACCACGTTTAATTCGCACTGCGGAAAATATTGAGCGTTTAGAGCAAAGTGTTAACGAAACACTAGAAACATGTACTAGAAGGCGTATTGCTCAGCTGGGAATATCTCGTACATTACTACGGCGCATTAAAAAAAAAAGATTTACTGATATTCCCATATAAGGTGCAAGTGGTGCAAGAACTTAAATCCGCAGATCATCGGCAACAGCTAAATTTTCAAGTTCAATTTCAGCAGTTGGCCGGAAATGTAATCAACTTTATTGAAAATCTGATTATGGGTGATGAAGCTCATTTTTGTTTGAATGTTTTTGTTAATAGACAGAACTGTAGGTTATGGAGTTCTGAAAATCCAAGAGCCATTCATCAATGGTAATTGCTCCCCATTAGGTGTGCAGTATGGTGTGGCATTACATGTGAAAATATCATTGGGCCTTACTTCTACGAAAATTAAGATGGAAGTGCTGTAACCGTAAAAGTAGAGCGGTATCGGTTTATGATAGAATATTTGTTACATCCTGCTCTTGAAAACAGACCTGAGATGTGGTTTCAGCAGAATGAACACTGCCCGAGACACAATGGGGACATTTAAGTAAAATTTTTGGAGAGCGAATAATTTCCAAACATTCAGAAATTAATTGACCAGCGCGTTCGCCAGGTTTGTCAGCACCCGACTATTTTCTTTGGGGTTGTTTCAAGAAAACGGGTTATGTGAACAATCCTGAGATCATCCTAGAACTCAAGGCCAACATTGTTGCAGAAATTCAAACGCTACAGCCACAAATTTTGGAAGATGTTATGGAAAATGCTCTAAATCGAGCCCATCACTGCGAAGCTGAAATCGGGGGTTCTTAAATTAAGTTACATTGTTATCCATACTTAGTATAGAAAAATTTGGACTTTGTATTCTTTATAATCTGAAAAAAATATATGTACTTATATAAACCTGTCGAAATGTAAATTCAAAAGATAAAGGCAATACCATTGGCACCTGTACTTATTTTCGAAACATTTCCTTTTTATTTTCCGTTTACTTCAACATTGAGATACTATACTATCTCACTGACCGCAGAAGCAAAGGGAAAGCAGTAAGCTCAGCACACGCATCAAGGGAAGCAGCACACAATATAAAAATCATTCCTAGCAAATTCATATGTTCAAGAAAATTGTTTACTGAGATTTTAGGTACATTTTTGTAGTTGATTATTTCTTTGAATTATGAACGGTTTGCTACCTATGGACCTAAACAGGGGAAAAAGTAAGAAAAATCGAATTTTTTAAAGTCGATTTTTTTAAGGTTTTTTTTTGCGATTTTGACCTTGAATATGAATAGTTTTTGATTTTATATGTTCACAATTTTTGTTCTTTATGATAAGACCTACAACTTTCCCTCAAGGTTTGCAAGATATCCGGTCACGAACAACCCCGAGGGGTCAGGGACCTTAGAAAACGAAAGTAACATGTTTCGCCAACCAGTTCGATCTTTTGCTTTATCTCTTGAGGATTCGTCAACCTGCTCCCTCCAGGGGAGTCTTGGTCTTCCTGCTTTTCGTCTTTCTTCGAGGTCGGTTTTGAAACCCCTTCGTGTTGGTTCGTCTTCATCCATTCTACTGACATGGCCTAGCCAGCGCAAACGCGTTATTTTGATCCGCTTAACTATGTCAATGTCAAATGCTCATAGAGCTCATGGTTCATGCGTCGCCGATACTCGCCGTTGTGCACTATGGGGCCATAAATTTGTCACAGTATTTTACTCTCGAAGTCTCCTACAGATGTTTCATCTGCTTGCAATAAGACCCAGGATTCTGCGCCATAAAGCAAGTCAGGTTGTATGAGAGTCTGGTATAGTTGGACTTTCATTACTCGTGAGAAGGCTTTATCTCTAAAGTGCTGGCTTATCCCAAAATAACATCTGTTCGTAAGCACAATTCTCCGCTTGAGCTCAAAGCTGACGTTGTTGTTTTTGTTTACGGCAGATCCGAGGTATATAAATTCGTCCACCAGAGCCAGTTACGGGATCAATAATTTTTACACTTTTTACATTATACTATTGGGGATCTAGAGTTTTGCTCCGGTTTAAAATGATAAAGCCTAGATACTATTGGTATTGGTATTGTATCCGATGCATGAGTTAAGCCGCATTTATTGAGCCTCGGTTTCTGGGAAAAACCTCAAAATAGATGTAACGGGAAAAATTACTTGTTTCTAATCTGGGAGCAGAAACGTACCACGCAGAGGCTTTCTGCTTTCAGATGTTATTTTGATTTCAAAAAATGGCAAAGATTTCAAATATCGACGGGATACCACCCAAAGATGTCACACTGATCCAACGAAATCGGAAAACGACATATCCTTGCTTACGCATCTGTAGTCTAGTGGGCATGACGCTAGTTCAATATAAAAAGCTGCTGGTCTTCTGGAATCATATCGACTAGGACAATGGAGACAATTCTTGCTATGAACAGTATTTAGATGTATGTTAAGTATGAGGCTGCTTGGCGGAAAAACTACTGCAGGCATTAGGAAATGATTTCGAGTGGATCAAAGATCGATTCAGCAGCACTTTAACTTAATTTGCCATTACGTTCCAGGGATGATGAGGGGAGTTCCTTAAATTAGGTAAGGTTTGAGATTTTTTATTTTTACCCTCACTGATTAGGACCTAGAACTTCACACCGATTTTGGAAAAGCATTTTCATGGCTGATTCCTCGATAGTATCGATGTCATTAAGTGTAGCGACCATTGCCGAAAAAAATACAAGGTGGTCAGAGTGGGTATTGAACCCACGATCTCACGCCCAAGAGTTTTATGTGGTAACCATTACATCAACGACGGGTACTATATAACGACGGTAAAAGCTCATGTGTATCTCACGAATAGTGAATCAATCTCATTCCATTGACTGCTTTCGGTAGACTGTTGAGAAATTATCCTATAAAGAGCTTCAAAAATCAACAATTGGCGAAGAATGCGATGGTTCTAGGGTGGGTGGGAGAAAATGGAAATGACCCTTTATCGAGGATCTAAATATTAAGCATTTTATTCGCCTGTGCTTAAAATGTGGAGAGATCACTTTTCTGCAATACTCCACTGAGATTCTACCACTGAAGATCACGAGGTAATGATTGTGGAAGACAGTGTAGATCGTACACCCCCACCCAAGGCGAGATTAGAACGGCTTAAGAATAATAAAGCCGCTGGTGCGGACCAGGCAAGTCCACGACTGACCAAATGCCAAATACTGGAAAAGACCCACGAAATGCAAATCGATACATACCACCTTTTCGTCAATTACGAAGCTGCTTTCGATAGCCCCATACGGGGAAAACTGTACGAAGCTATGTCTGAACTTGGTATTTCGGAAAAACAGATCCGCCTCTGTATAATGACGCTCACCAACACCAAATCAGCAGTGAAAGTGGGAAAAGACCTCACTGAACCATTCTGTACCAAGCGAGGACTTAGACAAGGCGACACACTTTCGTACAATCTCTTCAGCATCTTAATGGAGATAATAATGAGAGAGGCTGCAGTAAATACGAACAAGACCATTAACACGAAAAACCATATGTTGCTGGCGTATGCTGACGACATAGACATCATTGGGCGAAGTTTGCGAGAGGCGACTGCAATTTTTTCAATAATCGAAAAAGAGTCAGCGAAGGTGGGTCCTGCTGTTATTGAGGGAAAGACAAATTTGAAATTGATGCTGTTAACGACTAGACAAACCTCTCGACTTGGTCCGCACTTGAGCGACGACAACCGATTTAATTTCAAGTGGTAGGCGAATTTGTCTACCTTTGATCCGCCGTGAAGAAGGACAACAACGTCAGCCTGGAGATAAATAGGAGAATTGTGCCTGCAAATAGATGCTATTTTGGGCTCAACAAGCAGCCTAAACTCCAGCTAAACCAAATTCTCATTTTACCTGTCCTGAGATATTACTCCGAAACTTGGGTCATATCGCAAGCGGAGTAAAAATACCTTGGAGTATTCAAGAGAAAAATCTCCGTAAAATATATGCTCCTCTTAAAGAAAATGGCGAGTACCGATGTCGTTGCAACCAACAGATATATCACTTGTATTCTGACGTGGGCATAGCTATAGCAAATTGGGTCAATTGCGTTGGCTAGGCCATGTTATCAGAATGGACGAATATAACGTACCCAATTGCAGCAGGAAAAAGAGGATAACGAGACTCCGCTGGAAAAACCAGACAGAAGAATCCCTCCGTATCCTTGGTGTCACCAACTGGCGAGAAAAGGCGAAGTATAGAACCAGTTGGAGGAATGCATTGAAATTTGTGTAATTTGTTTGTTTAATTAATATGTGTATGACATCTTAACTCATGAGTTTGTAAAATAGTCAATAAAGGTAAAGTAAGTAAATATTCGCCCTCCTTACCATAATATAGCTATTCAACCAGAGTTCCGATATGCCTGAAGAACTATAGTGGTAGTGGTATTTTTTAATTTGAATTGGATTTTAACTGACCACCGTTACCTAAACAGCACATGAGTTGAACCTTTTCCATCTATCTCCGCCTTTTCTTCAATGCATTCTACGGATGTGTAAGTCAATATAGGCCCAATCACGGTCGTTTATACCCTACAATCACGTGGTCCTGATGGCATAGCACCAGTAGGTTTACAAACTGGCCTACATTTTGGCTCCCTGGCTACAAAATCTTTATACGAGCTGCATATTGCAACCCTATATTCCCATTAAATAGAAAGAACCCAAAGGACTTTAGACCAATCAGTCTCTCATCTTTCCTTCTCAAGAAATTGACGAGGATGATTGACTCATATCTGTGAACGACAAAAGGTCCATCTTACCTGTCCAAATACCAGCATGCTCACAACAAGGGTAAATAAACGGAAACAGTTTTGCTCGCTCTAGTTAGCTTGAAAGATAAATCTATTTTTATAAAGGAATACACCCTTGCCGCATTTATCGATAATGACGTCTTACCAGGGTCGATAAAATTCGCCTTATCGGCACGTTGTGTTGAGCAGGGGATCACAAATTTGATCTTTGAATTACCATAACCTTGTCTCTGGGACAAACAACCTTAACTCGAAATGTGAATAGAGCAACACCCCAAGGGGAGTCTACAGAACATAATCAGGGGACTGTCTTAGAGGATCACGGAGAATGGACTGGGTGTAAATCCATTAAAACCCGAGGTCTTACTCTTTACCAGGAAGCAGAAGATTCCGTATATTCATCCCTTTTCTCTATGTGGAAAATAAATTTAAAATAAAAATTAAAAGATGGTAACTACAAGATATCCAGGTATGAAGCTCGACAGAAAGCAAAATTTTAAGTCAAACACTATGAATGTGATCAGTAGAGCCACAGTGGCCCTAAACTAGTGTAAAAGGGCCATCGCAGCACTACAGGCCTATCCCCGAAAATAGTTTACTGGATATATACAGCTGTTGTCCGCCCGATATTGCTTTACGGTATTGTGGTTGAGGGAACAGTACTGGAGAAATTTGTCTGTTGACAAAAGTCTAGAGAATGGCAATAGTGTGTATCACGGGTGCCCTTCGCACTGGGTGTAAATGCAGAGATAATGGAGCTCGTACTCTTTACCAGGAAGCAGAAGGTTCAGAATATGCATCCCTTGTCTCTGTGGATTTTTGCTTAGAGGATACTTCGAGGTATTTAGGTGTAATTCTGGATAGAAAGCCTACTTTTACGACAAACACTATGGACAGCATCAGTAGAGGCAGTTGGTCCCGTATTCGTGGAAAAGGGCCCTCGTAGGTCAACGGGGCCTATCAGTTGACTGGATATACACAGTGGTTGTCCGGCCCATATTGCTCTACGGCATAGTTGCTTGGTTGCCGATACTGAAAAAGTCTACTTACCTAAGACGGTTGACATAAGTCCAGAGAATGGCAGTGGAGTGCATTACAGGTGCCCTTCGTACAACCCCTACCAAGGGTTTGGTGGGTATCCTCCACATGTTACCATTAGAGTTGCTCGGAAGGCTAAAGGCTGCAACGTTAGTAATTCGCCTAAGGTCTTCCTCGCAATGGATCAATAGCCCATATCATCATCGGACTATTTTAAAACATCTCCGGCAATTCACAATGGAAGTCGGCTACATAACACCCACTTCAAACTTTGAGAGAAACTACTCATGTCACTGTCGGGCAGGACTGAAAGGGCCGCATACCAGGTTATAGAAGGGATTTAGGCTTCTACAGTAATGTCTTCAAACAACATGGCAGGACACAGTTTGGGGTCTATTCTGAAGAGCTGGAGCTAAGCCTTGCAAAAAGGCTACCACAACACTCTAGTGAAGTAGCCATGACAATCGGTGAGGTTGCCCTTTTGCTGGGACGAAACGTCATCACCCCCTTTGGTATCAATATCTTCCCAGGCAGTCAGGCTGCTACAAAATCTGTATTCGTGACTTCAGTAACTGCCCACAACTGCCGCGCGTCTCTAAATGAGAGGGCAAGCAGTTTGATATTCACCCTATATGAGTGCCGGCGCTCAGAAACATTCCAGGGAACCGTAGAGCAGATGAATAGGTAAGATTAGGAACTACGTTACCTGTTCCACGGAATAGGAAGCATGTGGGTTGTAGTTTCTGCATGCAAGCTATAGCTTAAAACCGAATCTCTTAGAAATATGAATGATAGACAGTCTCATGCTCGCACGTACGGTGATGCCACGCCCCCCGCACAAAATATATTTCCTTAAGTATTGATTTTAATATGTAGTACTAATTTTTCCGAGTATTTTTCTCTCGAAAATTCCTACAGATGTTTCGACTGCTTGCGAAAAGACCCAGGATTCTGCGCCGAAAACCAATATAGGTTATATGAGATACTAATACAGTTGGGCTTTTGTTACTCGAGAGAAGGTTTTATCCCCAAAGTGCTTGCGTAGCCCAAAATGCACAATTCTCCGCTTGATCTCAAGGCTGACGTTGTTGTTTTCGTTTACGGCAGATCCGAGGTATATAAATTCGTCCACCACCTCGAAATTATAACGCTTATTAACGTTCACGCATTGGTCTAATCGCGTAGAGGCCCTGTTCGTTGAAAGCATTAATTTTGTCTTGTCCTTATTTGCCGTCAGACCCACTTTTGCTGACTCCTTCTCTATAAAAAACCTCTAAAAAACCGCAGTAACTTCTCTCATTGTGCGCCCAATGATATCTATATCATCAGCCTACGCGCGCAGCATGTGACTTTTGCTGCTGGTGGTTTTATTCATGTTGACTGCAGCTTTTGTCGTAATGATCTCCATTTAGATGTTAAAGAGATCGCACGATAGGGTGTCGCCTTGCCTGAGGCCTCGCTTAATTTAGAAAGGTTCTGTAATATCATTACCAACTTTCACTGTGGATTTGGTAGTCGTCAAGGTCAAACTGCAGGGTCTTATGGGTTTTGCAGGAATACCAATCTCAAATATTGCTTCGTAAAGTTTCTCCCGTATCGGGTTATTGAAGGCCGTCGAGTAATCGACAAATATAGGATAGGCGTCGATTTGTTTTTCGTGGATCTTGTCTAGGATTTGGCGTAGCAGGAAAATCTGGTAAGTTGTCGATTTTCCAGGCCTCAAGGCACACTGATATGGTCCAATCAGGTCAGCGATAAGTGGTTTTCGCACATTATACTTGATAGAACCTGATATGCTAAGGATAAAAGGCTTATTCCACTGTAGTTGGCACAGAAACTCGGGTAATATTTTTCAAATGTGTGGCATAGTACACTGAGACTCCAATAACCGGCCATGCATTCATGTAACCAAATTTTGCTAATGAGTTCAAACAGCTCCCCCGGTAATCCATCGGACCCTGCGAGTTGTTGTTCTTAAGCCGTTCTGAAGGAGGGGAGCAATCGACGAACAAATTGTGATCGACTGTCTCATCGTCATTGCATATCTCAGGTACCAGTGGCGCGGAGAAATGATTTCTTCATATTCCCTGTATGCTCTGCCCATCTGAGGGGGTGGGCCCTGTACCAAAAGTTGCGATAGCTTCCTTGGGTAGACTGTGGCTACCTCTTGTAATTGCAGCTTTCCGATGTCCAGCTTTCTCTGCGTCTAATTTCGTTCGATTTCCGCTCTACTTAATCTTGTGTGAACTTTTCCTGCTACCGGGTAGTGATGAGAATCGACGTTAACTCCTCCGATCACTCGTACGTCCATTAAAATAGATGAGTGCCTTCCATCAATTACCACGTGAGCAATTTGGTTCTTCGTTCTTTAATCAGGGGATACCCAAGTAGCGATGGAGATGTCTTTATGCTGGAATCTTATAGCACTAGTGACCATGTTTTTTGCTGCGGCAAAGTCAGCCTGTAGACTGAAATTGATAATAGTTGTATGAAACAGGTTTTGCTTGCCTACTTTAGCATTAAAATCTCCGAGTAAGTACAATCTTAATTTTATGGCAAGCCATACGATTCCCCTAGGCGCTCCTCGAATATGTTTTTGGCATCATCATCTTTCTATTCAGTTGGGGAATGTACACAAATTAGGGAAATATAAAAATATTGCGCTTTTATGCGGATTATGGCTCACGGGATTGAACCCAGAGACTAGATGTCGCAGTCTTTAGCCAACTACAAATCCTTAACCCAATGCAAGTTTTTTTTCATGTCAACTGTAGTAATTGCCGCAATTTCTTTTGCCTGTGCAGCCATGTCCTAGATAGCGTTAAAGTCAGCCTTATAACTTTCAAGGACATCTGTCAATTGGATACTTGCACCGGATCTATATAGAGTTCTTACATTCCGAGTGCATACCCGTAAATTGTGGTCCTGATAACGTTTGCGGGAGTCGTCAACAAAATTTTTTATTGCGTTCAAAACTACAATATATAAGAAATATTGGTAAACAGGCTCTACCTGGAAAACTACCCATTAAACAAGAAATTTCCGAACATAAGTTAGTCTAGTCACAAACCAAAGCAAAACTACCCAATATAGTTGATAATACTGGGTTGAAGCATACTAGTGTTAAAAAAAGTTGTCTAATTTTTTTTCATTTAGCCCCTATCCCGCATCGTGCGATAAGGAATTTCGTTCCAAAAAACACCCATTATTAGGACCACCCTGTAGACGTAACACACAACTTCCCAGTAACCAAATTGTTGGATTTCATACATCGTAAAGTTCCATACTTATATTTCTGCCAATTGTGTTCAACACAAAAACTTAACTACCTTAAAATATCATACTTGCCAAATTATATTAACTACTTTAGCCGCTAAATGTTTAAAAACAATTTAGTCGCTAATAATTCTAATTCTTGGCACGCTACTGTAATCGCATCAGTGTGTGTTAGCGAACAAGTCCTCACTCGGCGCGTGAGAAACTTATAATTACCACTTAGTGTATTTTTTGCTTTGCTGATTTTACTTGATTTCGTTTCTTGCACATTTGGCCAAATAAGTAATAATTATTATAACAATATGGCCAATTTTTCCTGCCAACGGATTAAAACATCGGATTTAATTTTCTTTCGCCGACCATTAGCTGTTTGTATAAGTAGCTGCAAGCTTTTGAAAATCTTTCAATGTGTTGTGATCCGTAAATCCTGGAGGATAGGAAATGTGCATTTAATGGGTATTAACAGAGCGTGTAAGGGTGTTCCAATAGGAATAATTGATGTTATGTATAAACCGTATTGCAACGGCAAAACTTTTGGTTATATTTCCTTTCGAAGCCGCCGAAAACTTGGTTTAATCTGAAAATAGAACCCGAATGGAATCTAGGGAAGTTCCAAAGTTAGTGTGAAATTTTATATACAGTAGTACAATGATATACCTTGAGTTATAAGCAAAATAGTGAGGGCAAACATCCCGGAAGCAAAAGTCATGTACTAGGCAACAGAGCTTAGAATTCATTCGCCTGAAAATGGACTAGTTATTTAAAGGGGTCTATAATCAAAATATTACTTTAAAATTGGATCCTTCAAGGACAAATTGGTAGAGTTAAAAATTGGTGAGCCTTCTTCGAGTTGTGGCATGATTTAAATTGAGATCAAATTTAGATGTCTTAGATCGGAGTTAGACGCAGTATGCAGTATGTCTTACTTAATCACTAGCTAGCTAAAGTGAGAAGGCGAAACGAATGACCAACGTGAGTGGTAATGCGATCACTGACACGTCTCAGGATTATTAGGTGACCCTGTCACTGAAGCTCTTCGAAGTAGTGGACATATTCTTCTGTCCTTTGAAGGCGGATGAGACAACACCCCTGGCCAACGGCGGATCAAAATTGAAGTAACCAAAATCCAGTTTCGACACACTGCATTCTGGTCAGCGTCTGATCCATAATGGGCGGCTGAAACATAATCATCCTGGCAGTAGGTAAAATGCAAACCACGGTGGGCTGGGTTTGCCTCAAGCCATATTGGCATTGAAAATACACAGAAAATATAATGAACAAAGAAACCCCCAACTGTTGACGACCCTCGCAAACTTTATAAGGACCATGATTTAAGGATATGTACCTGGAATGTTCGAACGTTTCGAACAGGACTGGTGCCACTTTCCAACTGGCGGATATCCTCGAAAAAATATAAAGCTGACATCACAGCGATCCAGGAAATGCGATGGACAGGATATGGTTGCACCAGAAAGAAAAACTTCGATATCTACTACAGCTGCCATGAGCGTAAGCACGAATTTGGGTGCGGATTTATAGTAGGCAAGAGACTGCGACACCTCGTTTCAAGGTTCAACCCAGTGAGTGACCGCATAGCCACAATTCGCATCAAGGCGAAATATTTCAACATCTCGTTGATGTTGAGGTCAAAGAAACATTTTACGAGCGCCTGGAGGAAGTATATGAACGCTGCCCTGACCACGACATAAAGATTATTCTAGGCGATTTTAATGCCAAATTAGGAAAGGAAAGTGTCTTTCGACCAACCATCGGCAATCACAGTCTACATGATACCACCTCCGATAATGGAATAAGACTGATAGACTTCGCCGCTGCAAAGAACATGGTAGTTAGTAGCACACGATTCCAGCATAAGGACATTCATAAGGCGACCTGGATATCTCCTGATGAACGGACGAAGAACCAGATTGATCACTTGGTAATAGATGGCAGGCACTCTTCTAGTGTAATGGATGTACGTGTGATTCGAGGTGCCAATATCGACTCGGATCATTACCTGGTGGCTGCGAAAGTTCGCACGAGATTGAGCAGGGCGAAAAACGTACGGAGCCGAACACAGGAAAGTTGGAAATTGAGAAGCTACGAATACCGGAGATATCAATGTCCTATCGACAGAAACTCTCTCTCCTGCTGGAGCAGAATATCCCCCTCCCGAAAACCCAGATGCACAGTGGAAGCACATCTCCCATTCTTTGGAAATCGCTGCAATGACAGCAAAAACCGCAGAAGGATAAGCCATGGTACGACGAAGAATGTCGCATTGCAACTGATGAAAAAGACGCTGCACGTATGGCAACGAAACAGTCAGTTACAACGCGTGCTGCGAGTGAGCGGTACAAGAGGCTGAGAAGGGAGGAAAACCAATTATTTAGGCGGAAAAAATGGCAGTGGGAGCAGAGAGAGAGTGAAAGAACCGAAATGTGCAGGATGAATGGTGAATCGCGTAAGTTTTTCCAGAGGGTAAGAAGATCGACCAACGGGCCTAATAATGGGCTGCCCTCCTGCAAGGACGAGAATGGAAATCTGGTGACTGAGACGCAGTGCGTGCCCAAAATGTAGAGAGACCACTTTTCAGCACTACTCCACTCAGATTCTTCCACTGAAGATCAGGAGGTAATGATAGTGGAAGATAGTATAGATTGTACCCCCCCCCAACCAAAACGAGATTAGAACGGCGATCTCCCGCCTGAAGAATAATAAAGCCGCTGGTGCGGATGGCCAACCCGCTGAACTTTTTAAGGCAGGTGGCGAAGGACTGATAGCCCACATGCATGAACTGATATGCGGTATATGGCTGGGGGAATCTATGCCCGACGATTAGAGTCTCAGTGTATTATGTCCTGTATTCAAAAAGGGTGATCCGTGTGTCTGTTCCAACTATCGCGGTATCAGTCTTTTATCCATCGCGTATAAGGTCTTGTCGAGCGTATTATGTGCGTATTATGGACCGTATCAGTGTGGTTTTAGACCAGGCAAGTCCACAACTGACCAAATATTCACGCTACGCCAAATCCTGAAAGAGCCACGAAAAGCAAATCGATACATACCAACTTTTTGTCGATTACAAAGCTGCTTTCGATAGCCCCATACGGGGAAAACTGTACGAAGCTATGTCTGAACTTGGTATTCCGGCAAAACTGATTCGCCTCTGTAGAATGACGCTGACCAACACCAAATCAGCAGTGAAAGTGGGGAAAGACCTCGCTGAACCATTCTGTACCAAGCGAGGACTTAGACAAGGCGACACACTTTCGTGCAATCTCTTCAACATCTTAATGGAGATAATAATGAGAAAGGCTGCAGTAAATACGAACAAGACCATTAACACGAAAAGCCATATGTTGCTGGCGTATGCTGACGACATAGACATCATTGGGCGAAATTTGCGAGAGGTTACTGCAGTATTTTCAAGAATCGAAAAGGAATCAGCGAAGGTGGATCTTGCTGTTAATGAGGGCAAGACAAAATTGATTGTGTCAACGACTAGAGAAACCTCTCGACTTGGTCGGCGCTCCAACGTCGACAACCTATTTAATTTTGAAGTGGTAGGTGAAATTATCTACCTTGGATCCGCGTGAACAAGGACAACATCGTCAGTCTGGAGATAAATAGAAGAATTGTGCTTGCAAATTGATTCTATTTTGGGGTCAGCAACCAATTTAGGAGCAGAGCCCTCTCTCGACGGCCAAAAGTCCAGCTATATGAGACTCTCATTTTACCTGTCCTTACATATGGCCCCGGAACTTGGGTCATTTCGCAAGCGAATGTAAAACACCTGGGAGTATTCGAGAGAAAAATTCTCCGTAAAATAACCTGTTAAAGAAAATGGCGAGTACCGACGTCGTTGGAACCAAGAGCTATATAACTTGTATTTTGATGTGGACATTGCTCAAATTAAGGCAATTGCGTTGGCTAGAACATGTTATCATAATGGATGGAGATGAGCCAGCGCGAAAGGTTTTCGATAACGTACCCGATGGAAGCAAGAAAAGAGGACGACCAAGACTCCTCTGGAAAGCCAGGCAGAAGAATCTCTCCGTATCCTTGGTATTTCCAACGGGCGAGGAAAGGATAGAAACAGTTGGAGGAATATGTTGAAATTTCTTTAATTTGTTTGTTTAATTAATATATGTATGACATGTGACTTCATGAGGTTACAAAATAGTCAATAAAATAAGGTCATGTCCTAGAAGCTCCTTATTATCATACCCACTAGTCTTTAAATTGAGAGGAACCATTGGTCTAGCTATAACCATAACCCTAATGGCCAGTTTTTAAATGGATAGTCAACTACCGCATTTCTTAATCCTTAACCTTAACCGACCTATATTAGTGCATTTCGAAGGTTAACACAGTTAAGCCATGCTAACCCAGAATTTTAGATATACAATTTGAATCTTTATCTGAAGTTTTATTTTGCCCTCACCCACAGGGATAGGGTATAAATCATTTAGTACAGAAAAAAATTTAACGCATAGAAGGAGCCATATTAGACCCTTAGTATCTGTGGCCAAAATTTGGGACTTTTTAAGACGATTGAGAAATGTCTATCTGTCTGGCTGGCTGGTCAACAGGATAACTGCCGTAAATCTTTATCGATCACAATTAAATTTTGTCAGGGACTATTATTTGTCCAAACTTAGGTAGGTATTGAAAATGTTCATTTTGACCACGCCCCTTGTGGAATCTCCCATACAAATCGACACATTTAGTACAAATGCATGTTTCTTCTAAAACTTGTTTCTAGTAGATGTGATTAGATTCAACTTAAACATTGGATAATAATCTGTAAATATGTACTTAGCTTGAGAAAATGGTCTAGGTTGCCACGCCCATTCTGGTACCTTCCATACAAAAGCTTGATGGTCGTCCGGGTTGTCAATGCGATAAGTCGCGTGAAAAACTTCCGATCTTACTCAGAGTACGTATTAGGCTTCATGTCATCAAACGCCAGTCAGCAATTAAGGCAAAGGGTGATTTTGCCACGCCCAGGTTGGTACCTCCTATACATAAGTTGTGCTGCCGGTTTTTTGGTCGGCTGTTGTGAAATAAATGGTTTCTGGTCCCTCCAATACAAAAGTTGGGCGGATGACCGGTTAATCGACACGATAACTCTCGTAAACTACAACCGATCTTAATGAAATTCCGGTACTAGGCAATATTTTCCTAAAAAGTTAAAATTAACAACTGCACCACACCCATTTTCATAGCTCCCATACAAAAGTTATGCGGCTTTCCGGTTGGCCGACTCGATATCTCCCGTAACCCACAATCGATCTTATCAAAATTTGGTACTGATCAATATTTTGTCAAAAGTTATTGTGTAATAGCAAATGAACAACTTCGCCACGCCTATTTTTTCTACGTCGCATATATTTATTGGGCGGACAATTGGGCGGTCTCGATAAATCCCTAAAATCACTTAAGATCCTAATTAAGTTGGGTACTGAATAATATTTAGCGCACTGTCATCTGCTATTGAATATTGCCACATTAGCCAAACTCATTCGTTCAACTTAAGGGTGAATATGTGTGTTTTTTTAATAGAACTCGGTCACAATGGATGATTTAGGGTGAGGGTATGCTTTAAGTCGGTCTGTATTTGTTTTGAACCTCATTTTAAACTGGTGTATAAGTATAATACGAGTATAAGGGTGATTTTCTATTTCCCGCTAAACAAATTTTTCGACGACTTTGTATGGTCGACAATTTAGTGTAGCAGGGAATAAAAAAAAGGCTTTATGATGCAACACAGCTAGTACAAACAAAAATTCAACTCGATGCAACCATAATACAAACATACAAACATACGTACAAAAAACAACTGTTTGACAAACGGAAGCCGATTGAAAATTTGCCAACGTGTCGCCGCCACCAACATTTGCTTGGCCGCCGATATAACTGGCGTTTATTGGTTTAAAATGTTAACACATTTAAGCGACTTATCCAATTTTAAGGGTTCAGCTATTTCAGAAACATCTCAAATTTGTGCAAAACTGGCAAAACCAAAAGCAGCCAATTTAATTTGTGTGTTGTGCCGCCATCTTTGCCAATGGGTTTTGGGCGTAGTTGGTCTAAGCACCGAGTTGTCACTTGAAATGTCAATTTAATCTCACATTGGGTAGTGTAAACGGCAAATGTTAGAGAACAAGGATATCGCTAACCTGGCAGGGATAAATTGCGGTATAAATACGACATAACTATGCTGTTTGTTTGCCAGTGGTGACTTTGATTGTTAAACAATATGGCAACATTTGTGTTCATATTGGGGAAAACATATGTTTTGGTCAAAATATCAAAACAACAAAGAAGAACAAACAAAATATATTTATAGGATATAAGAAGTAAATGCATAAAATCGAACTCATTTGAGTACAAATATGCAAGAAACCATAGAGTAATGCCATGTAGAGCTGCCATTCTTCTCATCTGACATTTCCAATCACACTATTCGTGGTGCGGTCGGTGCGATAGAGAGATATTTGAGGTAAACTTGTTGACTAAAACTTTTCATGTCGATTTTATTAAAAACTGTGAAATTTAAACGTATTTTGGGATTTTGTTTTGTTATATTTTAAATATTCGTATTCTTTAAACGAGCTTAAAATTTTTTATTTGTTTGCTTATTTATCTTCAATATTTCATATCCACATTGGGCGAATTCTTCGGGGAACAAATATTATGTTTTAATAGTTAACAATTCAAAAACAAAAACAATTCAACTGAAGAAGTCGCCCAATGTGGAGACGAAATAGTGGAGATAAATAAGAAAAACAAATAAAAGATCTTAAGCACGTTTAAAGAATAAGAGTAATTTCAATTGAAGATCGTGGAAAACTTTATATGTTATATTTTAATATTAGTATATATTCGTGGTGTGTTTACACAAAAATTTTATAACACGAAATGCCGTTGCTGATTTCGTGTTGGATGGTTTGAGCCATTGCCCCTCTCTTGTATTATTAAAGCAATATTTTCCAACATCCAACCGCCCATCTGCAAAACACCAAATGTCATCAATATAATGAGAGAGTTGGCTACTCTATACATCATTACTCTATGTCAGCAACTATGTAGACGCGACAATTAAATGGCCTACACTCAAGTTATGTCTTCAAATATACGAAGCAGAAACATGTATATTACATTTCTTACATTTCACAATTTGACAATGAGCCATGTAATTGTCAAAATTATATGGATCTGACTACAGGTTAACCCACCAACATTGAGTGGTTAATGTGTTGTTAACCATTGACTGTAAAACTCAATGCTCAATGCACGATGCCATCAGTGTTCTCCAGTTAATAAACGTAGGTTGAATTAGATTAAAGTGGCCATCATAATTTTCATAATTAGTCCACTGACGACAATTGTAAATGTAATCGGCGTATTATGTAGTTAAGCCAGATGTGTTCCAATCCTGGTGTACTTGAAAATTATTGAAAATCAGTGTAAACTAATGTGTAAACTAGTGCACAAATTTGTGCTAAGCAAAACCTCGCAAAAGCAGTCAGCTTGAATGTCTAAATGCCCATCAGCTGCAAAAGAAGGACGAACCTAAAGGTTGTGTTAGTAAGATTGCACTTTTTTAGTCTCAATTTTCTTTTGCGCAACAGGCAACTCCGAAATTTAGCAGATGTCACATATGTTGATTCCGATTATTAAAATTGGAGCGCGCTACGAAAGAGCAACGCGATATAATTGTGAAAACTAATTACAAAAATTTGGAAAATTCTCAGCATAACCGCTCGCAAACTTCGAATAATTTTCAGTCGAGAAAGTTCACCTAATGTGTCAACCATTCGAAGAGTGGTCAACAAATGTGAGGAAACTGGGTCGGTTATGGTCTGTAAGACTCCTCTGCGACAAGTTACTTGTCGGTATCTGGAAAATATTGCTGCTATATACGAGGATGTCGCCGACACCCCGACAACATCAACTTGGCATCGTTCGCAACAACTTCAAATTTCACAAAGCACTGCGCAGCGAATTTTGACAGATGACCTTCATCTTTAAGCGTCCAAAAATCAGCTTACTTACGAGCTAAAACCAGTAGACAATGCAAAGCGCCGGCAATTCGTTCAATAGGTTACGAAGCAAAGTGAAGTCAATGCCAATTTTTCAAAAAAAAAATCATCTTTTCGGATGGAGCGCATTTCCATCTGAATGGCTTCGTCAATACAAAAAATTGTCGATTTTGGGGCTGAGAAAATCGTCATGCAGTCCATGCGAAAAAAAATACACCCACAAGGCCCAGCTGTCTGATGCGCATTTTAGTCAGGCGGCGTGAAAGGGCCTAACTTTTTTGAAGATGAAGCCGAAATTCGGAAACATGATATCGGAGTTCGTGTGGTCGCAACTAGACTGAATGGATCTGGACGACATGTGGTTTCAGCAAGACGGCACCACCTGCCATACCGCGCATGAAACAAGCGATTTATTGCAGCAAAGATTTCCAGAACAAATAATCACAAGCAATTCTGATGTCAACTGGCCACCAAGATCGTGCAATATAACGCTGTGCGACTTCTTTCTTTGGGGTTTTGTAAAATCTCTGGTTTATGCGGATAAACTAGAAACAATTCCTGAGCTCAAATCCGATACCCAACGCGTCATCGGTGAGATACACCGACAACTTTGTGAAAATGTCATGGAAAAATTTATGAAAAGAATAGTGGCCTGTCATCAGATCGGCGCCATGAAATGTGGCTCCAGTGAAAAATTACCCCAAACCCTAAATGAAAAATGACACCAATATTTTGTACTACGTAAGTTTGTTGTTGTAGGTCGTACAAAATATTGGGGTCATTTTTCATTTTGGGTTTGGGGTAATTTTTCACTGGGGCCACATTTCATGGAGCCATCAGATCCATGGGGCCATTTGACGGATATTTTATTTTATTCCATACTTAATAGGAACATGTCTTGTTTACAATCCAATAAGAAAATCACCACATTCTCAAGAATTGTGTGGTTTTATTTTAAAATTAAAAAGTGTATTCTTACTGAGACACCCTATACAAATATTTTCGTTCTCAGGCTAATCGATGAACGTGGAAAATTACCCATCCCGTTAAACAGGAGTTTAAACCAGGACATTCTCCTTCCCTATGTTCTCGGAAGTGGGCCTAAAAGGGAGGTTGATTAGCCACTAGCAAACCTATTCGTAACTGCGAAAGAGTCCTGACCCAAAATTTTTAGATTTGGATATTTTGCTTAAAAAAATGACCAATTGAATTGAATTGGATTGGATTGGATTGTATTGAATTGAATTGAATTGAATTGAATTGAATTGAATTGAATTGAATTGAATTGAATTGAATTGAATTGAATTGAATTGAATTGAATTGAATTGAATTGAATTGAATTGAATTGAATTGAATTGAATTGAATTGAATTGAATTGAATTGAATTGAATTGAATTGAATTGAATTGAATTGAATTGAATTGAATTGAATTGAATTGAATTGAATTGAATTGAATTGAATTGAATTGAATTGAATTGAATTGAATTGAATTGAATTGAATTGAATTGAATTGAATTGAATTGAATTGAATTGAATTGAATTGAATTGAATTGAATTGAATTGAATTGAATTGAATTGAATTGAATTGAATTGAATTGAATTGAATTGAATTGAATTGAATTGAATTGAATTGAATTGAATTGAATTGAATTGAATTGAATTGAATTGAATTGAATTGGTTTGAATTTTTTTTTTTTTTTTTTTTCAAGATTTGAGCTTTATTGAACAAAAAATAATTTCTTACATTTCATCTTAATTCATATTCCCGCGAAGCCATTTCGGCTTGTCTGCAGGATAACAAGTAGTTGTGTAAAACAATGTTCATACTATTATGCTTATTTCAGCTCAGCTGTATACATATGTATTTCATAAAAAATATTTCAATATAAAATCTAATTAATTCAATTTTTGTTTTGTTAATTTTAATTTGAAAGATTTAATTTAATTTAATTTAGGAAGTGTTTTTTGATTAAATTCTTTCTACTTATCTTATTATGTATGCTTAATAGGTATGTTGGCATATTATTAAGAGTTGTTGGTAGAGTTACGGCTAATGACTTCTTTCCATAATCATTTCGGAAGCTCGGTACTTTATATCGTCCTTGTGCCCTTCTTCTTGTGTTCTGCTGGTGATCAATGCATTCAAGCAAGTTTGGATCGTTGTAAAATTCGTTTACTATTGAGGTTTTGTATATTCCCTCAATATTCAGAATTTGGAGATACTTGTATATATCGGTATCATTCTGCGATGTTTGGTAGCGATTTTGGTGTGCGTTATTATTTTGGTTGGCTGTGTTGATCGTTTCGGTATTGTTACTTGTGTGGATGTTTATGTTTTGGTCTATGTAGTTTATGTTGTTGGTTTTTATATAATAATTTAAGGAGTCTATTTTGCGTTAATTGCAGTGTCCTGCAGTATGTCGCTGTGCCCCATGCCGTTATCCCGTGCCGTAAATAGGATTCCGCCAGCGAGAAGTAAGCCTGCTTCAGAACGTTGTACGGAGAGCATTTGCTTAAGTGATATAACGCAAAGGTTGATTGACGTAGCTTTTTCTGTAGTTTCTCGATGTGCGTTTTCCACTTGAAGTGTACATCTATATGTATTCCTAGGTATTTATATGTACTAACCACTTCTATTTTCGTAGAGCAGGCATTGAATTGCATTGAATTGAATTGAATTGAATTGAATTGAATTGATATGAATTGAATTGAATTGAATTGAATTGAATTGAATTGAATTGAATTGAATTGAATTGAATTGAATTGAATTGAATTGAATTGAATTGAATTGAATTGAATTGAATTGAATTGAATTGAATTGAATTGAATTGAATTGAATTGAATTGAATTGAAGTGAATTGAATTGAAATAAATTGAATTGAATTGAATTGAATTGACTTGATTTGAATTGAATTTAATTGAATTGAATTGAATTGAATTGAATTGAATTGAATTGAATTGAATTGAATTGAATTGAATTGAATTGAATTGAATTGAATTGAATTGAATTGAATTGAATTGAATTGAATTGAATTGGTTTGAATTGAGTTGCATTGAACTGAATTGAATTGATATGAATTGAATTGAATTGAATTGAATTGAATTGAATTGAATTGAATTGAATTGAATTGAATTGAATTGAATTGAATTGAATTGAATTGAATTGAATTGAATTGAATTGAATTGAATTGAATTGAATTGAATTGAAGTGAATTGAATTGAAATAAATTGAATTGAATTGAATTGTTTTGAATTGAATTGAATTGAATTGAATTGAATTGAATTGAATTGGTTTGAATTGAATTGCATTGAATTGAATTGAATTGAATTGAATTGAATTGAATTGAATTGATATGAATTGAATTGAATGGAATTGAATTGAATTGAATTGAATTGAATTGAATTGAATTGAATTGAATTGAATTGAATTGAATTGAATTGAATTGAATTGAATTGAATTGAATTGAATTGAATTGAATTGAATTGAATTGAATTGAATTGAATTGAATTGAATTGAATTGAATTGAATTGAATTGAATTGAATTGAAGTGAATTGAATTGAAATAAATTGAATTGAATTGAATTGATTTGAATTGAATTTAATTAAATTGAATTGAATTGAATTGAATTGAATTGATATGAATTGAATTGAATTGAATTTCATTGAATTTCATTGAATTGAATTGAATTGAATTGAATTGAATTGAATTGAATTGAATTGAATTGAATGGAATTGAATTGAATTGAATTGAATTGAATTGAATTGAATTGAATTGAATTGAATTGAATTGAATTGAATTGAATTGAATTGAATTGAATTGAATTGAATTGAATTGAATTGAATTGAATTGAATTGAATTGAATTGAATTGAATTGAATTGAATTGAATTGAATTGAATTGAATTGAATTGAATTGAATTGAATTGAATTGAATTGAATTGAATTGAATGGAATTGAATTGAATTAATCGAATTGAATTGAATTAACCGAATTGAATTGAATTGAATTGAATTGAATTGAATTGAATTGAATTGAAGTGAATTGAAATAAATTGAATTGAATTGAATTGAATTGAATTGAATTGAATGGAATTGAATTGAATTGAATTGAATTGAATTGAATTGAATTGAATTGAATTGAATTGAATTGAATTGAATTGAATTGAATTGAATTGAATTGAATTGAATTGAAGTGAATTGAAATAAATTGAATTGAATTGAATTGAATTGAATTGAATTGAATTGAATTGAATTGAATTGAATTGAATTGAATTGAATTGAATTGAATTGAATTGAATTGAACTGAATTGTATTGAATTGGATTGAATTGAATTGAACTAAACTAAATTGTATTGAATTGACTTGGATTAAATTGAATAGTTTTACAAATTATAAAATATTTTTGGAATACAAAAAATTGCTTAAAATCTTATGTACAACTTATTCTAGAATATAGACATCGTGTTATATAGTTCAAGAAATGCATTAATATTTGTAAATCATACCTCTTTTTGTTTAGTTTTTAAATTTGTGTAAGGATATTTATCACAAATTGAGTAAAACCCGGTTAACCGACTTCAAATAGCCGTGTTTCGGTTTATTCGGCAGTTAATTTTTTTTTAACGCATGGTTAATTCCAGGAAACCAGTTGACCGGTTTCGCCGGTTTTTCGGTTTCGGGGTTGAACACACTAGTTGTATGCCAAACTTAAAAATATTCTTTAAGAAATTAAGGTGCATTAATTCATTGCACATACTTAAATTTAATAAATATTTATTTAGAAATTTTTTTTTGCATACTGTAATGATTGTAATACCCACCAAGTTTCAATTTAGCTGTCATCTCTGTTATATCGCCCCTCACTTCAAATCTGAACATTAATTAGAGCCTTACATTCGAATTCCTGTAACTGCAGCAGCGAAGTGAGTTTACAACTACACCAGCTCTTGTTCGCATTTGACAGGATTTGAAGTACATATTCATTTGAAGTATATGCCGCAAGGATGACAACTGGATCTGAATGGGGCTGGTGGCGGTGGCGGTGGAGAGAAAGCTCTCTAAGCTTGAGATAATGTCATGTATTCATGCTTTGTTTAACAAATGATTTCAATTTCATTAACGCTTTTGTTGTTGATGATTTAGTGGCCATTGTCAGTTGTGTGTTTTGACCCTTGGATTGTTGATGATAGACTGTTGTTGGTTGGCTGTTGATGTTTTTGCTGTTGAATTGTGTTTATCTCCTGAATGCGGAATACCTTGAGGACGTGTCACTCTATACATAATGAGAATCAACCATTTTGAAGCAACAATGTCAGGGAAGTTACGTTCGCTGTGATTTCGTTCAATACAATTCCTAAGGTTATCATCGCTTGTAACTGACATTGTGCACTTCAAATCCATTTCTAGCTGGAAGGGTTAACAAGGGACAACACTGATTCAAACTGCTTAATGTTGTTAAAATTTTCGCAAATCATCAGAGAAGCATGGAAACACTTTACAATTACTGCCAGTGAAAGTAGAATGAGAAGGATTTGTTTAACAATTGCTACAAGATGTAATTGAAGTGAAATCCTTGTGTGTTTCAATAATTTTAAAAAATTGATTTTGCTTTTGTTGTTTTTAACTTATATTATAGTAGGTTTGATAGAAATTTTAGATCAGATTTTAAATAATTTATTTACAATTAGATAAGAAACACATCAAATTATTTTCTGAAACATTTCTAGCTTTCGGGTTATTCCGATCCTGCCTGACTCTTAACTTCTTACCAAAGAGTTGGAGCCAGGTACGAGTGGTCTTCGTTCCCAAGGCGGGGAGACGGAGTAACGAGAGCGCAAAGGATTTCAAACCGATTAGCCTCTCATCGTTTCTTCTGAAAACGCTTGAAAGGCTAATCGACGCACACATCCGCACGATGATGGATGGTTCGCCCAGAATATCACGCAGCCAACTTGCATATCTAAAAGGCCGCTCAACCGACACAGCCTTGCACGAAGTCGTCAGAACTGTTGAGAGGTCCTTGGAACACAAACAAAATACCCTTGCGGCCTTTTTGGGTATAGAGGGTGCTTTCAATAATGTGAGCTCAGCGGCTATAGAAGAATCACTTTAAGATCTAGGTGTGGAAACATTCCTCAAGAGTTGGATAGTGACAATGCTACAGAGCATAATTATAATCGCCTCTATGCGAAACAGCGAGTCATCATAGCTATTCACTCGCAGGGTGAAGTTATCTCTTCCCGTCTTTGGTTACTCGCGATCAACAAAATACTACTGAAACAGGACAATATGAGGATCAAAACCGTGGCGTATGCGGATGACGTGGTAATAATGGTGCCTGGTTTGTTTCCATCCGTGTTGAGCGAAATCATGAATGGGGCCTTGAAATCACTTAACGATTGGGCCACGGGGAGTGGTCTTGGAGTGAATCCAGGGAAAACTGAGGTCATGCTTTTTACCACGAAGGCCAAGATACCTAAGTTTAATCCTCCTCGGCTAAGTGGAATAGAGATTCCACTGTCAACTCACGCCAAGTACTTGGGCGTTATTCTAGACCCTAAACTTTCCTGGAAGCGTAACGCAGAGCACCGCCCACAGAAGGCAACCGTTACGTACTACGCTTGTCGGAAAATGTTCGGAAGCCGGTGGGGTCTCCGATCAAAAATGGTGATATGGATGTGCACTAGCATAATCAGACAAATACTCTCCTATGGACCAATGGTATGATGGCCTGTCGCAGGGAAGACGTCCATCATGAAACTGTTGTATAGAGTACAGAGATCAGCTTCCATCGGTATAACAGGGGCAATGAGGACGTGTCCTGCTGAAGCCCGTAATACGATACTTCATATTATACCAATCGAAGCATCGCAGCTATTGCGGCCTGGAGTGCCACTTGACTAAACGCTATTGGACTCTGGAAGAGCAACGCATATGGACAAAAGAACTCAATATAACAACCGATTACTGCGCCCCTCCTTGACGTTCGATAACCTATTCGATGTCAGGTTTCCCAGGAAAATAGAATGGGATAAAGGGGAACCACTTACAGGTTTTGACACCAAAGTTTTTACGGACGGATCCAAAATGGAATGTGGAACCGGCTCGGGCGTCTTCGCCGAAGAAGCAGGCCTCAATTTATCATTCAAACTTCCAGACAAGTGCAGTGTTTATCAAGCGGAGCTACTGGCCATCAAAGAAGCCTGCACCGCACTTATACTACAGCGAAGAACAGAGCACATTAGAATATTTGTAGATAGCCAGGAAGCTCTACTATCACTTAAATCTAACAACACTGCATCTAAACTCGTGGGTGAATGTAGAGATAACCTTATCGAGCTAGGGAGGCTGGCCAATATGGTTCTTACTTGGATACCAGGCCACAAGGGTCTCCTAGGGAACGAAAAGGCAGACGACCTAGCCAGGGGAGGATAATCTTCCACCGAACTCCACATGGTGTCAGTCGTAACGCGTATAGGGTTGATCAAACTAGGTATTTTCCTACATTACCTTGAATGAGCGAAGACCAGATGGGATAGGAAGGAAACGTGCCGCATATAAATAAACACGTGGCCAGAATATAACATTCACCGGACTAACTCCCTGATTAACCAAAATCGGGGAGACATATCTAGGCTAACTGGCGTGCTGACCGGGAACTGGCCAATCGGTAATCACACAAGACGGTTGAAGCTGCCATATAATGATCACTGCCGTGCCTACGTTGACACAGAAGAGGAGGAGACGGTGGAGCATCTCCTCTGCAGTTGTCCAGCTCTGATGAATAGATACCTGAAGACTATGGGCCTTGGCTTCCTGCATAACCTCACTGAGTTACACGAGATAGATCTGAGGAATCTTATGAGGTATCTCCGATTAACAGGCCGGATATGGACACGGTACTTTGGAATGCCCAGAGTGATGTGGTATACAAATCGGTGATGATGCTAAATAGTAGCTTTAGCAACCACGAAAACCAACCAACCCTGCAAATTACCGCCCAGTTGCAATTTGCACTGCGCTCTCGAATGTTATGGAGAGCATGGTTAACCACCATCTTGTGAAATATCCTGAGTTCAATTGCCTTCTGGATGTGCTGAAGTATGGCTTATGTAGAATGAGATCTACTGGGGACCTGATGGCGTTCCTTTCGGAACAGTGGCTTGAGTGGCGATCCCTCCACGGGCTTGGTGAGAGTAAGGTAGTAGCTCTTGATATTTCCAAGGCCTTTGACAGAGTATGGCACTATGCACTCTTGTCAAAGCTCGCTGCGTTTGGTGCCGGTGATAAATTCACTCGATTTATATAGAGTTTTCCCAGAGATCGCACTATACGAGTTGTTGTAGATGGGATTTCATCCAACGAGCATAAGTTGACTGGAGGTGTTCTCTTCTTTTTTCTTCTCTTTTCCTTTACTTTATTCATTCTTATATTCATTGATCTTTTCGGATCTGTCATTGTTTCGAATTTAGGCCAAGTCTTAAAGAGATTGAAGTAAAACGGCGGACGATGAATGAAACAATCTACCGGGATCTGGTGTCCATTGTTCGAATGAATAGAGTAGATTTTATTACAGGTAAGACTCAGTATTGTTTGTTGTCGCATAAGCGAATTGCTGACCCAGGTGTGTCGTCATTGTCAATGGACGGCGTGGCAATTGATGAATCAGTCGCTCTTGATGAGCGACGGTGTTGATAGGCGACAGTAGGGTATCCAACTCTATGGCCTCCCTTGAGCATCGTCGAAATGTGGGTTGCATGTCGCTGTTCTATCGATACTTACACTGTATGTGTTCCTCGGGCATTCGTCGACATATGCCAGACGTGAGGATATTTAGCGAAGTACGCGGCTTTCCAGGAATTCTCATCCGTTTTTTTATCGATTGGCCGTTTGACCGCACTACACACTATAGAGAAAATTCGTTCATCACCCGTGCAGTCCGTATGTGGAATAAACTTCCACATAAAGATTCAAGTCAAATGTCCTCCCTCCAATACCTCAATCTTCCATCGCCCACACAATGCACTGCATTTATAGGGGGCATCCCCTGAGGGTTGGTTTGATAAGAAAAAATCAATGAGGGTTGGAACTCACGGGCGATGTGTTAACACATTTTTGTTCAACATACCTGTTTTCTATGAACACATTAGTAAATGTTACATTGGAAAATAAAAAAAAGAATAGTTTTTGTGATCTTGCACTTTCCTTTTTCTTACATCTGCTTTAACATTCGACGTAATATTGTTAAAATAAATAAAGCAATATTTAGATTCCTGAAATAATTGTTTTTGTTTTGTCACAAACACAGCGACGACAAAAAGTATTGAATAGTATAGAGAATATATTGGACTCTTTTTCCCCTCTCATGTAGAGAGTCTGAGTAAAAGAGCATAAACGAGCTTTATTCTCTTTATAGAATATTTTAGTAGAAGTGCACCATTTCGACAATGTTATTATATATAACGATACAAAAAGCATACAATTTCAAACGCATCAATGCTTCACATCAAAATTATGAATGGGCCAAGTTATGACAAAAAGAGAACATGACATTTTGAATCATTGGCCAGATGTCGCCATTGCTTTTGAGTCATACAATTCGTTCCATGAGTTACCTATACTATTCAATACTCTTTGTCGACGACGAGCTGTTTGTTTGTTCGCTGCCGCTACATCAATACCACCATACTTATTTTCAGGCAGAGACTATTGTTGTACAACAAACACGTATGTGATGATTGACGATTTAACTAAAATTCTGAATTAAATAAATGTAAATTAGAAAACTGTCAAAAAAGAAATAATCTATCTATACATATATATAAAAATGAAGCCTCAAAAAGTGAGGCTACATATATTTGTTTTGAAAAGCAATTAAATATGTTCAAACCAAACTGGTGGTGAAAATATGGTACTTGAGTTTTGATACATGAAGTGGGTGTGGCCCGGCCATTGGATCCTATTTTTGAAAACGCAATATCTAGAGGACTGTGCCACCAATCGCCTTGAAAATGTGGATGGATAGATGCAGGGCAATAAAATTCGTGATCCAACAAAAAAATGGGTTGGATCGGATCAATGGGCATGGCATACAACTTGAAACTTTGTACAGCTCTATCTCATGAACTATCAGAGGTATGAATATGATATTTGGTATATAAGTTGTTCGTACAGTTCGAATTATAGCCATGGTGTAAGTCGGCGGTGCCGCGCCCCTTTTTCAAAAATCGCTCTGACGGCTTTTCTAATAGACCGATTGTTATGAAAATTTCACAATGTGGTACTGATGGCCTGCTGATAGTCCTTGGCTATACTTGGTAGTGATTGGATAAAGGGGAGTGGCACCGCCCATACAATTTGAAATTTAAAATGGCTATATCTCAGGAACTATCAGGTGTATGAAAATGAAATTTGTATTTACATATGTTGTTGGTACAGTATGAATTACAGCCAGGGTGGACATTTCAAAAATCGCTCTGATGGATTTTCTAACAGACCGATTGTTAGTCATTGGCTATGCTTGGAAGCAATTGGATAAAGGGGTGTGTCACCGTCCATAAAGCTTGAAATTTAAAACGGCTGTATCTCATGAACTATCAGAGGTAAGAAGATGAGATATGGTATCTATAGTGTTGGTACGGAATAAATTACAGCCAGGGTGGAAGTGGGTGGTTCAAAAATCGCTCTGACGGCTGTTCGAATAGACCGATTGTTATGAAAATTTCACAATGTGGAACTCGTAACCTGCTGATAGTTATTACCCATACTTGGTAGTGATTACAGAAAGGGGGCGGCATCCGGCCATATAACTAGAAATTTAAAATTACTATATCTCATGAACTATCAGAGGTATGCAGATAAGATTTGGTATATATGTTTTTGATATAGTATGAATTATAGCCAGGGTAGAAGTAGTATGTGCCACGCCCCTTTTAAAACAAACCGTTATAGTATAGTATAGAAAATTTCACAGTAAGTTGCAGTTGGCCAAGAGATACGAACAGGCAATTAGGAAGCAATTTGCCAAAAAGGCACGGGCTGCCGCCCACACACGTCAATATTGGACTATTACATATACTATATCAAACAATTATCCGTACATCAGGCACTAGACCACATAATTCAATGTATCTCAAAAAATATATAACCGATCCATTTTAAAACATTTTTTTTAAAGCACAATTCATCTAACCATATAAAACAAATATTTGAATCAAATCAACCATATATCTTTTGAGATACAATCAAATATGTTCACAACTGCCTGGTGTACGGACAATTGCTTGCCAATTGCAGTGTCGGAATGTGAGGTTCGGTACATATGCTACGAATATGATGCAAAATAATTTTTGGAGAAACCCAATGAAAATACGGCTACTAAATAGGTCAGACTATGAAGCTAAGAAAGTGACCACAGGTACGAATGAATATGAATATTATTGAGGTCAGTTTCAAGAGCATCCTAATATCGTTATCCTAATACTGCATTTTTAAAAAAATACAAAATAATCATAGAGAGGATACTATAATCGTTGGAAATTATAAAGGAACCGATGTTCTGATTCCACGCATTCCCATGATACCTACAGACATGCCCATCCATTTCAAAAGATTGCAGTTTCCGAATCGGTTGCCATTTGCGATGACCATTAATAAAGCACAAGGGCGGGCAGTCGCTTGAAGTCTGTGGCTTAAGTTTGACAAATCCGTATTTTTCGCACGGACAATATATGTTTCATGGTCACGTGTGGGTAAACCTTCAGGCTTATATATATTTGCACCAGAGTTCAAAACTAGAAATATTGTATATCCTAGAGCACTTGAATAAATAGGAGAAAAAAAGCAACAAAATTGTGTTTCATGGAAATTACAACTCAGGGGTAGCGAAGCGCCAAGGGTACAGCTATTATAGTATAATGAGAAGCTTTTTAGACAAATCAGCACACGATCGAAATCTAAACAAATACTTCTAACAAATAGTTAATTTACATTCTTCTACATAATATTCCACTCAACTACAGGTTTATTTGCCCATCGTATATTTGTTCACCCTTTGGCATTACAAAATCTTCAAGGCAAAACGAAGTTTGCCGGGTCCAGCTAGTATTTAATAAAAACTAAACTCTTTACTAGCGAATCGAACACAGACTGTTTTGCACATTTGGATTCAAAGGCTGCACATTCTTTGAAATTCAGTATGATATTCTACGAATAGTTGGAATTTTATTTTATTTTATTATTTTACAGTAAAGTATGTTTAAAATTCTTTGTGGCCATTACTCAAGTGTCCTAAACACACCGGTTTCTTTGAACAATATAAAGGAAATTCGTATTAATAATGATTTTATGAACACAATAATTTCAACATGAATTTTATCTTCATCTTGTTTTCTTCAAATTCTTTCAACGAACAAAACTAATAAAAATATCATATTCCAAAACCAATATTCATATTTCATTTTTTGCTTAACAAAAAGAATCTCATAAATGAAATATTCCAACTTCCACTTGACAAGATGAAAGGGCGATGGCTCTAAGATGTCTTTCTCATCCATTTATACGGCCTTTATTAAACTTTCGAAAGTGTCCTTAAAGCCGCCTCTACTTTAACGAACACACAAAGTTGATCGACAAAGTCCTTTCAACACCTGACTCTACTTGCATTTGTTAATAAATGAATTTCCCCCCATGCCCCTGCGCTTCACTCTTTTGTTCATTCTTTTGTTAACAATTTGTTGGTGTTTTTTTTTTCGTTTCAAACGAATTGCCGCCTTTTACCTACTGAAATTGAATTTTGAGTCATTTGCTTGGGAGCGGGGCATGGATGGAGGCCACAGAAATATTATTTGGCATCCCATCTCGTACATTGTCTTTTCGGCTTTATTGTTAAAAGTTGAAAAATAATAGAAAAGGACAAAAATTGTGTTGCGAAGAAACTTTTTCAAATACTCTTATGAAAATGGCCTAATATAAAAGTGAAATTGTCTGTGGCAAATCCTCTTTTTTTTGAAGCAACTTTTTGCCTACTTTCTCAAGTGCTTTTGTGCTAAGTATTGTAATCCTTATTTGGAGCAAAGCGATAGAAACAAACTTCGGGTTATAGTTTTGAATTTATTCCTGCATTGCAGTAAATTAAAGTAATATTCTTTTGGAAAATTTCCAAAAAAATATACTTATGTGATTGTTTAATTTTATGTTGTAAGTGGAAAGAGAAAATCTTGTCGTTAAATAGAACAAATATTCTAAATGAAAATCGTATTTAATTAAATATAAATTGGTGTTCGTAGTGGAATAAATAAAGGATGCTCCATCTTTGATATCGGTATGGCAACTAACGGCCGATTGACTTACGAACACATCGAGTCCTAAAATCGAAAGCTATGTAAGCGGAATTTTTATTCAAAATTAAGTGTGTTTTTTTTACACCGCTAAAGTTAATCATAGCTTAATTTGTACGGGACAGCTAAGCGATATTAAGTGGCAATTCAATTTCCCTCTTAAAATCCGACTTGCGCAATGACAATGTTGCCACATGTTCAATTTCAAGAAATGGCAACAAAAAGTTATCCTAGATAAATGTTGTTATCATTTCTTGTGAATGAAAATATTATCAAGGAGAGACTCAAAAGCAGAAATTTGCAAAATGGCTTATACATTTTAAGTTCATTAAACTTAATTTATTTAATGGAAGACTACGTGTACTTTTATATCTCTAAATTTGAAGCATACATTTTTATTTGCGATTGAAAACAAAATTGGAAATAAATTGTTCACAACAACGCGCGGTAAATGTTATACATATTGAACATGGTGGAATTATCTATCAGGTATAGTCGTTTAAATAGGTGATGTAATGATTTCCATGTCATTTTTCGTTTCACTTGTCAAAATCATATGTATTTTGATTTTATACTCGTTTGTATTCTTGTTTTGTTGGTATATATTTGTGTAGAGTTTGACAACTGAAACGAATGAACGAAAGTAAAATGTATGTTGTTGCTGCTTACAACTACAACAACGTGTGCTGCTACCATGTATTTGTTGGCACGTGTTGCCATATCGAATTTTTTTCACCCATTACATCAAATGTTGCCACATTTCGTAGTATTAAGTGTGGATCGTTTTATTTGGAAAGTCATAAGTGGCGATAACTTAATGGAACAAAAAACAGCCTTGTTGACTTTTTAATGAACAACGATAGAAAAGTGTAGTACGCATAACCTGAAAAACTGTTTTTGATCGAAAAGCAAGATTTTGACCCAAAAAGCGGGATTTTGATATTTTTGTGATTGATTTGATTTTTTTATTTATGAGATCTGTTCAAATATTTTGCCTATAACAAGTATTTAATTCCCCTGATATTGTGACCTATCCAACGGTAAACAAAAAATTATATATATCAGATAAATGTGAAGCAAAATCCACTATCAATTTATTTCAGTTAGTGACAGATTGGAACAGATGTCAGTAGCCTATAACTAAGCCTCTGGTGATGAAGTTCACCAACTTCGAAATGATCGTCTGACAATGGGAATGAAATCCGCTTATGACTGTTGTACATTTTATATTAAAAAATATAAATTGCAAGCTAAATTACACTAGACTAGTTTAAAAAACAAAAAAAAATCATAAAGCGGGACTTCTCTGTAAAAAGCGGGATTGAAATCCAAGGCGGGATGAGATATTGAAAATCGGTATATCTGTATGGCCAGGTTAAGTATGCACGAACAGCCAATATATTAAAAACACAAATTCAGTTATATTGTAATCGACACCAGGGGGTGTCTGTTACACAGCTGATCGACTATGAAGTAGGGAATTTATGGAAAACAGACTAGATAGGCAAGAGAGCGATAAGCAACCACAAGCTAGCCATGCAGCCAACTAAGTTCAGCTAGTGATTCTTTGATATTAAGACAGCTAAATGATGTTTTATATTGGTTGCATCGAACGAAAATACGTATTCCCTTTTATTGTTGTCCGTTTCATGTCCAATCAAAGAGAAAAAACAACAGCAACTCAAAATCGACGAAATGACCAACTACCATCGTGAGAGCGTAAAGAGGGGGATGGCGACACTTAGCTATTGCTCTATGGCGAAACTGACGTAAGCGACACAATAGCAAAAAGGGACATTACATTGAAGCAGAGGTATCCATGACACAGCTGATCGACTATGAAGTAGAAAATGATAGAAAATAGAGTGAATAGGAGAGAGAGAGAGAGAGAGCGATAAGATACCAGAAGCAAACCGTACATCAAATTAAATTTAAATAATGTCTGATTAGTACAAATAACGCTTATGTTGGTTGCATCGAACGGAAATACGCAGTTTCTTTTATTTCTGTCCATTTGATGCCCAACCAAAGAATGAAACAGAAAAGCAACTCGAGAAATGGGCAAGACCGGCTATCCCTCTCTTCACGATCTATTGTTAACGACGAAGTAGTAGGCTATTTCATCCAGTTCACGTTAGAGTTGGGTAGTTCACGAACGATATAGTTCATTTAGAGTGACCATACATCACCCTCACGAACATAATGTAAGTGTTCGATATGGCTAGTATGTTCGTCATGGTTATGTCCGGGCACCTTAAACGAACGAGTTCGAGAACTAGTGAACGAGTTCGGCACAAGTCTAGTTCCGTTGCTTTTGTAATTTACTCTTTGGTTAGACATAATACAAACAGAAATAAAACGGAATGCATATAAATAGAATAAAGAGGGGTCTAGACAAATTATCACATTGTTTTGTAGTCTATTGGAGAAGTATTTGTTGACCATTTTTGAGGAGTCTTTGGTATTTGGGTTTATTCGTTCGTCCCTGTTTAGATTTAAGATAGAATTACTTTCAAAGTTGTAATATTAAAAAAAAAATATCGAGAGAAGTGTAGATGTTAGATTTAGGTTAAGCATAACAATTTTTTTTTAAATAAATATTTAATTTTTGTGTTTTTATGTGAAAACGAAAAGATATGAAGTGTTAGTCTTGTTTTCCAAGGGAAGGTTAATGTAAGGTAAAGTAAGTCGTGAAAGTGTGTGTGTGGTGTATTGGGATCCTCATAAATAAATTTGGCGCGAGAGGATCACGGTCGGGCGGGCGACGATGGGAGCCAACATCAAAAGCTCCTGGTACGGAAATTGCGCGTCGTGTTTTAAATTTTGTGTTAACCCTCTAATTTATGTTCGTCTCTGGGCTAGAATATGGCGGGAAGGAACCACCCTGAACGCCTTGTGAGCAGCCGGTGTGCCGATTCTAGCGCCAAATAAAGAGAATCGTAACATTCTTATGGACGACTTTCATTTAAAAAAAATAGGTAAAACTCGGAAAATAAAAAATTACATGAGGTGTTACGGGATACCCGGTCGCTACATATTATTCACTAGTTAGTTCCAACACGCCGAAGGCTCCCGTGAAAAATACAACAATTTAAGTGGATCTTTAAGAAAAGATACTTTTTGTAAAATTATCAACTTGTTTTAAAATAATTTGTTTTTGATGAGTTAACCGATTTGTATGAAATTTTGCGTGCATATCTGGTAGGTCTCAGAATCGGCCAACATCTATTTTTCATACCCCTAAATGACAAGGGTGACCCACCCTGCCAAACACAGATTGTCAGACTGCGAAAAAACACACGCTGATATAGCGGCAGCGAATAGTTGGCTTGTGTGGGTGCGGATTACTCTCAGAGTAACGAGAATAATGACGCGGTTATACGTATATAAACATGAGGTGGCAAGGGACCAACGAAAATTGTGTGAACTTGTGTAGCGTATGTACGAACAGAGCAATGTATGTATGGTCATGTGTCTGTTGCTTTGCATTCTCTTTGTTTTTTGTGCATCGGTTTCTGAGCATTTGACTCTTCCTGTGATTTATTGTCCGGTCGTCTTCATGCTGGTGTAAGGACTGGATAAACATCGAGTCTTCGGACGGTTTTAAAGCAGGTTTGTATTTTACCTGTCATTCAGTATAATTTCCAGGCTGAGTTTTCTTCCGGATTATTGATAACACACCGCTCTCTAATCTCATTTGTTCGGGGTTTAGGTCATTGCTAACAAAATGTACGCTAATGGGGGAGGTTAGGTTGGGTGAGGTGTGGCCAGCAGTCAATGAAAGACTTATTTAGACTTATTGGTCCATTGTGCTACAACGGACTAACGAGAGTAAGGGGTGATCCCATCGAAGAACTATTTAGTTTGCACCAAGGAGCTCAAGATCTTGTCTACGCCTAGCTGAGATTATTCTCCAAAGTCCCTAAATAGGAAGGATCCTACAGCAAACATCCACCCGCTGGAAAGTGTTAGCCATATGTAGAACATAAGTTGTCAATTGCCCTAAACATAAGTCTCCCCGCATGCCTACCAAATAGTTAGTTTTCTGTCAAATCATTCAAAAACCAGTGGCCGTCGGTAGCGCAATGGCTACTTTCCGCGGCTGTTGTGCATGATAATCTGGATTCGATCCCTGCTCTTACCACCTTACAGTCCTTTCGACTGCGGCCACCTCGCTTAGTCATGGCGACACTATCAAGTATATAGCCATGAATAAGCAACTTTAAATACCATTCGGAATCGGTGTAAAACTGTAGGTCTTAATCTCTGAGTGTAGAACTTGAAAGCACACAGTTCACTAGCAGTGAGAAGCTCTCCCCAATCCTTTCATGGGATGTAATGGGAAAACATTTTTTCCTGTTATATCTGAAACAAACCTTGACACATTGGGACTGGCAGGAGACAGGCTCCTGAATCTCTTGCTATCTACTATCGGCTAGATTTGTCTTGCGAGTATAAAATCTCAGTCCTTTGTCCATCACTCCTAAATCAATATATAGGAGTGTTTGTAGGATATGCTTACAAGTCGCAAGGGGCATGCCACCACGTGTCAATTCTTGTGGAACCTGTATTGTTGGCCCTAGTCTGACTAGCTCATATGTTGTGTATTTCCCTGGAATGTCACCGTACCGAGGCACCCATATGAGGTGAACGTCGTATTACTGGGCCACTATGTTAAGGGTTCTGGGTCAGTCATGGGTAGCTTTTGAGTTCAGGAACCATAATTACAAGGACTTGATGACCGCCTGACTGTTAGAGGTAACATTGTCCCAATGACTCATGGGCTAGTATCCCTCAGCTAGCTGGTCACTTCACTAGTAGCTAAAATTTGTGCCTGATACACGGCAAAATTCACAAGGTAGTCTACATGGATGGGACATCCCTAGTTACTTACAATTGATAGCGTGCCCTACCCGATTATCCATCCGTATTGAAATTCACGTAATCCTCTATGATCCTTGGTTCCAGGAATCCCTTTCAGTTGTGAGGGAATAGAATTTTTGGTCGAATACTGGTTCCACTTCCGAGAAGGGACAAATGTAGTAATATTGAGAGCACCCTCCAGCACTGTTGCATGACCGACTCCGACCATACCCCATTGTCAGCGTTTTCTCAAGCTAATGTCAGACGTATGTATGTAGATGCAATCTGTCGGTCTATGATGAATATAAAAATACATTCAGTTGGGGCGCAGCAGAGAAAGTGAGGTGTAGAGCATCCGAGAAGCACATTGTTCCAAATCTCTCAATCCGTAATCAATAGTGCACAATAGGCAGCTTTCTCAAGCACCTGCTACAACACGATAAACCCGTAAAGCATTTAAAGTGATGAATTTTAAATTTCAATTGATTTGATGTGTTTCAAATTTCAATTGATGTATTTCAAATGAAATTTTTAAATTTTAATTGATGTGTTTCAAATTTCAAATATACTTTTCAAATTCCACTGATATTTTTCAAATTTCAGTTGGAAATGGTGTAGTAATGGAATGAAGGGCCGTAACAAAGTAAGTTGTTGTGTAACATATGATGTTCGCAACAGGTTGTAACAATTTTTTCTGGGTATTCAAATATAGGCTAGCTCATGCGTTAAAATTAAAATATGAAAATGTAAATTTTTGTCGCAGTTGAAAAACGAAAAAGAATTCTAAAATGGTAAAAATACATGCTTGATCGTAATATTCAGACGTCATGCATATAGGGTTCGACTTTTTAGTTTCCAAAATGGTTCAGAAACTTTAATGATGTGGAAATGAGACATGCTCGTCACAATGTTGGAGCATTTTCAGTTAATGAAATCATTTTTATTGCGGCGATGAAACTGTACGTTAGCTCACTTTATAGCATACTATTCACTGACGTGACGAACTAATTCATTGAAATGACTAAACTTTTCCTTTCAATGTAAATACTAAAAACTACCGTAGGAAGAGGATGGTCAAGTATTTCGTTCAATTTGAAATTAGGCTATAACGACAGAGCCTCTTTCTTCGGTAGTATATGGTGCTATATTTCTCGGTGTAATACACTGAAAGAAAAACGCTTCGTCGCGTGGACGAAAACTCGTAGTTAATGTTTTACATTTCTGTAATGAAAAATTTCATTAATCCGAAAATTTGGTTGTTGCTACATCCAAAAATTTAATACATGATTTCTTTGACAATTTCTCGTTTCGTTGCTGCAATATTTTTTTTTCGTTCCTGCAACAATTATATTTAATTTGAATTTTGTAGAAAATCGGGCTAAAAATCAAAATAAGAGGAGCGTATGAGATTTAGACTATTGTTATTTGGTTTATATCTTACATTTCCCATTGTTTAAATAAATAAATAAATGGTTTCCCGTTACATCCCATAAAGGGATTAGGGAGAGCTTCTCACAGCCAGTGAGCTGTGCGCGTTCTAGTTTTACACTCACTGATTGGGACCTATAGTTTTACACCGGTTCCGAACGGTATTTTGACAAGCTTTTTCATGGCTAAATACTCGATAGTGTCGCCGTCACTAAGCGAGGTGACCGCCGTCGAAAGAAATTGAAGGTGGTCAGAGTAGGTATCGAACCCACGTCCTCATGCACAAGAGCCGCGCACACTACCATTGCACCACCGACGGCCACTCTCATTTTTATTATTATTATTTTTTTGTTTTGGTTGTTTGCCAACAGTTGAAGCTGACGAAAAAATTTCGTTGCTGCAACGAATGAATTGTTAAGGGAGCGAAACTAGTTTTTGTGAAGATCAAAAGAGAAATAGAATGAAGAGAGAAAATGAGCGAATTTAAAACAGAGCTCAGCAGGGCAAAATAGTCAGCATAAATAGTGGGTCATGAACACATTTTAAAACAGTTCATTCCGATAACCGACAATGATTTAACCCTCTAATGCTGGATACTAAAATAATGTGTACAAATTATGAGAATATTTTTTTTTGGGTAAATTTGGGCCTCTGAGTTAAAAAAAAAATGATTTTCAAATCAGTACCAACAATCGTTTACCTTCCATGCGATAATATATAAATAAGTACCTTGAAGCACTCTTGGGCTTTAGTGGCAAAAAATACATTAAATTTTTAAAGAATACTGTATTTTGGGTTTCGTTGAAAACATTTGAAATTTATTACAAGATCATATGAGAATTGAGAAACACATTCTTTATTTTCGGTTATGATAGTCAAACTAACCATTTTTATGATTCGAACAGCATAAATGAAGTTTATCGCAAATCCATGTGCCTAGCACAAAGCGGGAAAAAACTGATAAAAGGGATCGTTTAAGAGCTTGAAAAGCTTTTACAAATAAATTGCTACATCTGTTAGCAACTGTAAAAAAAAGCTTCTTTACTAAAAAAGTCGTTCCATTTGCCATTACTATGGCTTTTGTGAAGAGTGCCTTAAGGCACTCTTAAGCATTAGAGGGTTAATTAATTATTTGATTAAATTTTTAATGTGTTAGCTAACAAAGTTAATTAATTTCGAAAATAATTTCTTGCTATTTTAAAAAGCATCGTAATTGAAAAAAATAATTTGAGTGAATTTATGTGTTGTGGTCGTTTGTATATTTGTCGTTTGTTCGTTTGTAAATACAACAAATGCATTGCAGCAATGAAACAAATTCATTGCAGCAACGAAACAAGTTCATTGTAGCAACGAAATGAAACAATTTAATTGCAAGAATGAAACATATTCATAGCAACAATGATACAAGTTGAATTGATAAACACATTTTCGTAGCGAGAACGAAACTGTGCGTCAGGTCACTTTCGATGACAAAAGTTTTTGGGGTAACGAACATGTTCGTTGTTCTGACGAAGCTTTGCCGTTCAGTGCACTCTTAGAGAAGTCGTTTATTGCTCCTGTTTGCTGCAATCCTTAAAATAACTAGTTGTCTCTTTCAGATATTTATACTGGCATACAAATTTCCCTTTCCGGTAATTTAAAGCTCTTTAATTATTATCAATCATTACGTTTATTATAATTAGCAAACATAAGCGAATATTATGCATTAACTATAATTGCCACTTAAAAATTGCATTTAATTCTTTATTAAACACAAATGATATTTATTTGTTTTCATATTAAAATAAACCAATAAAATATTTATGCCTTTTTAACTCAGTCATCGCTCGCATTGGATAATGCAATTTATGAGCATCATATTCCGTGTGCACGGTGCGTAAACAGAGTGCCTATGTTAGTTGGATTGTCATAAACTGCAGTTGGGATATAATTGCATGTATGGAAAAGTTATTGCAATTTAATTGTTAAACGGCAAATTATGCGATCACTGGGAAAGATAAATTATTGTACGAAGAGTTTTGTAGACATAAAAACATTGAAATGCTAAACGTTTAACTATGGCTGTCGAAGGTTTAAGTCGTTGCAAGTGTAAGGCCCTTAATTTTTATATATTTAAACCATTAAATTTAAGAATACTACAGCAGTTTTTATTTTTTTTGTATAGAAATTAAGATTAAATAGTGGATACCCACAGTAAAATTAAACGAAGGCAGCAGAATTAGCCGTATCCGAATTTAGAGGTTGTCAGAACAACACTAGACGTCAGCACAACCGAATTAGAGTTCCTCACAACCGTATAAGAGGTTATCTCAACCGAACTAGAGGTAGTCACACACGACAGGGACAATTGAACATTCTTTAACTTTTTTAAAATAATATTTGTTTGAAGAATTTTAAACGTAAAGTTTGACATATATATAATTATATTGTGTCAACCAAATGGAAAACTATTTCGGTTGTCTCAACAGAATTCATGAGAAATTCTATTGCATCAACCAAATTAAGGCCAAATATGGTCGTTGCAATCGACTTAAGGTCAGGTTCTGTAATTGCGACCGAATTGATAGCAAATACGATAGTTGCATCCGAATTAATTCCAAACTCGGTTGTTGCCACCGAAATTATAGAAAATGTAGTTGACAGAACGAATATAGTTTAATACAGACAGAACGAATATAGTATAAGTGTCAAAAACGATTCAATTACACAGTGCAACACGAAAAAATATAACCATATACGGACAACTACGTGATAAAGGAACCAAAAAAAAAGACCCGTGTCTCCCAGTTTTGCCCAAAGTCATGCACTTTTTTTACGGTTCTCCAAAGATTTGGAGCGTCGGTGTCATTTTTGCAAAAAAGTGACTATTTTGGCAGGCTCATATCTTGTAAACCGTTCGGAATTTTGATTTACTCTCTAAGGGAAAGTTATAGCCCTTGTCATAGAGAGAAACATTTTTCAAGGTCAAAATCGCAAAAAAAAACTTAAAAAATGCTATTTTTTACCTTTTTTCCCCTGTTCAAAATTCAAGGAAACAATCAACTACAAAAATGCACCTAAGACCTCAGTAAACAACTTTCTTCAACATATGAATGAATAACACAGTTTACTTCAACATTGAGATCTCACTGACCGCAGCAGCACAGGCAAAGCCGTAAGCTCAGCACACGCAACAAGGGACACTCAAAATAAGAATCATTCCTAGGAAGTTCATATGTTCCAGAAAGTTGTTTATTGGGATCTTAGGTACAAGTTGTTTATTGGGATCTTAGGTACATTTTTGTAGTTGATCGGTTTTATATCTATGGACCTGGACAGGGGAAAAAAGGTAAAAAAAATAAAAATTTTGAAAGTTTTTTTTTGCAATTTTGACCTTGAGGGTGAAGGTTTTTTGAATTTATATGTTGGCAATTTGTATTCTCTATGACAAGTGCTACAACTTACCCTCAGAGAGTAAATCAAAATTCCGAACAAATTGCAAGATATGGGCCTGACAAAATTATCACTTTTTTGCAAGAATGACACCGAGGCTCCAAATCTGACACCGTGGCTCCAAATCTTTGGAGGCCCATAAAAAAAAGTCCATGACTTTGGGCAAAAGTGTGTTTTTTTTGTATTTTCTCACGTAGTGGTGTCCGTATATGGTTATATTTCCATAACTTAACAAATTACACACAGTGAAATTAAAAAATTTTCCGGAAATTTTTCACTTTATGGGGCTATATAAACGCATCCTAAACGGTATTAAGAATCATTCCTAGGAAGTTCATATGTTCTAACAAGTTATTTACTGAGACCTTAGGTACATTGTGTTGGTTGATTGTTTCCGTGAATTTGGAACGGTTTGCTACCTATGGACCTGAACAGGGGGGAAAAGGTAAAAAACTCACTTTTTTAAGTTTTTGAGATTTTGACCTTGCATATGAAGGCTTTTTGATTTTATTTGTAAGTAATTTTTATTCTCTATGTTAAGGGCTACAAGTTTTCCTCAGAGAGTAAATCAAAATTCAGAACGACTTGCAAGATATTAGGCTGACAAAATGAACACTTTTTGGGAAAAATGACAGCGAGGCCCCAAATCTTTGGGGGCCCATAAAAAAAGTGCATGACTTTGGGCAAAACTGGGAGACACGGATCTTTTTTTTGGGTTTTTTATCACGTAGTGGTGTCCTTATATGGTTATATTTCCATGACTTAAAAAATTACACACAGTGTTATAAAGCGAGGTTGCTTCAGCCCAACTTCAGTTGTGTGAACTAAATACGGGCGTGACAACCTCAATGCCTGATTTGGAGGCGTAGGCAAACGTTGGCTTCAAATATTACACGTATGGCAATGCTTCATTCAACTGCAACTCGACCTACGACTGAGCGGTATAGGGGAAAAAGAAAGAGGTAAACAGTTTCTTTAGGCGTAAGAAACGGCACTGGAGGAAGGGCGAGAGTGAGAAAATAAAGACATACAGGAGGAAGAACGAAGCCCAAAAATTCTACCACGAAGTCAAAAATGGGACTAATGGACATGTTGGGAATATGGAGAGATCATTTCTGTGCGCTACTGGTATCTGAGACTTCCTATGACGATGGGACAATCGATAACAATTTGGACGACGATGTCGATTGCTTACCTCCTAACTAAGACAAGGTCAGAACAGCTATTACCCGGCGGAGTTGTTTGAGGCTGGCAAAATTTGGCTAGATGAACGCATGCCCGGCGATTGGAGTCTCAGTGTTCAATGTAACATATATACAAAAGGTGACCCGAGTCTCTGCGCCAACTACCCTGGTAGAAGCCTTTTATCTATAGCATACAAGGTTCTATCACGAATAATGTGTGAAAGACTAAGACCGATTATCGCTGACCTGATTGGACCATGCCAGTGTGAAAATCGACAACCGAACAGATTATCACGCTACGTCAATATCCTGGAGAAGACCCACGAAAAAAAATCGACACCTATCACCTAACTGGTCCGCCATCTAACGTTTTTTTTTCAACTAGTGCTTATTTCGTGAATGGTAACACTTAGCTCATGTCTGATTTGACAGATAATTAGTTTTATCCTTCCGCTGAAAGAATATAGTTGTGCATACGCTTGAACAAGGCTGGGAAATATGGGAAAAATTGGCCTGCCATCGACTTACAGAAGATGCCGATTTTGCCAAAAAAAGATCATCTTTTCAGATGAAGCTCATTTTGATCTTGGCGGGTATGTAAACAAGCAAAATTGTCGCATATGGGGCACAGAAAACCCGCACGCATACATTGAAAAGCCGATGCACCCAAAACGAGTCACTGTTTGGTGCGGATTTTGGTTCAGAGGCATAATTGGGCCATTTTTCTTCGATAATGAGCAAGGAGTGGCCGTTACAGTCAATGGCCATCGTTATCGGGCCATGATGAACGAATTTTTGTTCACAAAACTTGAAGAGAGGGATATTGAAATTATTTTCCATTATTAACCGGAAGGATTGTACTTTCAAATAAAAAAAGAAATTTGAGAAAATAGTTTTTTATAGCATTTTAAAAAAAAAAGTTATTTGGCGGACCCTTTATTTGTTGATTATAAAGAGGCCTTCGATAGCCCGATACGGGAGAAACTCTACGAAGCAATATCTGAGCTTGGTACTCCTGCAAAACTCATACGTCTTTGCAGGATGACCTTGACGAACACCAACTCCGCAGTGAAAGTTGGTAAGCATGTTACCGAACCGTTCGAAACCAAGCGAGGCCTCAGGCAAGGCGACACCCTAACGTGCGATCTCGTTAACATCGTAATGGAGGTCATTATGAGAAAAGCTGCAGTCAACATGAATAAAACCAGCACCAGCAAAAGTCACATGCTGTTCGCGAATGCTGATGATATAGATGTCATTAGGCGCACATTTAGAGAAGTTACTGAGGTGTTTTCGAGAATTGAGAAGGAGTCAGCAAAAGTGAGGCTGAAAGTGAAAGCGGACGAGCAGGGCCTCCACGCGTGTACGTTGATATCCGTTATAATTTCGAGGTGGTGGACGAGTTTATATACCTCGGATCTGCCGTAAACAGAAACAAAAACGTCAGCCTTGAGATCAAGCGGAGAATTGTGCTTGCGAATAGATGTTATTTTGGGCTAAGCAAGCACTTTGGAGATAAATCCCACTCTCGAATGACGAAAATCCAGCTATACCAGACTTGGAATAAACCACATGTCTTGCTTTATGGCGCAGAATCCTTGGCAGAATGATACATCTGTGAGAGTCTTCGAGAGAAAAATACTCGGCAAGATTTACCTTTGATATCTCTGGTATTTGCAGCTTGTCGATATCTAGCTTTTCCCGTATTCGGCTTCGTGCGGCTTGTCTGCAGGCTAGGGCTTGTTTGCAGTTTTGTGCGAACTTTCGCAGCCACCAGGTAATGATTCGAGTCGATATTGGCACCTCGAATCACACGTACATCCATCACACTAGAAGAGTGCCTGCCATCTATTGTCAAGTGATCAACCTGGTTCTTCGTTCTATAATCAGGAGTCGCCTTATGTATGTACTTATGCTGGAACCATGTTCTTTGCAGCGGCGAAGTCTATCAGTCTTATTCCATTATCGGAGTTAGTATTATGTAGACTGTGATTACCGATAGTTAGCGTAAAATTGGGGAAGACATTGTCCTTCCCCAATTTGCCGTTAAAATCAATTAGAATAATTTTAATGTCGAGGTTAGGGCAGCGTTCGTTTAGTTCCCCCCGACGGTCATAAAATGATTCTTTGACCTTATCATCTTTATCCTCTGTCGGTACGTGCACACAAATTAACGAAATGTTGAAATATTTCATTTTAATGCGAATTGAGGCTATGCGTTCACTCACGAGTTTGAACCTTGAAACTAGGGGTCGCAACCACTTGACGACTATAAATCCGCACACGAATTTGTGCTTTCGTTCATTACAGCTGTAGTAAATATCGCAGTTGTTCTTTCTGGTGCAACCACATCTTGTCCATCGCACTTCCTAGATAGCTGTGTGTCAGGTTAATATTTTTCGAAGACATCTGGCAGTTGGAAAGTGGCACCAGTCCTGTATAGTGTCCTCACGTTCCAGGTACATATCGTTAAATCGTGCCCTTTTAACGTTCACGAGTTTTATATTTGTTGCCTGATCATGTTTCAACCGCCCTTTATGCATCAAACGCTGATCAGATTGCAGTGAGTCGATTCAAATTTATTATGATGCAAATTTATTAAAGAGCAAAAGGGATAGTGAACAAGTGCAAAGATGCCTAAATATATTCCTTGTTTTTAATTTGTATTTACTTTCTTTCAAATCGCTTTTCGTTTCCTTTCTATTCACCTGTTGACAGAAGCATTTGGAGTACTAATAAAAGGTCAATTAATAAAATAATTAGTTATATAAAAGGTTAAAAAGTTAAGACCTAAAGTTGTAGCTTAAAGTCATAACTTATTGCCAAGTTTCAAATGACAAGAAATTTAAAAATTTTTGAAATAATAGTTTTGGTTGTTCGTTTGCAGACGAAATGTAGCATAAAAATGTTAGCATAAACTGCTCTTCCAAACAGTCAAATAAGAAGTAGTGCTGCGTTGGATAACGCCATATTAAAAGAAGTACTTTTGCACCTAAATTAGCACTTCATCTTACGAAGTAGTTGTGGTGCAAATTCTACTTCTTGGTATACTCTTTTTTTGCTGGGTAGCTAACGGAGGTTTCCGATGAAACCATTGCCCAAGACATACTGCGTGGAAGTAGTGAGGTGCTTGGACTGTCGCGGTCGCGATTTAAATTTTTTTAAAACCGGAGTACGAGTTTTATATTGAAGAGGAGCCAATTTTTTGATTCACGAGCGGAATTTATACCTACTCTGTAAGAAACACAGTGACGAGGAAAATTGTAACAGGGTCGACAGAGTTTGGAAATAAATTTGTATACATTAAATATTTGAAACCAAAACAAAAATAATTAACTAAATCAATGTATTGTTCTGTCGTGAATAAGAACATTTTAATTCTATGTTGATATATCTATAAAGTGAACAGTAAATATTGTAGAGCTATAAGGGTTCGCCAAATAACTTTTTTTTTTTTAAAATGCTATAAAAAAAACTACTGAATATTTTCTCAAATTTCTTTTTTTATTTGAAAGTACAATCCTTCCGGTTCATAATGGAAAATAATTTCATTCAAATGGCTGCCTCGGCTGGCCATGCAGTAGCCTACACGATCGGTCCAATTTTTAAGCACATTTTCGATTGTGTGCAGCTGTATTTCATCAATGGCTTCACGAATATTGTCCTTTAAAGCGTCAATTGTCTCTGGCTTGTCGGCATGACACTTACATATCTTTGAGGGCACCCCACAAATAATAGTCCAACGGTGTCAAATCGCAGCTCCGAGGTGGCCAAACGATATCAGCTCTGCGGCTGATAATGCGATCTTCAAAAACAGGGCGCAAAACATCGAGTGTAGCTTCGGCTGTGTGGCACGTAGCGCCGTCCTGTTGAAACCAAATGTTGCCAATATCCTCCTCTTAAATTTTTGTGAACAAAAATTCGTTCAACATGGCCCGATAACGATCGCCATTGACTGTAACGGCCACTCCTTGCTCATTTTCGAAGAAAAATGGCCCAATTATGCCTCTGGACCAAAATCTGCACCAAACAGTGACTCGTTTTGGGTGCATCGGCTTTTCAATGTATGCGTGCGGGTTTTCTGTGCCCCATATGCGACAATTTTGCTTGTTTACATACCCGCCAAGATCAAAATGAGCTTCATCCGAAAAGAAGATGTTTTTTTTTGGCAAAATCGGCATCTGCAACATTACCATGATTTTCAAAGTAATGTCGCGATATTTTCCAGCGTTGTTCAAGCGTATTCGTTCAGCGGAAGGATAAAACTAATTATCTGTCAAATCAGACATGAGCTAAGTGTTACCATTCACGAAATAAGCACTAGTTGAAAAAAAAAACGTTAGATGGCGGACCCTTTACATTAATTTATTTGTTTCCTGATTCAATACTTTGTCCAGTAACCTCCGGCTCTTTTAACAGCTTGTACACATCCCAAGTTTCTTTTACTCTATCCCACAGCTTATTTATATCTTTCGGAGCATCTGGGTATTTGGCCACCTTCCATTTTATGTAACTCCAAAATGTTTCGATCGGCTCATGTCAAAATAAGGAAGGTAAACCCGTTAGAACAGTTGTTTTCAATTTTTTCACTGTGGTTGATCGTGTCAGCTGTCAAACTCATATGTACTTTGTTTTTGTACCATTTTGTTTCCTGTGTTGTTGGTAGACTTAAGTGTATAGATTACCAAATGAAGCGAGGAGAACAAAAAGAAATTCCTGTTTTTGCTGCCTACAACAACAACAATGTCTACTACTACTACTTGGTTATTTTACTATGGATCGGCTTTAAGTCCGTTGTTGTAAATTGTTGATTGTCTAACCAGTTCTTAACGATTTTGGTCGAATGTTTTGGGTCGTTGTCATGCTGAAAAATCACTTTTCCATAGCAACAACCGTTTTCCTATATATAAATAAATGGTTTCCCGTTACATCTAATGAAGAGATTTGGGATATCTTCTCACAAACCAGTGATCTGTGCGCTTTCTAGTGTTACACTCACTGATTGGGACCTAAATTTTTACACCGGTTCCGAACGGTATTTTGAGAAGCTTTTTCATGGCTAACTATGTACTCGATAGTGTCGTCGCCACTAATCGAAGTGACCACCATCGAAAGAAATTTGGGCTGGTCAGAGCAGGGATCGAACCCACGTTATCATGCACAAGCGCGGTCCACACTATCATTGCACCACCCAGCAGCTGGTAAATGATTTTGCCGATTTGAAAGATATGGTTCTTTTTTCATAATACCTTAAATTTTAACCATAGAATCTACTCCATTCTTCGCAATATATCCCCATACCATAATGGATTCACTACCATGTATTCGTTTCATTTGTCTGACATGACCTAGACAGCGTAAACGCGATATTTTGATACGCATAACTAAGTCAATGTCGGAATACAGATTATACAGCTCGTGGATCATCCGTCGTCGGTACTCGAAGTTTTATATTATAGGACCATATATTTTTCGGAGCATTTGCCTCTTGAAGACTCCCAATGCTGATTCATCAGCATGTGATATGACCCAGGATTCTGCGCAATAAAGCAATACAGGTTGTATGAGATTCTGATTCGCTGCTCAAAAGAGAGTCTTATCTCTGAAGTGCTTGCTTATAACGAAATAACACCTGGTTGCAAGCACAATTCTCCGTTTGAGTTCCAGGCTGACGTTATTGTTTCTATTCACGGCAGATCCGTAATAATAACGGTAATCAAAGTTCACCCTTTCATCCAATCGGGTGGATGTTCTGCTTGTCGAAGCCATTAATTTTGGCTTGTCCTCGTTTACTGCGAAACCCTATCGATTCCTTGTCAATTCTCGAAAATACTGCTGTAACTTCTCGCAGATTTCGCCAATGATGCCTAAATCATCAGCATATGCGAGCAGCATGTGACTTTTACTGTTGATAGTTTTATTCGTCTTAACTGCAGATTTCTCAAGGTGATTTCAACTAATATGTTGAAGAGTGGGCATGATAGTGTGTTACCATGCCTGTGGTCTCACCTCGTACTAAATAGTTCGGTAAGATCTTTACCAATCTTTACTAAGGATTTCGTATCGGTCTGTGTCATTCTACAAAGGCGTGTCAGCTTAGCAGGAATACCAAGCTCCGACATAGCCTGGTACAGTTTTCTCCGTATCGGGCTATCGAAGGCACCACCCTTATAATCTAAAAATATGTGGTATTTGTCGATTTGTTTTTCGTGGGATTTCCCCAGCATTATGGTGGCCGTCGGTGGTGCAAAGGTTAGTATGCGCGCCTCTTGTACAAGAGATCCTGGGTACGATCCCTGCTCTGACTACCTTGAAATTCTCTCGGCGGCGGTCACCTCGCATAGTGGCAGCGTCACTATCGAGTATTTAGTCATTAAAAAGCTTCTCAAAATACCGTTCGGAACCGGTATAAAAGCTGTAGGTACCAATCAGTGTGTATAAAAAGACAAGAAAACGCACAGCTCACTGGTTGTAAGAAGCCCTCCCCAATTCCTTCATGGGATGTAAGGGGATACCATTTATTTATTTTGTCGTAATGTGAATATCTTGTAGGTAGTTGACTGCCCAGGTCTTAAGCCACACTGATAAGGTTCGATCGGGTCCGGAACAACCGGCTTTTGTCTTTCGCACATAACTTATTTCACAAGACATAATATGCTAAGAGTCCAATCGACGGGCATGCATTCGTCTATCCAGATTTTGCATATCAGCTGAAGCATGCCCCTTTCTAGGTCATAGCCGTCTGCTTTTAACAGCTCGGCCGGTAGTCCATCAGCGCCAGCGTATTTGTTGTTCTTAAGCGGGGAAAATGTTTTTCTAACTTAACTTTTGCTAGGAGGGTCAGTCGAAGCCGTCGTCCTGTATGTGACCCACATCCTCAGCTATATTGAAATCCCAAAAAACTCTGCACATCTGTGGCCAGATTCCCGTCCGTTTTTTTTGATATTTGAGTTTTGAATGTTAAGCTTTTGCCAGTTCACGCTTGACTCGAGACTTATATCCAAGTCAGACATATTCATTTTCCCTTGCCATGTCCCATGTGTGTTCGCAAGTTATGTCAATTTTATTCAACCCATTCATTCATTCAACCCAGCTATTCAACCCATTCTGACCAAATTTGGCACCAGTTTCCACTCCAGTGGACATGAGTCCACCAACCCGTATCGGTAGGTTGCGTACCGAGGAGCATATCGCTGCAGTATCCGCCAATGTTAATGAAGCTTGAAAATGTCCATCCGTCGTCGTTCGCTGCAATTGGGTTTGTGTTATTCGACCACCTGGAAGATTTTACGTACTGACCACGATCTAAAGCCATTCAAAATACAGCTGGTACATTAGGTGAAGCCAGGCGACCTGTCACAACGTCGTCTTTCGGTGAATAGGCCTTAGAGAAGCTGGAAGAAGATCACTTTGGTTAAGGAAAAATTGTCTTCAGCGACAAAGCTCATTTTTGGCTAAATGGGCACGTCAATAAACAGAATTTCAGAAGTTGGCCAAAGGGCAGCAAGAGGCTGTTCAAGGGCCGCCAGGACATCATGAAAAATTCACTGTTTGGTGCGGTTTATGGGTTATTTTTTTTAGCGGTTGTTGTTTCAGAGACGATGGTGGCTGCAACGTTACTGTCAATGGAGCAAGGTATCGTTCGACGATCACGGACTTTTGTTTGCCCAAAATGGAAGATTTGGACTTCGTTGGCATGTGGTTTCAACAGGACAGTACCACATGCCACACTGCACGTGATACTTTAAACCAAATGAGAGGCGAGTTTGGTGAGCAATTAATTTCACGTTGTGGCGCTGTCAATTGGCCAACTTGTTCGTGCTATTTGGCTCCACGAATCGTGGGGGTTACGTGAAGTCTCTCGTCATAGGTGCAATCCAACAACGATTGTTGTCTTGGAAGACAACATTACATGTGACACTGGTGAAATACCGGGCGAAATGTTGAAAAAGTCTGTCCAAGTGAAACGTAGGCTAGCGCATCATGTACATGAAATAGTTTTTAAAAAGTAATTGGCAGGTATTGGTTTATCGATCCAAATAGATATTTGACTCCCTTGTATAAATTTTCTGTAGTTTCTTAAATTTTCACAAACGAAATAACAAACTAATCACCCAATATGTCTTTGAATGAGTTAATTAGCTTGAAATTAAGACCGACACGAATCTATCAAACTTGAGAATATTATAAGACTTACATTTATGACGGCTCAGATATTTGATGTATATGTCATAGAGAAATAACCTATAGAGTAGCAATTTCACTCAGTAAATGTACGAAGTTTGGTGTGTTGCATATGAACGTTGCATGTTGGAAAGTAGTGCTTTAATCATACCAGATAGAGGCAATGGCTCAAACCAACCAACAAGACAACAGCAACAGCATTTCGTTTTGGGCGTTAAAATTGTTGTGTGAAATACAACACAAACATATACTAACAAAAAACGACAACAAAAAGGTCCAAAATGCGTTTAAAATGCACAGTTTTTCATCAAAATGACATGGAAAATTTACGTCAATCATTTTTGTAATTCAAGTCAATTAACGTCAAATAACTCTTTATCGCACCGACCCCACCCCGGAGAGCGACGCGAAACGTCAGATCAGAAAGATGGCAGCTCTATATAGTCTTACTCTATGATATTTGTAGGCTGAATATCATAGAGTAATACATATATGTAGAGTTGACATTTCGCTCAGCAACTATATGACATTTGGACTGTTGTGATATGAACGTTCGATGTTGGAAAGAATTGCTTTAATAATACCAGACAGAGGCAATGGCTCAAACCAACCAACAAGAAAACAGCAACGGCAATTCATTTTATGCGTTACAAAATTACATGAGGTGTCAGGGGACACCTGGTTGGAACTAAGTTCCTTTCGCTATAAATTATGAACTAGTTACTTCCAAGACGCCTAAGTCGCCCGTTGAAAAAATTATAATTTAAATGGATCTTTAAGAAAAGATACTTTTAGTAAAATGGTAGACTTTTTTAGGAACATTTTTGTAATAGAATGTATTTTTAAAAAAAAAGTATATTTTTAGGTCCTTTTTGTAAGAATATGGATTATGTAGGCATTTTCCCGAAAGGTCCTCATTTATAGAGAGATTCTACTTTTATTAACAGCTAATATTTTTATTTAAGAAAAGGCACTATTTTTAAGAAGAAGTACTTTCTGTAAGAAAAAGCCATAATAGTATGGTTTTTATACCCTCCACTGTAAGTGATAGAGGGTATATATCAGTTTGCCATTCTGATTGTAACATATAGAAATAAGGCTTTGCGACCCCATAAAGTAAATATATTCTTGATCCTTATAACAACCGGAGTCGATATAGCCATGTCCGTCTGTCCGTCTGTTGAAAACATTCTCACGACTTCAATCGGCGTTAACGCGGTTTGGTTTTTGGCCAGAATGTTCCACGTATTCCTGAGCAGTTTGGTATTGAAAATCAGCGAAATTGGTCCATTGGAAAAAATTTTATGATTGGAAACGTAAAAAAACTCATAAAATTTTCACATTAATTTTTGTAGTTTTATACTAAACTACTCGTTTTGCCGTGTGGTGAATTTCCATGTTGAAAATATTTGTTGTTCTTTATAATAGGTAAGTACTTTAGAATGTTTAGATGTACTTTCATGTGTTCATACATTTATATGAATTTTGTCACACTTCATCCAAGGTCGCTATGGCCTGATGGGTAAAGGGTTGCGCGTTGGAGTCTGAGGGTTGTTGGTTCAACTATCGTCCCAGCTTGTTTTTTTTTTTTTAACAGTTCTCAAAAAATGCTTTTTTATTTTTAAAAAATGCTTTTTGCAGCTTGGTTTTTTTTTTAACAGTTCTTTAAAAAGTGCTTTTTTATTTTTAAAAAATGCTTTTTTATTTTACTTACTACTCCTTTTGCCGTGTGGTGAATTTCCATGTTGAAAATCTTTGTTGTTCTTTATAATAGGTAAGTACTTTAGAATGTTTAGATGTACTTTCATGTGTTCATACATTTATATGAATTTTGTCACACTTCATCTAAGGTGGCTGTGGCCTGATGGGTAAAGGGTTGCGCGTTGGAGTCTGAGGGGTGTTCGTTCAGCTCTGGTCCCAGCTTGCTTTATTGTTTTTTTAACAGTTCTTCAAAAAATGCTTTTTTATTTTTAAAAAATGCTTTGCAGCTTGTTTTTTTTGATGTGTTAACATCTATACGCGCGCCTCTAGGGCAGTAAACTATCAGTTTAATACATACGCAAGTGTCAGGTTTGTAAGAGTAAATCATCGTTTGTTTGTTCGTTGCTTGGCAGTCGGTATTGAAAGTGATTGTTGGGCGATTTTCATATAATTTTCCCACGCGATTTTCTCCGGAAATCCATAGCCGATTTTATTAATTTTTGGATTAAAAAGCTAGTGCGGGTTTCGACGAAGAGTTTAGGCCAAAAATTAAGGCGATCCGATATCGGCGAGCCGAGATTGAAGTGTTTTAATTTGGAGTATTAAATTGGAGTAATATTAAAAAAGTATTTTATGTTGATCTTCGGTTATATCGTACGAATATAACAATGTATGTATGTATGTACAAGTGTCTGTTGCTTTGCATTCTTTGACTTTTGTGGGAATAAAACAAAAAGTAATGAGCAAGAAAATAATGACACATGTGCTTGCACTGGGTCTTTAAATAATTTGAAGTATTAATATTATTTAACTGTAACGTCATCATATGATTGAACACTGTTTTTTATTTTCCAATGTAACATTTACGAATGTGTTCATAGAAATCGAACAGGTACGGTGTAGCAAAAAGGTGTTAACACATCGCCCGTGAGTTCGAACACTCATTGGATTTTTTTTAACAGTTCTTCAAAAAATGCTTTTTTATTTTTAAAAAATGCTTTTTTATTTTACTTGCGAACAAGTAACTTATTTTTATTTTTTTAAAAAAGTAAATTTTCTTAAAAAAAAGTAAATTTCTTAAGTACATTAAGTACATTTCAAAGTACATTTATTAAGTAAATTTCATTAAGTACATTTCTTAAGTACATTTCTTAAGTACATTTCTTTGTTAAGTACATTTCTTAAGTACATTTCTTCTTAAGTACATTTCTTAAGTACATTTCTTCTAAGTACATTTCTTAACTGCATTTCATAAGTACATTTCAAAGTACATTTCAAAGTACATTTAGTACATTAAGTACATTTCAAAGCACATTTCAAAGTACATTTCAAAGTACAATTTCTTAAGTATATTTTCAATGTGAGCATTGTGAGCAATGCATTTGTGAGCATTGTGAGCATTTGTGAGCATCCTGCATTTGTGAGCATTTGTGAACAAGTAATTGCATTTGTGAACAAGTAACTTATTTTTATTTTTTTTAAAAAAGTACATTTTCTTAAAAAAGGTCCTTTTTAAAATGTAATATTTTGCTGGTTAACACTAAGGTGGAGTCAAAGATTCGGCACAGCCGAATTTAACACTTTTACTTGTTTTTTACAAAAATGTACTTTTTTTAAGAACAGGTACTTTTTAAAGAAGTGAAAATATACTTATTTTCAGAAAGGCTACTTATCTCAAGAAAAGAAATGAAAAGGTATTATTTTATTACAAAAAATACTTTTAAGAAAAGGAATTTTTGTAAGAAAAGGTGTTTTTTTTTAAGGGAAGGTTTTTTTTTTTGAAGAAAAGGTTTTTTTTTAAGAAATGGGAATTTTTTAGAATTGTCCTTTTTTGAAGAATGAGTATATGTTTGAGAGTAGGTACTTATCTCAAGAACATGTATTTTATTTCACAAAAAAGTACTCTTTAAAGAAAATTTTGTTTTTTACGAAAAAGCAATTTGTTGGAAGAAAATTTATTTTTTTAAGAAAATGTACTTATTCTAAAATAAATATTTGTTTGAGGTGCTATTTGTAGGAAAATTTATTTTTTTTTTAAGCAAAGGCACTTTATTTCAGATTGGGTTTTTTTTTAAGAAACGGTACTTTGTTTAAGAATATGAATAGGATATTTTGTTTTAAGAAAATTTACTTTTTTTTAAGAAAAAGCACATACTTAAAATTTTTTTTAAACATCCTTCACTTTGGCTTCTAAATTTATTTTTCTTGGATTAAAAACTACAATATACTTATATACTAATAATTGGTTACAGGCTCCACCTAGAAAACTTCCCATTAAACAAGAAATTTCCCAACATATGTTAGTCGAGACACAAACCATAGCAAAAGTACCCAATATAGTTGATAATACTGGGTTGTGGGATAATAGTGTTCAAAAAAAAGGTGTTTAATTTTTTTTCATTTAGCTCCCATTCCGCAGCGTGCGATAAGGGACTTGGTTCCAATTATTGTGTTAAATGTAACACAAATGTATACTAACAACAAAATATTGCAAAAAAGATCAAAATACATTTAAATTTTACGGTTCTCAACAAAATTTAAGTCGACAGTTATTGTAACTCCACCTGGTGTAAGCCAACTACCTCCTATCTCACCGACCTCACCATGAAGGGTGTAAATGGAACATCAGATGAGCGAAATATTTTCTCTATATATTTGTATTACTCTATGCAGAATATAATTGGTACTATAATATTGGGATATGTTCTCACCAGTTTTTCTTGCTTTCGTCAACTTCCGAAATGGCAAAATTGATACTGCTAGAGTCAATAATCGTCTGACAAAATAAATATATAGTAAATAATTGGTAGTTATTCCCCTTTTTATAAAATTTACTACATTTGTTTATCTTTATAATAATTAAATTATTTAACAAGTCTGGGCATTTTAATATTCATTCATTCAATTCATAATCCGTTCCATGTAAAAAGGTAAACTGCTTTGCCATTTCGACCTCCGGTTGCAAAGTGCGCTCCCGCTCCATCGATAAATTGTCCCAAAGTACCATCGATTCACAATCCCTACAATTCCATAGTCGTCTTCCTATAAAACTATTGGTCCATGAGCACTTAAAAGTTGTTACATCAATTCTCTTTGCGCTTCGAGTGCGTGTCTGGGCGTGTGGTTGGTTGGAAAATTGAAAAGTTTCCATTTGCGTTTTGTCCTGTGTAGGGAAAAGGAGAAACATAAATTTCATACAATACTTTTAATCACAATTGGTACCAAAACCAATAATCGCAAAAACTTTTTCTTCATCTCATCTCCGACAGAAAATTGCTGAAGAGAATACGATGCATAAGAACTTGCATAACTCTCACCAATGACGTTATTCATACAATCCATATATACGTGTTGTTATAGGACAAGTTGTTTAACGTACTGCAATCATCACTGGCATAAACTCAGAAACCTGCAAGTAAAAATACTTTGTCACTCGAACGGGATTTTTTATCAACTATATTGGGTACTTTTGCTTTGGTTTGTGTCTAGACTTGCATATGTTGGGAAATTTATTGTTTAATGGGAAGTTTTCTAGGTGGAGCCTGTATCCAATATTTAGTATATATTGTAGTTTTGAACCCAATAAAAGGTAAATTTAGAAAAGCCAAAGTGAAAGAAGTTTAAACAAGAACATTTTCTTAAATAAGTGCCTTTTCTTAAAATGTAAATTTTCTCAAAAAAAAAAAACCTATTAATAAGTAAACAAAGTATAATTGTGCTTATCTTCCTGACGATGCTATACAAAGGGTAGCGAAATATCGAAGCAAAAAATGAATTGAAAATACGTCCAAACGCTCGAACAATTTAATATTTAAAAACAATACGAAAGGTCGGATAAATCATCACTTATTGAAACAAAGTACATTTTCTTAAAAAAATACCTTATCTTAAAGAAGTACCTTTGCTTAAAAAATGTGGATTTTCTTACAGAAAGTAGATTTTCTTAAAAAAATAAGTACCTTTTCTTACAACAAACTCCCTTTTCTTTAAAGAGTTCCCCCTTTTGTGAATTAAAATAAGATAAGTACCTACTCATAAAAATGTACCTATTCTTGAAAAAGGGGCCAATCCTAAAAAAATTCCCATTTCTTAAAAAACCGTTTTCTTCAAAGAAATAATTTCTCTTAAAAACAATATATTTTCTTACAAAAATTCCTTTTCTTAAAAATAAAATAATATGTTTTCTTTTCTCGAGACCAGTAGCATGTCTGAAAATAAGTACATATTTATTCTCAAAAAAATAACCTTTACCTAAAAGAGTACTAAAGAGTAAAAAGTACTTCTTTGTAAAAAAAACATACTCTTAGGGCTTTTCTTCCAGAAAGTACTTCTTCTTAAAAATAGTACCTTTACTTAAGAAACCATTAGCTTTTAATGAAAGAAGTACCTGTCTTAAAAAAAGGTCTTTTCGGGGAAATATAATACATATTCTAAAAAATTAGCTGAAATTTTGCCTTAAAAACAGAATCCATTCCATAAAAAAAAAATTTTCTTAAAAAAAGTTAATCATTTTTCAAAAAGTATCTGTTCTTAAAGATACATTTAAATTATTGTATTTTCCAACGGGACCCTTAACATATAAAGAAAGGAACTTCATTCCAACCGGGTGACCCCTGACACCTCATGCAATTTTTGATGTGTTAACATGTACAAGCACGGATAGGGCAATCTATCAAAGTGAAGATATGCAAACAACACACAGCGTTAGCATCACATACGTGGTTGGTGTACAAAAATAGTCTCTGCCTGAAAATAAATATGATGGTATTGATGTAGCGGAGCGAACAAACATGCAGGTTGTCGTCGCCGGAGAGTATTGAATAGCATAGAGAATTCATGGAACGTATTGTATGACCCAAAAGCACTGGCGATATATGGCGAATGATTCAGAACGTATTACTCTCTTTTTGTCATAACTTGGTCTATTCATAATTTAGATGTAAAGCATTGATTGATGCCTTTTGAAACATTTATGCTTTTTGTATTGGTTTATGTAATATCACTGTCGAAATGGTGCATTGAAATATTCTATGAATTGAGTGCAATAAGTTCTCTATACTATTGCATACCTTTTGTCGCCGCTGTGTTTATGACAAAAACAATAACATATATTTCAGTGAGCTAAATATTGCTTTATTTATTTGAACAATATTACATCTAATGCTAAATCAGATGTAAGAAAAAAAACGTGCAAGAGGAAAAGAGCCTTCGGCACAAAATCTATTCTTTTTAAATTATTTATATTAACTTCACCTCTCTGCATACATGACGAAAAATTTTTGGATAGATTTTTAACCTTTTCCCGTCATCCAATGGAGTTGAAACTTTGCAGGCAAACTATGAACTATGGAAAAAATTAACTATCAAAATATTGGCGGGATTGGGCAAATGGGCGTGGTACCTCCCATACAAATCACAAATTAAAAATCCATTATTTCTTCTCCTGTTAACGGTATTTGAACAAAATTGGGTATGTTGGTTAGGTGTATATATTCTAAGATCTGCTGCAAATCCGTATTCCGTAATACAGTTAAAAAAAGGAACCAATGCAATCACGATGTGACTGAACCGTTTCGGATCCGAACAAATTTTTAGAAAGGAATCAGCGTAGTCGCAAATTTTGGAACCGTTTCGGATCCATAACATCGTTAAAAGAGGAATCAGTATAACCGTGATTTGACTGATTTCGCAATTTTATTAAAACGGATCCGAAAATGAAGTCCGCCACGAATCAGAAACACGGACAAAAAAATCAGTTTTTAGTTCCGGTTTTTTGAGAGGAATTTCACCCGCTTGCGGATCCGAAAAGGATTTTAGTATGATGTCCGTAACGGACCCGAAACACGGACATAAAATCCGTTTTGGATCCGTTTTTATGATAGGAGTTTCTCCCGCTTGAGGATCAGTAACGGATTCCGCTACGGATACGTTTTATTACAACACACAGGTCCGCAACGAATCCTAGTATGATGTCCGCAACGAGACAGTAACGGATCCGAAACACGGACATAAAATCCGTTTTTATGAGAGGAATTTCTCCCACTTGCGGATCCGAAACGCATGCAACTAAAACGCAACACTCTAGTTAAAATAAAAAACACTTACATTATCTGCAACACTTACAAGATAGACTTTGAATAATCTCTAATTGACCCTCTAATATTGTCTTGCTCTCTCGAGCCCATAAGCAGTGGAATAACCAGAGCTGTATTTGTATCACAAACATAGACATATTTGGATCACAAACACATATATTATGCAATTTTAATCAGTTTGGCACAAACATGTAGTATTGAGTAGCAACCACGATGTGTTTGGACAAAAGTATACTATATTTGCGAAAAGTTCCAAAAACACGCTATATTTGCATCCAAACAACAAAAAAATACGGATTTTCAGCGTGTTGTCGCTCCGGAATGTGTGTCATATAATAGAGTATATTCAATGTCAAATTCTGTCATTACTCCATATGGTACAGCTTCACCGCCATAAGTCCTTATAAATGAAAATAGTTTATACTATACTTCTATACTGCACGCTGAAAAAGCGAATTCTGTAACATATTCTCTCAAACTCATTCTGCAGGAATCATGTATATGTTTGATACACACTCCGAATATTCCTACATTTGCAAGACCTAAACTGAGTTACATTTAAATGCAAACATTATCATGTTTCCTTGCACAGGTGTATACTTTTACGTGGAGCCATATATGTGTTTTATCCCAAATATCCACATACTTACGTCGAAGCATTCGTGTGTTTGTTTCCAAACGAAAAATTGACGACTGAATGCATCAAACTAAAAAACACAACAGATCACAGCCATTCAGGTATATTTTTAAATTACTGACTGAAAGAATAGTGCTGAAGTACAGTTATACACTTGCATAGCGGCAAAAAAAACTAAGTAAACAATGCACCAAACACAGCTGTGTTTGTATCACAAACAAAGCTGTAGTTGTATTATATACACTAATCATTGTGACTCAAGCATGAAATATTGAATAGCAAACACAATTTCTTATTGGCGATTAGCGATAGATTTGCATCCAAGCAAGAAAAAAATATGATTTTTCAGCTTGTGAACACTGTACTGGCGTGTTAAAAGAAAAGCTCTATGGGTTGTGTAGCCGTATTGGTAATGTCAAAAGTTAAAACTTGTATTGGAAAACGATTATTGTGATGTCTACACCCAGAAAAAATGGTCAAAGCAACATATTGCAGGAACCATGTATATATTTGCAAGCACTGTTGTCATGAATTGAAGTTCTGCTGTTTTAATGTTTGTTTGTTGCATGTCACATATTTGTTAACCCCAGTTTTCAACATACAAAGACACATTTGGATCACAAAAATATATATTTGGATCACAAAGTATATATAATTGTGTCGCCAATATGTAATATGGAATAGCAAACTCATTGTATTTGGACACAAGTATTAAATATTTGGAACACGTTAAAAATTTAAAATTTTTCAGAATGTAGACTTAATTAATTATTTAAGGTAACGATATATTTCTCCTCAGTTATTGGATTAGCGAATTTGATTCTTAATACTGCATGAATGCACTCATTTACATATCTGACAATATTCGAAGATTGCTAACTACTAGATTACGCATTGTGAAAACTTTGCAATCGTAAAAGTTGCACTTTAACAAAAATTGTTGCAATTTCTTTAGAAAAGTTTTTACCAACGTTTTTCTTCTCAATACACAATTGTACAATATTAGAATTGTACAATAAGTTATGCAAACGTTTTTTCTTCATTGCCGCCCCGTCGCACCTCTATGATCCTTGTGCATCCTCCTCATCCCATCTGCGTTGGTACATTTTTGCATAGAATCGCAAGAGGGCAAAAAACAAACGAACACAAAAGTTCACATGAACAATAAAATAACGAATTTTCCTGTGGTGGAATATCGAAGGAGATACGAGTATGTTGTGCTTGCGCAAATCTAGAGTTATGTAGGAGTAAGTGCGATGTGCAACTTCAGTTTTGGGATTGGAAAATTTGAATCTTCCGCTGGAATTAAATTGAAAATGGGTAGACAATTTAAAGTAGAGTTTGCTTGATAAACTGTCTAGGTTTAGGTTGCGAAGTTAAATTTAGCTTGAATGTAATATTTTACTGTTCAGATCCAATTAATTTGGAAGGTATTAAATGATGGCATCTTAAAGGGCTCGCAACTCAGGAGAAAAAGTTAAGGTGATCAGATGTGACTTCCAAGGGAATTAGATTTCATAGTATAAGAGCAAAATTACTTCTAAATCTTGTAATTTCGTCAAATCGTGGTAGACTTTGTAATCATCCGCTTCCTGATCGCTTTTTCCTAATAGGAATTTTCTACTTTTCAATATGAGTTACTTTACAAACAATTGTTTCAAACATTATGACCAAACGTCAATACCTACAGTATCGTAGCTGGCACCTTAAAACAAACATATTTCATTTTCTTGATATTTACGCTTTGGACAGGATTTACTATTTCTCAGTAAGAGGCAGTTCGTTTCAAATGCTGCTACAAATGGAGATAAAGGCTTAGCCCTGAGGACAACCAGGAATGGCTAAGCCGGAATATTGCGATTGTGACCAATGTTCGCTTGATGACACAATAAGCTTAACATTTAACACATGTCCAGGAAACACAAGCAATTCATTCACACATCCCTTTCATTCCTTTAGGAGAATTTCACATACACATGCACACACAACGACTGAAATTGAGTGTTTTCTCTGAAGGTATTTTGGTATCTTAATGTCCTTTGCGTGTGGTGAGTGCTCCTGCACCACTCAAAAAAAAAGGATATATATTAATTTTGAATGGACATCGGTATTTAATGGATGCGTTAAAGTATTTATGACATATATTTATGGTTTCCTTTTTGGATTATATTTGAAGAAATCATATTTGTGAATGGAATTTTTATTTGTGAAAAGGACATTAGATGAAAGCCGCTTGTTATTCCTTTTTCTCTCGTATTTCCTTTTATGAACAAAAAAAACGTGTAATAAAAGGGTTTGGACATTTTCGATATGTGGATATGTTGAGTTTTAATAAGACCATTTCCTTTTGAATGGCATTTGATGTTCAAAAGCGGGATTAGGAATTTGATGTAGAGATTAAAGTTGTTTAGGGTATCGGAAGAAGTACATTTGAGGCATAATAAATCTTAAAAGATATAAATGAGTACAAGATAATAACAAAATTAATAATAAATGTAAAAAGTTTATTAAATACTCAATGTCTAAGTTCTAGTCTCAGCGGAAAGGGCTCAAGCGAAAAGGACAATAAACCGTTTAACTTACATCCCTCGAATACACACACGACGGGGTTTAACCTCATTCTCAGTTTGGCAGGACAACCTAACTTTTGTATTGATACATCGAGCAGCGTTTAATGAGTGTCGGAAACAGTTTTTATGACAAAAAAAACGTCAGTGAAAGAACCATCAACTGTTAGTGGTGTATTCCGGTTTGTGCGAATACCTGTTAGTTTTGTCTTTATAATATATATTAACCATTCCACCATTTCCGTTTCATCAAATTTGTAGTGCATACAATTATGTCATCTGCTTAGTCAATATCATATAGGTGCTTGTAAACATTTCACTAAATACCGAACACTGCTTCTGAATTCAATGCTTCTATTACCTCTTCAACGTCTGGAAAGGGCAAAAAGAGCTGATAGCGCTGTATACCTGGAGAAGTTTGTGAAGGCCGAAGTCACCCGCTCGATTCCACCACACTTATACATTTGCCATTTGTTGACCAAATAAGCGCGCTATCTGTTGAATTCAACAGCAACGTTAGTGCAACAACGCCATCTGGAGGGCAATAGCCACCACACGATGTTTTCGATAGCTGAGCATCAGCTGACCGTCAGCTGATAGTCAACTTGAGAATCACAGCTTCGACGACTAACATCAGCTCCCAGCGGCGAGTGTATAAAAGGCGGAGCAACGTAGTAATCGAGGCGATTCGGTATGAAGGCGTTGTTGATCCCCTAGTTCAAACGTAGATAGTGTAGTAATCGCCAGCTAGTCGTCCTATCGCTGGTTCAAACCAGAGATTTCCTGCCTGTGGGGTTTCGACCTTGTTGCCTACCTCTCCCGCTGGTTAAAGCCAAAGATTCCCTGCCTGTGGGGTCTTGAACTTGGTAGCCGCCTGTTCCCGTGTTGTTTTTGTTCCCTTGGTGCAAGCCAGAGATTTCCTGCTTGTGGAGTCTTGATGTTGATATCTGCCTGTTCCCCTGTTGTGTTTGTTCCCTTGGTGCAAACCGCCTGTTCCCGTGTTGTTTTGGTTCCCCTGGTTCAAGCCAGAGATTCCCTGCTTGTCGGGAGAGGTAGGCAGAGATTCCCTGCCTGTGTGGTCTTGAACTTGGCAGCCGCCTGTTTCCGTGTTGTTTTTGTTCCCCTGGTGGAAGCCAGAGATTCCCTGCCTGTGGGATCTTCAACTTGGTAACCGCCTACTCCCGTGCTTTCTTGTTTTCCGCTGGTTCAAGTCAGAGATTCCCTTCCTGTGGGTTCTTGAACTTGCTTCCCGTTTGTCTTTTGTTTCCCCTGGTTCCGGCCAGTTATTCCCTGCCTCTGGAGTCACGACCCTGGTGCCTACCTTCCCCCTTGTCCAAGCCAGAGATTCCCTGCTTGTGGAGCCTCGACCTTATTGCCTACTTCTCCCGCTGGTTCAAGCCAGAGATTTCCTGCCTGTGTGGTCTTGAACTTGGCAGCCGCCTGTTTCCGTGTTGATTTTGTTCCCCTGGTGCAAGCCAGAGATTCTCTGACTATGGGATCTTGAACTTGGTACCCGCCTACTCCCGTGCTTTATTTTTTCCGCTTGTTCAAGTCAGAGATTCCCTTCCTGTGGGCTCTTGAACTTGGTACCCGCCTATTCCCGTGTTGTCTTTTGTTTCCCCTGGTTCCGGCCAGTTAGTCCCTGCCTCTGGAGTCACGACCCTGGTGCCTACCTTCCCCCTGGTCCAAGCCATATTTCCCCTGGTTCCGGCCAGATATTCCTTGCCTATGGAGTCGCGACCCTGGTGCCTACTTTCCGGCCTGATCCAATGCAGAGATTCCCTGCCTATTGGGTCTTCACCTTGGTCCCTAAAGTAGTCTCCGCTTTCAACCACATGTTCCCTGCCATAGTAAAGACGGAGGCTTCCTACCTGTTTGCCAAACTCCATCGTACAAAAGTTTCTCTAACGGTCTGGAAAGGCTTGCCATCTGAAAAGTCCCGACATCGACCATGAACCATCGACCACGACAACTGTAACGATCCATCGACGACGCGTCACTATCACAGACGGTAAGTCACTCACCAATGAATCAGTGCCGTTTCGGTCAACGATATCCGGCACCGGTAACACTCTTCGTCATCATCTGCCAGACGCCACCGCCTGTCGAATCCCACCGCCATCTTGCCAGTCCAAGCTAAGATATTTGCTACAATATTATTTTTACCATTAAGTATTAATATGTTTGAAATAAAATTTATCTACATATAGAATATTTTTAGTGTTCTACTCTTTCTCTCTAAACTAAATGATATGTAACGATCGTCTGTCGACCACTGAGTATACCCCAGCAACAAAGGGAAAATCCGTAGTTACAAAGTGTAATAGGAAAATGCTGGGGTCTCAACCCGTGTATACACTCAGAGAACTACTGGTTTAAAAAGAGGTTGTAGCAACCGTAAATGCGGATGTTCCCACCGAATTGCGGTTGCCACAACCCAATTGAGATAATCACGACTGAATTTAGACCCCACAACTGAAATTCGGTTTAAGCAACCTCGTTTCATAATTGATTCGGTTGTAATAACTGAATATTCAATTATATTCGTTACGTCAACAAAATTTCCAATTATTTCGGTTGCTGCAGCCGATTGTGAAATTAATACAAATGATACAACCGCAGTTGGTACTAAATTCGATAGCAGCAACCGAATGTGGCATTAATTCAGGTGCAGCAACCGAATTTTGGTATCATTTCGGTTATAACTATAGAATTTGGTATCAATTCGGACACAATAACCAAGTGCTGCCTCAAGTCGGATGGAGCGACTAAATTTGGCATCAGTTCGATTGCTGTAACCGCATTTATCGTGAATTCTATTGGAACAACCGAATTATTTTCCAATTCGGTTACCACAACATTATTCTACTTATATATATATATAAGTATTTCAAATCTGACATTTAAATACTCAAAACAACTATTATATTAAACCACAGACGAATATAGGTATAGATACATTTATTCTCTCATCTGACGTTTCATGGCACACACTTTTCCGTAGGTTTGTGGAAATGAGAGAAACTAAATTTAAAATTAACTTACACCAGGTGGGGTTACAAAATATGTTCACTTAACTTTTTTATGTCGTTTTGGTGTAGAACTGAAAAATTTAAATGTATTTTGCACATTTATGTTGACTTTTATCGTTGGTATACATTTGTGTTATATTTAACACAACTAGTTTGCCACAAAAACAAGAAATCCGGTTGATGTTCTTTTGTTGAACGTTGTTTACTATTGCTTCTATCTGGTATTATTGAACCCATGTTTTCCACCATCCAATGTTTACTTTCTACCGTACCTATGACGTTTAATTTATTGAGGGAATAAATGTATCTATACCTATATTCGTCTATGTATTAAACAAGCTCATTACTGTTTAAAATTGTTGCGATCACGGTGATATACAAATTGTTAGTGGTTATGAGTAAAGGTAAGTCATAATATTGCAATTTTTTTGCAGAAAATGCCCACATTTATCGGCCTTCAGTACAAGCAGATGTCAACAGTTCCGTTTTTCAAGGTCTGTCGTTTGAGAGGTTCTGCCACCGTATTTTTATAGACACGTTTAGGCTCTAAACTCGACAAACTCAATTCGTCAGAATTGGTGCGGTGTCCCTTATGGCCGGTACCTCAAAAAGGGTCGGAAATGGATTTAAAATAATTGTGTTACCCTAAAGATTACCCCATATGAATCATTACATCGCTTTGTAATTATTTGTGAGAAAACAGAAAAGTTCACCATTAAATAAATTGACAAACATTTCAGAATGTAACTCTGATACAATCAAAATTCGGGTGTGTCGACCTCTAACTCGGCTGTGACAACCTCTAATTCGGCTGTGAGAACCTCTAATTCGACTGTGATAATATCTAATTCGGCTGTGACAACCACTAATTCCGCTATGAGAACCTGTAGTTTGGTTGCGACAACCTCTAATTTGGCTGTCACAACATCTAATTCGCCTGTGACAACCTCTAATTTTGGAGAACCTATATTTCGGTTGCGACAACCTCTAATTCGGTTGTGAAGATCGCCAATTCGATTGGACCGCCTCTAATTCGGTTGTGACAACCTCTAACTCAGCTGTGCCAACCTCGAATTGGGTTGTAAAGACCCCGAATTCAGATGTTACAAGCTATACTTCAGTTGTGACAACCTCTATATTTTTAGGGAATTGGAAAACATTTGCGATTACCAATATAATGTGTTTCATTTTTGAAATTGTTAATAGCTTTTATTGTTTAACAGAAACTCGTGTTATAATTTGTAATTTTTTATTCAAAAACATTTTAAAACATTTTTTTGTAACAACTTATATATCATTCCTTACATTAAGACTGATTTTAAATATTTTTTTAATTTACATTTAAACTAAATTCTGTTCTCAAATGCAAAATTGCATATTTTCAACTGTCTCGAATATAACAATCTATATGACAACTTCATATTTAATTGCTGTAATATTTTGTCAATTCAATTTGTTAATAATTTGCAAACCAAAAGTTTCTATCTGTGATACTGGTAGACTAGGATATTCGCTACACTACATCACATGCAGACAATCACTACATATTTAAATTTATTGTCCGTCCGTCACACATTTTTCACATTTCCTTATGTTGTATTTTGAAGTAATTTTTAAGTATTTTGACGTATAAATAAATTGGACGTATTTTTGCGAGTTTCTTGAACTGTACCTCATACAGTTTTGGAGACATTGCATTCTCTTGTTATATATTAAAAATCGTAGCTGCTTGGCTTTAATACGACGGATAAGATTTGTTTCTACTATAATTTGGTTGTACTACATATTTAAAAAAAAAACTTTTTTGAAAAATATTTTATTTTAGGACCAACATAACTTTTTTGTGTCAACGCCCTTCCATGTATTTAATACACAGTGGGAAAGGCTGATGTGTTCCCCAATTACGGAGTGTTACTTTACAAAGCATCAAATTACACACAAAAAAGATGCATCTATCAACCAAGCTATCACAGGTAATGGTTAAACAGGTAAAGGGTATCTGAGAAAGAATGCACTTTAGTATTTTAAAATAAAAACACGTATTCGGATTAAGTATGGAATAAAATATCCGTTAAATGGCCCCCACGGCTCTGATGATAGGCTATTACTCTTTTTATGCAATTTTCCATAACTTTTTCATGGAGATGTAGTTGTATCTCACCGATGACGCGTTGAATCTCGAATTTGAGCTCAGGCATTTTCTCTGGATTATTCGCACAAACCCAATATTTCACAAAATCCCAGAGAAATCGCATTAAATCGCATTATATTGGTGGCCAGCTGAAAACAGAATTTCTTGTGATAATATGTTCCGGAAATCGTTGCTGCAATAAATCGCTTGTTTAATGCGCGGTGTGGCATGTACCGCAGTCTTGCTGAAACCACATTACGTCCAGATTCATGGCGTCCAGTTGAGGCCACAAAAACGTCGTTATCATGTTTCTGTAGCGAATACCATTCACAGTCACTGCAATTTTGACCTCATCTTGCTAAAAGTAAGGCCCAATCACGCCCCCTGTCCAAAGTCCTCAGCAGACAGGTGCCCGTTGTGAATGCGTATGTTTATTATGGATTGCACGAAGATTTCCTGAGCCACAAATTTGACAATTTTGTGAATTCACGAAGTTATTCAGATGTATATGCGCTTCATAGGAGAAGATGAGTGTTTTGTGAAAAATTGGCAATTGACGTCACTTTGCTCGGCGTTTGCCTGATTTGAGCTCCTGAGTAAGCTGAATTTTGTACGTATGAAGGTGGAGGTCTTTTGGCAAAATTCGCTGCGTAGCGCTTCGTAAAATTTTAAGTTGTGAGAACGATGCCTAATTGATGGATTCAGGTTTTCGGAGCCACTCTCGTTTACAGCAGCAACGTACATTGACGCACAAGAGTGCTACTTCAAATTTTTTCCACTTTTCGAATGGTTGACACATTAGGTGCAGTTTCTCGACTGAAAATTCTTCGAAGTTGGCGAGCGACCTCGGCATAACTTTCCAAATATTTGTAATAAGTATTCACAATTATAACGCGTTGTTCTTTCGAACAGCGCTTCATTTTTTGTAATCGGATTAAACATATGTGACAGCTGGAAAAGTTCAGACTTGCCACTTGCACAAAAAAAAATCCACTAAATTTAAATCTTACACTAAAACTGAAATCTTATCTCGAATTTAGTCCCCTCAACATAAGTTTGGTTGAAGCAACCTCGTTTCATAATTGATTCGGTTGTGACAACTGAATCTTCAATAATACTCATTCTGGCAACAAAAATTTTAAACATAGTCTTTGAAAACTATTTTCGTTTAGGACAAACATAAGTGTTTGATGTGTTAACATCTGTAGGAACGGGTAGGGAAATCTATCAAAGTGAACACATGCATACAACACACAGCGTTAGCATCACATACGTTGTTGTTATACAACTATAGACTCTGCCTGAAAATAAGTATGATGGTATTGATGTAGCGGCTGCGAACAAACAAGCAGGTCGTCATCGCCAAAGAGTGTTGAATAGTATAGAGAACTCATGGAACAAATTGTGTGACTCAAAAGCACTGGCAACGTCTAGCGAATGATTCCAAACGTTTTACTCTCTTCTTGTCAATACTTGATCTATTCATAATTTTGATGTGAAACATTGATTCCTTTTGAAACTTTTATGCTGTTTGTATTATTTCATGTAATAACATTGACGAAATGTTTCATTAATATTGAAGTATTCTATAAAGAGAATAAGACTCGTTGATGCCCTTTTACTCAGACTCTCTACATGAGAGCGGAAAACGAGTGCAATAAGTTCTCTATGCTATTCAATACTTTTTGGCGTCTCTCTGTTTACGACACAACAAAAACAATTATTCCTGTGAGCTAAATATTTCTTTATTTATTTTAATAATATTACATCGAATGTTAAAGCAGGTGTAAGAAAAAAGAAAGTGCAATAGCAAACGAGCCTTCAGCACAAAAACTATTATATTTTTTATTTTCCAATGTAACATTTACTAATGTGTTCATAGAAATCGAACGGGTGCCGTGTAACAAAAAGGTGGTAACACATCGCCCGTGAGTTCAAACACTCATTGATTTTTTTTGCGTCAACGCTCTTCCATGAATTTAAGACACAGTTGGAAAGGCTGATGCGTCCCCCATTTTGCAGTTTCACTTTTGCAAGCACCAAATTGCACACTAAGAAAATACGTCTATCTACCAAGCTATCTCAGGAATTGGTTAAACAGGTATAATTCCTTAAGCAAACTACACAGTTGTCATTCATAAGCATGAACGTCAGCTATGATTATTTTCGGTTTACCGCTCTTCCTGATACCAAATAGGAATGTAATCCGAATTGTTCGCATCACTATCATGTTAACAAAATCTTTGGTAATATTTTTCAAATTCATCAGTCAGATACAAAATTATCGAGCAAGCTCATGCCCATGAAAGACAAGTCTGTGATTCGCTTTGGCATTTGGGTTGCCTTGTTTGCATTTGTTGAAACAAGAGGTCAGCAGTTCGAGAGAGAGAGATCAATCTCCGTGGAAGAGTATGTGTTTGTATCCTTTTTTTGGTTTTACAAATGTTTTCAGTAATTGCGATCAAAGAATCTTATAAATATTTTGGGGTTAATGCAGAGTCTTTTGCAACAACACAAGCGACTATTACGAAAACGGGTTTTATTTGAGGGAAAGGTTTCAACTGTAGCGGCCAACGTAAAGTAAATCTCGCAAATGAAACATTTCTGCGGCAAACATTCTCCATATATTTTTTCTTTTCGTGTAAATAGTATGCGATTTTGATTATATATGAAAAAGTGTTAAAAACTTTGTAAGGATGCCTTTTCAGATATTTCGTTTTTGAAAATTGAAGAAAACACAGAATATTCACTTGTAGAGAATTAAATATTTATTTGGATCGATAAATCAATGGCTATTATTTACTTTTTAAGGATTATTTCATGAAACTGTTCCCACGGCTACAATTTACTTCCAATTTTGTCATACTTTTGATGTGTTAACATCTATACGCGCGCCTCTAGGGCAGTAAACTATAAATTTAATACATACGCAAGTGTAAGGTTTGTAAGAGTAAATCATCGTTTGTTTGTTCGTTGCTTGGCAGTCGGTATTGAAAGTGATTATTGGGCGATTTTCATATAATTTTCCCACGCGATTTTCTCCGGAAATTCATAGCCGATTTTATTAATTTTTGGATTAAAAAGCTAGTGCGGGTTTCGACGAAGAGTTTAGGCCAAAAATTAAGGCGATCCGATATCGGCGAGCCGAGATTTAAGTGTTTTAATTTGGAGTAATATTAAAAAAGTGTTTTATGTTGATCTTCGGTTTTGTCTTATCATCGCTTGTTTGTTCGTTGCTTGGCAGTCGGTATTGAAAGTGATTATTGGGCGATTTTCATATAATTTTCCCACGCGATTTTCTCCGAAAATTCATAGCCGATTTTATTAATTTTTGGATTAAAAAGCTAGTGCGGGTTTCGACGAAGAGTTTAGGCCAAAAATTAAGGCGATCCGATATCGGCGAGCCGAGATTGAAGTGTTTTAATTTGGAGTATTAATTTGGAGTAATATTAAAAAAAATCCAATGAGTGTTCGAACTCACGGGCGATGTGTTAACACCTTTTTGCTACACGGTACCTGTTCGATTTCTATGAACACATTCGTAAATGTTACATTGGAAAATAAAAAACAGCGTTCAATCATATGATGACGTTACAGTTAAATAATATTAATACTTAAAATTATTTAAAGACCCAGTGCAAGCACATGTGTCATTATTTTCTTGCTCAATACTTTTTGTTTTATTCCCACAAAAGTCAAAGAATGCAAAGCAACAGACACTTGTACATACATACATACATACATTGTTATATTCGTACGATATACCCGAAGATCAACATAAAATACTTTTTTAATATTACTCCAAATTAAAACACTTCAATCTCGGCTCGCCTTAATTTTTGGAATAAACTCTTCGTCGAAACCCGCACTAGCTTTTTAATCCAAAAATTAATAAAATCGGCTATGAATTTCCGGAGAAAATCGCGTGGGAAAATTATATGAAAATCGCCCAATAATCACTTTCAATACCGACTGCCAAGCAACGAACAAACAAACGATGATTTACTCTTACAAACCTAACACTTGTGTATGTATTAAATTTATAGTTTACTGCCCTAGAGGCGCGCGTATAGATGTTAACACATCAAAAGTATTTTATGTTGATCTTCGGTTATATCGTACGAATATAACAATGTATGTATGTATGTACAAGTGTCTGTTGCTTTGCATTCTTTGACTTTTGTGGGAATAAAACAAAAAGTATTGAGCAAGAAAATAATGACACATGTGCTTGCACTGGGTCTTTAAATAATTTTAAGTGTTAATATTATTTAACTGTAACGTCATCATATGATTGAACGCTGTTTTTTATTTTCCAATGTAACATTTACGAATGTGTTCATAGAAATCGAATAGGTACCGTGTAGCAAAAAGGTGTTAACACATCGCTCGTGAGTTCGAACACTCATTGCATTTTTTTTTTTTCAAACATTTCGGCCGCTGTCTCACCAATAAAACTTATAGTGTTGTCTTTCAAGTCAGCAATCGTGGCCGGCTTGTCCCTATAGACGTGCAACTTTACGTGCCCCCCAAAAAATAGTCAACAGGGTTAAAATCGCACGAACGAGGAAGCCACAAGGCAGCGCCACAACGTGAGAGTAATTGGTCACCAAACTTGCCTCTCACTTGGTACATGGTATCGCGTGCCGGGCGCCATGTGGCACCGTCCTGTTGCAACAGCATGTTAACTAAATCCAATTCTTATATTTTAGGCCAATAAGTCCGTGATCATCGAACGGCACCTTGCTGCATTGACCGTAACGTTGCGGCCATCCTCGTCTTTGAAGAGGTACGGTACTGTGAATCCGCGGGCTCTTAAACCGGCGGCAGCTCATGAAAGCCTCTGGCTGCGGTTCGGACCAAATTCGGTAATTCTGATTATTGGCGTACACATTTAGCCAAAAATTGCCTGGTCGCTGAAGATAATTTTTCAATATAATAAGGTAATCTTCTCTAAGGCCCATTCTAAGAAAAGTCGACTTTGTGGTAGGTCGCCCGGCTTCAGCTCTTGCTCCACCTGTATTTTATTTGGCTATAGATCGAGGTCCTCTCGTAGTCTCTTTCAATTGCTGAGATTGGCGACAGATGGACATATGGGGATCTTCAGTAACACTACTGGATACACACGCTGAAAAATCTGTATTTTGTTGTTGCTTGGATGCAAATATAACGTGTTTCTAGCTTGTGGCAAATATAACATTTTTGTGTCCAAGCTCATTGTGTTTGCTGTTCAATATTATATATTAATAGGTTATAATATATGTTTTTGTGACCTAAAATGGCTTTGTTTGTTGAAAGCTGCTGAAATCAAAAACGTGACAGACAACAAAGAAACAAAAAAGCAGCAAATGTTCAATTCACGAAAATAATGCCAGCAAACCTATACACGGTTCCTGCAATATGTTGCTGGGGCACGTTTTTAGGGTGCAGCAGAAATATTCTTCTCGATACGTACTCGACATGTTTGCGTTGGTGAGGTGATTGTTTATAAAGTGAACCTGCCGTGAAACTTGGTCACAATGGCTTGAAGAGCCAGCTCGGTGGGTCGATTACGAACATCCAATTACATCCAATGAAGGAATTGGGGAGAGCTTCTCACAATCAGTAAGCTGTGCGCTTTTATATATGTATTCTCACTGGTTGAGACCTACAGTTTTACACCGGTTCCGAACGGTACTTACAGAAACTTTTTCATGGCTGAATACCCGACAGTGTCGTCGTCACTAGGCGAGGTCACCGCCGTCAAAAGAAATTATGACGGCCATAAAATGGACGTAACTGGCGAAACAAATTTTTCACAGAGCACGAATTTGTATAACACTGTTTGTAATTTTGACGTAGAATACGTCTTACCTTACGGTATAGGGAGTCATGTGAGACTGTTATTGTTGTAATCTTTATTTCATTGATTATGACGAAACGGCGAGATAACTTTTTTTAAAATTTTTTTTGTAGGTAAATGAAGATGTTATCTTTCGTGTGATATACATTTCATATTGGTTGATATCTTCCTAATATTTAAATTTCTCAACTGAAAATTGTTTAAACACATACACTCAAACATATGTGTGGTGTTTGGTTGAGTGTTTGAGTTTGTAGCGCGAACACAAACTATGCTGCTGTTTCAGTGTGGACACAAACCTTCGGCTGTTGTTTTGATTGATGAAATATTGAAATTTCGAATATTTACTTATGTATTTAAGTGAAACAAAATGTTAAATGTGAATTTGAATTTAACATGGATATATAATTATAAAAAATATAAATCAAATTGGTTTGCGTCTGTTATTTATCATTTACCCTTACTCTTTTAATTTAAAAACATATTTATCCTATTTTTCCTACCATACGCTTATGTATATTATCAAAAGTAACTATCAAATAAATAAATTCATTTGCTTATGTTATTTATCATTTATTGTTATATATGTTTTCTGTCTTATCGGATGGCGTATTCTACGTTAAACTTAATGGCCGTGTCTCTGACACAGCCTGCACGGACAGTCCGTGGCCGAAGGCCTCGGACAACTGTCTGCTATATTTTCTTTAAGCCATGGAAATATAACCATATACGGACACCACTACTTGATAAAAGACCAACAAAAAAGACCAGTGTCTCCCAGCTTTGCCCAAAGTCATGCACTTTTTTTATGGGCCCCAAAAGATTTGGGGCCTCGGTGTAATTTTTGCAAAAAAAATATCATTTTGTCAGGCTCATATCTGGCAAACCGTTCGGAATTTTGATTTACTCTCTGTGGGAAAGTTGTAGCTCTTGTCATAAAGAACAATAATTGTGAACATATAAAAACAAAACATATAAAACAAAAGTTTATCTTCAAGGTCAAAATCGCAAACAAAAACTTTAAAAAATTCGATTTCTTTTATTTTTCCCCCTGATCAGGTCCATAGGTAGCAAACCGTTCAAAATTCACGGAAACAACTTTCTAGAAACAACTTTCAAGAACATGTGACGCAATAAGCTCAGCACATGCAACAAGGGACGCAGCACAGAATATAAAAGCGACCCGACGCTCACATCGAGGCATTACATAGCGCGACGTCAATATGGTTATATTTTTTTGTGTTGCACTGTGTAATAAAACTAATTGATTGGCAAGCGTTGTGAGTCTGTTCATGATTAAGTAGAAAAGCAAATTCAAGATTTGTGACTTTGACACTTGCCATTAGTGCACTGACAGAAACTAAACACTGAAAAACAAAATAGCAAAATATTGGCCCGTTATTTAAAAAAGCATTAATATTTCTTTATAAAACCAGGTACCACGTAAACTTCAGCAAACTCTTTGTTGCGAACGTCTAAAACTTCCTAAGAAAGAACCGGTTAATCAATTAGTAATGCAGATAACTCTTACCTAATCCTTAGATGTAGGGCACCCAAAAAATATATGATACAATTGTGACACATGCATAAAAATAGACTCTTGCATCTTTGCGTTTGTGAGACTGAATAACTCTGTGCATTTGTGTGGCTGTCGGTTTGTCTGAGAAAATGTCCTGCAAAGAGTTTTGCTGAAATAAAAATTATGTTGAAAATATTTCAATTCATTCACATAAAATGAATATGAATATGAAATATCATTCATTTAAAATGGAGTCATTTTCATTTTGCATCTCTTGTTTGTGGTTATTTATGATGAAGTTTTTCGGATGTGACATAATTTTTTCTGTCTCTCATATGAGGTATTCCAGTGAGAATGGGAAACTTTAAAATTAGTGTATAAGTTTGTGGTAAAAGAAAAAAACGACTTATGTATATAGAGTTCTAAATTTTTTAAGTGAGCTTCGTTGGAAGTTATTTTCAATCAATAACTATTAAAAAGTATTTTTTTATTTTCTCCATTTAGTCAGACAAGTCAAAAGTCTCTGGGATGTAAGTTCCTGAAGTACTGCACCTCAACAACGGTGGTCAGTCATCGTAGTATCTGTAGAATTTTTTCCTCTAAGAGCATTTAAGCCGTAGTGGTCGTCGTAGGTGGTCATTGTGCTATCTGTAGAAGTTTTTCGTCTAAGAGCATTTAAGCCGTTTTCCATTTTTTTTGCCATTGATATGATAAAGTAGCAAACTATTAAAAGCTGTTGTTGAAGCAAATCCAAGGTCATGTATAACCAGCTGAAATCTTCATTGTATGAAGGTATATCAAAACGTCATCCTCTTAAGGAGATTTTATTGAGAATCACTCATATTATTAAATCGTTGTGTTACTTTAGAAATAATATTAAAAGCATAACGAACAAGGAGATACAATATATTTCAATTAAGTAAAGATGACATTTTGTAAATTTGGATTCAAACAAAATTACTTTATTTGTTATTAAATGACATTATATCCCTTTGGACAACAGATTTCATGTGCCTGCATAGAAGAAAAACTTTATTACTGTACAAAAACTTAAATTAACTGGAAAAATCGTTGCAATGTGAAATTGAAGAAATTTTCAATATTAAGTTTAATCAAAATTGTATTTAATTTTTTATTTTCCCTCTCTATACATATATAAAAGGCTTGCGTTACTGATTCACTGACTGATCACTCCATAGCCCAAACGACTAAAGCTAGATCCTCGGAATTTGGGAAATTCGGACTGGCGTAAAAGGGCGGGGCACGGCCCACTGAGTTCGAAATTGGAAATGGATATATTTCAAGAGCCATTAGAGGTACGAAGATGGGATTTGGAAAATTATTTTTTTTGTGGAAAGTAGGCAGTGCCACGCTTGCTTGAAATTTGAAAGGGCCATATCTCATATCGAAGATGTGATTTGGCACATATTTGGTCGTACAATAAAAATTAATTTTTTTGTGGAAAGCGGGATATGATAACATAGTTAGACAAAGGGGCGAGGCACCGCCAACTCAAACTAAAATTTGAATTGGTCATATCTAGCGAGCCATTACGGGTATGATTAAGAAATTTGCTACATATGTTACTGGTACAGGGAGAATAACGCCTTGCTGGAAAATGGGCGGTGCTACACCTCTTTTTATAATATCGTTATATCGGCCATATTAGTAGACTGATTGAAATACAATTTTCACAGTTTCTATCATATGACTGACTGATTACTGCCTACTAAAGCTTTGAAATTTGGCAGGTAAGTAAATATATGATAGGTGCGTTTTTGGAAATTCGTATCCCTTGGGGGCAAAAAGCGGCAAACAGGGACAACAAAGTACTAATCACCTAGATCGAATGGCTGCAGATGGAACATTGAAATTTGGCATGTATTTTAATTCAATGACATAAGCGCGGTATTAGACGAGAGTTTTGAAATTCGCACTTTTAGAGGGTAGACAGAGAAAAAGGAATTAACATAGTACCAAGCGCTAAACACAAACGGTTGACGCCGGAATTAGCCGTACCATACCATAATGTATTTTGTATGACAGGTTATTTGGAATTCTTCAGTGTTATGGGAAATAGAGGATGCATATGCCATTCATGTAGGATCATGTAGATGCATAAAACTAAAAACCTAACCACATACACACAGAGAAGAAATTCCTTGTCGCAACTAAATTTACAGTCAACTAAAATCAGGCGGTTCCTGGGACTATCACATTTTTCAGTTGTGATTACCAATAATTTTGTTCCGTATCACCAAATGTTGTGCACAGCAATTTGTAATTAAATTTTGGTTGCAAGAACTGAAATATTTAGTTGAAACCACAGCAACAAGAAATAAATGTGATTTGTCAATCGAATTTTAGTTGTAGCAATCAAATTATCCTGTAGTTGTGAATATTCTATTAGTTGGATCAACGAAAACTTTAAAAATTAATTCGGTTGTACCAAATATGCTCAACTAATTACTTGAATTTGATGACTGTCGCAACCATTAATTGATGCCACATCCCATTAAGAATTTTATAAAAAAAAAGATTTTTTTGTTAAAATTGTGTATTTTATATTTAAACATAAACAAACTTTTTACTATTTCTAACCAGAGTTTCGTATTTAGTGTGTAATATAGGTTACTCTTGGTAACCCATCCTCATTTGTGATCGAAACTATTCTATATCTCGGAACCGCAGCATCGAATCGAAACAATAGCTACTTTTTGAGCGTTTCTAAGGATTTGCCATAAAGTGATTCATTTCGTATTACAAAAAATCGCCAAAATAAGAAAATCGCTTAAATAACAAAATGAATATACCTCGGAAGTGATGCGTCCAATCGCAAAAATATTAATTTTTTTACCTAAATAGGAGGCCGTATCCAACGGATTGATACTGATAAAATGATGCAAACGATTACTGATTTAAATTGAGAAGTCACCACTATGCTAGTGTTGATCTTCAATCTATGCAAGTGTTCGAAAAATATAAATATCCAAACAACCGCTGATGAAGATCTGGGGCAAGATCTGAAATAGCTACACGGCATGTCAGGAGTCATGAGGATGTATTTTGCAAAATTTCCCTTAATAAAAAAACTAATAGAATGGTGGTCTTGTGCTTGAATCAATAAAATAAAATCGTTGTAATAAAAGACCGACTAAATAAATATCATCGTGATTAATTCAATTGATCAGTGCCGTACGCTTGGTTTTATTTCGGGTGGGCCCAACTTTGTACTTATGTTGAAAAATAGCACTGTATTCGAAAATCACCTCTCAAGAAATTAATTTGGGACTAATGCCCTCCCTGCGTACGTGCCAGCAATTGATTTATATTAAATTCAAACAATATTTTTGAATTTCGATTAATTTGTGTTAAATTTTTCTTGGCAATCACAATTTTTCTTGGACCTCAATTTGCCAGAAAAAATTCAAAATTTCATCTTGAATTTTCTGCATTGAAATTGAATTCCTAATTTCATTACTAATATCAACAATTTAAAATGGAGGTTCTCAATTTTCGTGTTAAATTTTTTCTAAATTTGATTTGGAAAATCGTAATTTATTTTGAACTGAATTTTTTTTATTTTAAAAATTTAATTTTTAAATACTTTAAATTCACTTAGCAGTTTAAACATATTTGATAAGATACAATTTGATCTCAGATTTGTCCTGGCCGACTATAATTGAACATGTCATTTCGAAAAGGGCACGAGTCACACTTTTTTCAAATATCACCTTTTGACGCCATTTAATTCATTTAAGGGTTTTACGTATTCTCTGTGAATATGGTAGATCTTCAAGTGCAACAAACCACCTTATATGGCCCTCGTAATCTAACTAAGGTCTGTATGAAAAGGGCACGAGTCCGGGACTTATGCCCTTTTTAAGGGAAACAAAATGCTGATGTATATATTTGTATAGAATTCTATTATTGGCATAATGAGAAGAGCATAAAGAGAATTGCCCTAGAGCAGCGGTGCTTTGTGTGTGTTCGGTTGTGTGTTTTTACTTGTGTTGGTAGTAAACATCTGCATGAGTCCATTCGCACAACGAACTCGCATCTGAATTCATGAATGATTTTTGAATTCATGAGTTAAAAAGACCTTTGTATGAATTACAATGAATTCAGCCACTGAAGTTGTGTTGTAGTTGGTTGTGCTTCGCGAAGACGAAGATTGTATTTATTCGTCTCATAAAACGATCGAACTCGAACTCACTCACATTCAGTAACAGAGCGAACAACAAAGTTAAGGGCCACTTGCAATGAGAACGATGAGTCATTGTTATTCACTATAGTCATGAATGGCCACCACTACATTGAAAGTTTTGCATGCATGTACTTATGCTTTGTTGTTTGTTTTTTTTGTGTTGCTTGAATTCACTCGAATTCAAAAATCATTCATGAATTCAGATGATTCATGAATTCAAAAATCATTCATGAATTCAGATGTGAATTCGAATGAACTTATACAGCCATTGAAGTTGTGCACAATCGAGGTATTTCATAAATCTCTGAATTTACACGACAACAACAACTCAACTAAAATGATTTTTCATAGTTAATTTTTTTTTAATAAGTAAAAAGTGAACAATTTTTAAAGTAAAAAGTAACTTTATTTATTGAAACACTTAAATCTATCCAAAGTTTTTCAGACGTGCAGACAGAGAAAACAAGTTAATATAAAGAATTAAAAAAAAAAAAAATTATTTTCTTTTATAAGATTTCATCGCATAATTCGGATAGGTGAATGATTTTCTATAATTCGAATTCATTTATTAAAAAAAATGAATCTCACCACTACTTCGTACAAGTACTGGCCTCACTCGCGCCAACGTTGTTATTTACAACACAAATTCATACAGAACCAAACGAATTCAATGAGTTCGGGTTGTGCTGAGTGTGAATCATAGTTTGTGTGAATGCTACAAGTTAGACGAATTCGAAGAAATTCATGCTTGAACAAACTCGAGTCTCTTTTGCTCTCACTCATTGGTTCTCATTGACGGTGAATTCAGTGAATTGAATGCCAAAACTGTTAGTGAGTGACTCATGGGTAGGTTTTTTAGCATTCATGCAGATGTTTAGTTGGTAGTGTGAGTTTGGTGTGAGCAAGTCTACACCAGGCCTTGTTACAACACGTGAATCTATAGATTGTTTAACCAGTTATGAATTCCAGCTCTTACAGAGAATGGGCACCAGCCCGCCTTTACCATCAAATGATACTCCTGCGTATGCTGGGAAAGTGCCAATCAATGAAAAGAAAATACCAGATTTGAAAAAACTAGAAAAATACATTCCAGAAAAGTACCAAAATTTCTATGCAGAGATTTGTGCATGGCCAACAACTTCAGCTAATAAAGAATATGAAGAAAATAATGATGATTAAATGTCACTTCTTCCGAAAATCTTTGGACTTGCGATTATTTCTAAGAAGTCATTTCGAAAAGGGCATAAGTCCAAAAATTTCAACCACCAAAATGCTTTTTTTAAAAATAAATAAATGGCACAAAAATTATATATGTTTTTATTTATTAACTTCTATATTCAGTTTCTTAACCACCATAGACTTTTTCCGAACAAATACGTTTTTTGTTAATCCTGAAAAGCTTTAATGTATGGACTCATGCCCTTTTCGAAATGACGGGTTCAATTGGATATAAAGTGAGAGATAAAGTGAAGTCTACCGAAAGATATAATTATATTTTGAATTTATTACTTTAATTTCCTATTGAAGTTTGAAAATTCTATTTGCAATTTAGAATACACTTCAATTGATATTTAAAGAACATTAAGTGAAATTTAAACGACTGCAGTTACAATTTAAAAGACATCAATTGGAATTTTTAACACTTCAATTGAAGTTCAGAATACATTGGTTGAATTTTAAATGACTGACATTGAAACTAAAATGACGTCAATTCAAACCTAAAAGTCGTCAGTTGATATTCAGACATCACTAAAAAATGTATAATAGTATATTAGGTTTTAATTACTTGTGAACTAACAGCGCAAGGTTTAGAAACAGTAGGGAGTGGGACTCTCATTAGCGGACCATACCGGTATGTGATAGAAATCGATCGATTTAAATCGAATACGATTTGACATAATAATGATGTTGTTTTGTAGAAATAATGGATATCAATTAACTTCGTTTTCTTTTTCTGACATTTATTGATTTATATATAAAATAATTGTTCCCCAATATTATTAAATATGCCAATAAAATTCCTCAAATATTCAAATCGTATTCGATGTTGACTCCATCGATTTGCATCACATTGCGTATTGTTTCGAAGCTTAGGCGCCTTAACGGCCTAAGCCAGTGAAATTAGTCACTAATTAAGTTGGGTTTCTCAATTTATGTATTGGAAGTCCTTTATTTACATTATAATATCCTCGACGAGGAATCCCTAATTTAAAATTTCTCAATTTAAATTGAAGATTTGAGTTCAGTGCGGAAATTTCTTAATTTAAATTTATTAATCACATCTACCTTTCGACTACTTCCAATTTGAAATCGATGTTATAAATTTCATATAGGATTTAATGCATTTTTTTCAAACTTCAAAATATTCGATGTAATAGAAATTTGTACTTTCATTGGAATTTCACGAAATTTTACTTTTCTTATTTTAAATCGGGAACTCTTATTTTAATTTCAATTTTTCCCAATTACATAGGAGATTCTTCATTTCCATTACAATTTTCTCCATCTCTTTGTAGATTATGAGTATACAAGTGCCTTCGATAGCCCGACACGGGAAATCCTCTACGACGCTATTTCGGACCTTGTTATTCTTGAGAAGCTGACACGCATTCTCACTAAAGATTGGTCAAGATGTTACCGAACGATTTAGTACGAGGCGAGGCCTAATGCAGGGCGATACCTTAGCGTGATTGAAATCATCGTGAGAAAAACCGCAGTCAACACGAATAAAATTATAAACAGCAAAAGTCATATTCTGTTCGGGTATGCTGATGATTTGGACAGCGCTGGGCGAAATCTGCGAGAAGTTACTGCAATTATTATCGAGAATTAAACAAGGACAAGACAAAAGTAATGGTTTCGACGAGCAGAATATCCATCAGTTTAGTGGAAAGATTGAAGATGAAACTGCATAAAAGTTGGTCACATCACAAATTTACATATGTGGTACTATAATAGAGAACGGCAAATATCGAGGACGCTGGCCACTCCAGTAAAATGGATCAGAATAAACAATTACGAGCGATGACCACAACTTTTCTGGAAAGACCAGGAGGAAGAATGCCTACGAGAGCTTATGGCCAGTTTTTATGTGGGTAGTTAACTATCGGATTACTTAATCTTAATTCTAAGTTAATTAGAGGTTAACTTTGCATTTTGTTTTTCAGTGGTGAGTTAATGTAAGTCGCCATATTGTCAACTAATATGGCAACCCTTGTACTCTTATTGGAAAAAACGCGTGCTTTGGGATAAATACCAAAACAACAAAGGGGAACAAACAAAATGGAATTATGTACAATAAGAAATAGATGCATAAAATCGAAGTCATTTTAACAAAAATGTGTAAAAAACTATATAGAAGCAACAATTTAACGATCTAGACTCGACGTATGTGTACAAATACGCAAATCTGAAACATGTATTTTATACAATTTTCATTTCTCACTTGACACTCAGTAATTTGATTGTCAAAATAATATGGTTCTGACTATAAGTTAACCAACCAACATTGGGTGGTTAAATCATAGTTAAACAATGACTAAAAAACACAATTCGATGTTTAACCAGAATTTAACTAAGAAACGAAGATCACCACTGACTGAAAAACTGGCTATTAGTGTCACCATCGCTTATCATCGCTTGTGTCGTTGTTAATCGGTCTGTAAGGCCACTGTGGGTTGTTCGAGGCCATATAAGTAAGTACCCAACGAAAAATGATTTTTGCTCAGGGTGAGTGGAGCTACTTGTGAGAGAGTGTTTAGGTGACAATCGCTTACCAACTATGGTTTACTTTTTGTGTGAAATGTCCCACTCGGATGCACAAGTTAAGGGCTACCCAAGGCGCATATTTAGTAGCAGCTTAGATGTTGTGATATTATGCCTATATAAGGAAAACTAAATAGCCATCCTTTTGTGCCTTGGCCAAGCTACGAAATCACCAGGTATAATGATTGCTTCCTATTAAGAATTTGGCATATCGTCGGCTTAAACTGCAAACCTGCTAAATCCACTTTTTAAGTAAATTGAGATTTTGATGCCGTATGGTAGAGAAAAATACGCCTCGTTGACCAGCATGTAGTTTTTCTTTAATTTGAATCTTGAAGTAAAATATATAATATTATATATATAATATATAAATAATATAATATAATAATATATATACAGTGCTGTCTGGGTAGAGTGAACCCCCGATGCAATGAACACCCCGTTGGAGTGAACAGCAGAATGATTACATTGACTACTCTGTAGAGTGAACAGTCATGAACCTCGATTGAGTGAACATACTTTATAGCATAAGGGTATCGAATGGGCAGAGGCTAATACAACAAATTTCGCGAATATACAAGCACTACATTGCCTTCGCGATCAAGCAGTCCAAATATCGGTACGGAACCCAAAAAAACAAACAAATATTACCAATTTTTTCCAGGCTGAAATTTAAACTTCAATATTACATACAAATAAATAAATGTATAACCTATAAATGGATTGAAAATGCATTTTTAAGTAAAAAAAATTGAACCTTGATTTAGTGAACAACCTGGGTATTATGAAATCGCCCTGCAAAAATTAGTTCACTCTACCCAGACAGCACTGTAATATAATATAATATGCTGAAACCGAGTTAGCAGGTTTGCAGGTTAAGCCGACGATATTATTGTCGTATTTTAAAAAAGTGTACATGTGTTTTAGGAAATTTATTATTTATTTGAATTTTGGAACGAAGTTCCTTATCGCATATTGCGTAACGGGGGCTAAATGAAAAAAATAAACAACTTTTTTAACAGTATTATGCTAAAACCCAGTATTTTCAACTGCTTCGATTTATGTCTAGACTAATATATGTTGGGAAATTTTTTGTTTAATGGGAAGTTTTCTAGGTGGAGTCTGTGACCAATATTTAATATATCTTTATATCAATATATCTGTGCCCACAAGGAATAACAACTAAACCCGATTTCGGCCAGTGTTCCACAGAGGATTTTGAAATTTTAAATCGTTGCCTAAAATCGGAGGATTTTGATTGAACATATATTTATAAGCTCGATTTTAGTAATTTTATAATACTAAAATTTGTAATTTAATTTATAATGAAAAACAGTTAACTTAAGAGTAGTCAACAAAACTTATTCCCCTTTGACCTAACTCGACTTTAGTTGTTATTCCTTGTAGGCACAGATATACATATTGTAGTTTTGAACCCAATAAAAAGTAAATTTAGAAAAGTCAAAATGAAAGAAGTTTAAAAAAGAACATTTTCTTAAATAAGTGCCTTTTATAAAAAAAAGTAAATTTTCTCAAAAAACAAAACTATTCATATTCTTAAAAAAAGTAGCTTTTCTTAAAAAATACCCTATGAGAAATTCACACTACAAACTTACAAGTCATGAACATTTTTCTAATTGAAAAATGGTTGGCTTTGGTTGGAAATAATAGACAATTCAGTTTCAACACACAGTCATTGTCATGACTAGTTTCGAACTCCATGACAAGTTCATCATCAGATGCCTAACTACTCTGCCTGTATTAATACCATCGGTTGATCATCAATCGTATATGTATATACAAACTCACTTTTGCAATTCACATGTGCGAATTAGTATCGATTCTATTTCAGTCGTTCATCGACTGTTAGCAAGTCGTCTTTCGACTACTGAGAAAATGCAGCACCCATCTTATGGACTATTAGCTTGTCCAACAGAATTACATACTTGGAAATAATACTGGTTCGGAAACTATTTAGGCAGACCACATAGAGAACAGAGTGAAAATGGCTTCCAGATGTTGGTATACCTGCAGAAGAGCTATCGGTTTAAAATGTCGCATTACCCTTAATATGACACACAGACTTGATAAAATCGATATCACAGAGTTGTGTTATAAATAAATAAACGTAACTGACAATAGCACGGTCTTCAAAAATGCTATACCACGGAATAATACAACTCTGTAATATTGATTAAAACTCACCTCAAAGCACTGCAACAATGCGAGAACGCATGAGGAAAAGAAGAACATGGTGGCATAATTCTGCCTGTTCTTGTTGTTGGAATTATAGGCCTTTCAGTGATGTTGATACTTAGGCATCTTCGATCGATACTAATTCGCATATGTGAATTGCAGAATTGAGTTTGTATATATACGATTGATGATCCAGCGATGGTATCAATTCAGGCGCTGTAGTTAGGCATCTGATGATGACCTTTTCAAGGAGTTCGAAACTAGTCATGCCAGTGAGTATGTGTTGAACTGAATTGTCTATTATTGCCAGCAAAACCCAACCATTTTTCAATTAGAAAAATGTTCATGACTTGCTTTAGTAGTATGAATTTCAAGCTTGTAGTACGAATTCCTCATACACTAACCAAAAATTACAAAAATTGGTCATACAAATTAAAATTTAAGAAAATGCCTTATCTTATAGAAGTATGTTTGTTTAATAAAAGTACATTTTCAAGCAAAAAGTACCTTTTCTTAACTAAATTAATTTTTTAAAATAAGTACCTTTTGATGTTCCTGTTATTTTATCGATCTTTGACAAATTAAGTTTTTTCAGTCAGTCGGATTATTACCGAAAAACATAAGTACCTTCTCTAAAAAAAAATAAATTTAAAAAAAATTGAAAAATGTACCTATTCGTGAAAAAAGGTCCAATCCTACAAAAATTCCCATTTAACAAAAAACACATTTTTTAAAAAAAAAAATAGCTTTTTCTTACACAAATTCCTTTTCTTAAGAGTACATTTTATTAAAAATAAAATAATACGTTTACTTTTCTTGAGATAAGCAGCCTTTCGGAAAGTAAGTACATTTTCTTAAGAAAATAACCTTTTCCTAGAAAGAATACCACTTCTTTAAAAAATACCTGTTCTTAAAAAATACTTCTTTGTAAAAAAAATTCATACTCTTATGGCTTTTTCTTGAAGAAAATATTCTACTTAAAAATAGTACTTCTTCTTAAAAAAACATAAGTATTTAATAAAAGAAGTACCTCTTTCTAAAAAAGGGACCTTTTCGGGAAAATATTACTTTAACGGATCTTTTTGGGAAAATATACTTTAAAAAAATAGATTCTGTGAAAAAAATTTATTAAAAAATGTTTATCATTTTACAAAAAGTACCTTTTCTTAAAGATCCATTAAAAATTATCGTATTTTTCAACGGACGACTTAGACGTGTGGGAACTGGTACATAATATGTAGTGAAAGAAACTTCGTTCCAACCGGGTGTCCCTTGAGACATCAAATAATTTTTTAAATAGTTTTATTTAAATTAGCATAGCTTCTGATATTCTGGAGAAGAATTTTATCTCACGATTGCATCATCCTAACTGTCGTGGGAGATAGGTGGTTATTCATAGGAAATGGTGAAATCAAATTCATTGCGAAATTCAAGCGAACGGCTAACAAATATACATACATACTGCCTTACGATATCGCCTACAAGGAAGCGACATTGTAAACAATGAGCATTATTTAACTTTCGTATGACTTTTGCTATAGATAGATAAAATGTTATGCTGTACTTAATGGGATTTTCGTATGGAATACATGTACGGGCGTCCATGTAAGCGCTTGAATATGGAAACCAAGTTGCTCATGCTTCACAAAAACATAAACTTTGTGATGGATAATTACATAGTCCTCTGCTGGCCTGGAGGACAATATTTTTGTTGGTATTCTTCTTCGCCGTAACCTTGAAGTTTCCACTGAAGTCATTTAACTTCCGCAAATTAACAATTCCCATATTCCAAACTTCTCTTTTCCCAACTGCTGCTTAAATTTTTTTAAATTAAAATTTTCACACATTAAGAGTTTTGTAACATTTATTTTTTTCTCTTCTCGACAAGAAAACTTTCATTCCTCCTCAGGCAACATAAGGACATAAATAATTACACGCACTAGTTTGTTTAACTATTATAAACCAACAAATTACGTACTAGATCAATTTTTCCTTTTCTTCTGCCGCCTGTTGCCTTTATGACAAGGTCTATTGTGAACATAATTCAACAGGAATACTCCGAATGCCACAGGTCATCCATTAAAAAATGTGTCATCTACATTAAACACATATAGGTGTAGGGTAGGTGGAGTGTGCTCGTGTGGCCTGCCTTGGGCATTTGGGAAAATGTGGCGTGTTATAATGCCATAATTTGCCAACGCTCACAGAGATCTATGCAAACATATGTACGTACATACAAATGTACAATGTCACAATTTTTGGGCCTTAAAGTTATGAAGCTAAACATTATTTAACACTGACAGAATTAACTTTGTTATAAAGTACTTTATATTCTAAATAGTTGTTAGGGGTACTTTGAATACCGCAACATCCGATAATAAGTATTTAATACAATTTTTGCCAGTGTTTGTTCGTATATATTGATAAGTTCAATCCGGGTTTGTGTATTTTATCGATCTGTAAAATATTTAATAGTTAGATTACGTTCATTATATGAATGTGTCAGTTGCCAAATCGATTAACTCCATCAAAAAATATCTGTAGAAACTTAAATTTTCGCTGGGTTTTCAAATTCCACGTTCATTATAAATGCAAACTGACATTATATATTACTTCACTACAGCTGTATCTATTATATAGTTAAATTCAAAATGAACTGGGTACATTAGTTTAACCCACAGACACTAACATACCAAAATTTTGGGAAAGTGGAGTTAAACGATTTGGCAACTGACACATTCATATGTGACTCTGCAAATAAACCCACCTAGTGTGTCAAAACAGGCTTTTGAGTGAAACGCAATTAAACGCAATGTTGCATTTTCATAGTTTACTGTTGTATATAATTGCATTTTTACATTACTTTCCGATGTTTTCGAGACTTGCGAGCGGTTTCATATGACAATTGAAGGTTTTTACATACAAATCAAAAAAAAAAGTGAATTCATGAATTTTGACACACTACGTGGGTTTTCTTAAGCAGCATCAAATATTCTTTTTGTATTAATTATAAGTTTGGTTTCCAAGGGGGAAAAAATTATTATTTCGGTAGTAATATATTTCGTAATATTTCGATGCCAACCAAGAATCCTCATCAACTCCCTTCTCCCCAAGTATTTTGGTATATTATCACAACTTGTAAAGATAAACAAATCTCGAGCTAAGGAGTATTGTTTCAGCATCTACTAGAGCTAAAACATCCAAAACAGTACTTTATCGAAATCATCAATACTCGAAACTTCTTGCCTATGCAGGCAATGCATCATTAAAAGCTAAAGATTTAAATGTTGTGGCATTTTTTTCTGTGTAAGTGGCAGACCTGAAAGTTTAAAGCTGTGTTTTACGATTGTTCCCATTACACTGTGGAACACAAAAAAAAATATGAAGGTTCTGCCAACGGATTCTAGTAGAGGTGGTAAAATAAATACACGTATATCGCCAGTTTGACAGTTTCCGTCTGCATTTTTGGAACGAAGTTCCTTATCGCACGTTGCAGGATGGTGGCTAAATGAACAAATTTTAAACAACATTTTTTTAACTAATTTATTACAACCCATTATTATCAACTATATTGGGTACTTTTGGTTTGGTTTAATGAGAAGTTTTCTAGGTGGAGCCTGTTTATTACATATTGTAGTTTTGAACCCAATAAAAAGTAAATTTAGAAAAGCCAAAGTGCAAGACTGGCAAATCCATGAAATACAACCCTGAGCATGGAATTACATTTGGCAGCGCACCTACTCTTACACTCTTACTATTGGTTTGGTTTGTGTCTAGACTAAAATATGGGGGGATATTTCTTGTTTAATGGGAAATTTTCTAGGTGGAGTCTGTTTATTACATATTGTAGTTTGAACCGATTAAAAAGAAAATTTAGAAAAGGCAAAGTGAAAAAAGTTTAAAAAATAAAACTTTCTTGAATAAGTGCGTTTTCTTAAAAAAAGTAAATTTTCTCAAAAAAAACCTTTCCATATTCTTGAACACAGTACCTTTACGTAACAAAATACCTTATCTTAAAGAAGTACCTTTTGTTAAAAAGTATATTATCTTACAACAAATTGCATTTTCTTAAAAAACTACCTTTTCTTTAAAGAGTAAATTTTTTGTAAAACAAAATAACTTTTCTTGAGTTAAGTACCCACTCTTAAAATTGTACCTGTTCTTTCGTACAAAAAAAGATTTTATTCAAATACAAAAAATAACATCTCTGACAAAATATACCTTTTCTTACAAAAATTCCTTTTCTTAAAAGAACCCTTTCTGAAAAATAAAATAATACCTTTTCATTTATTTTCTTGAGATAAGTATCCTTCCTGAAAATAAGTAAATTTCTTAAAAAAATAACCTTATCCAAAAAAGAGTACCACTTCTTTAAAAAGTACCTGTTCTTAAAAAAATCACTTCTTCGTAAAAAAAATGCATACTTTACTTACATAAAATGCAGGCTTTTTCTTACATAAAAACATTAGCTTTTAATAAAAGAAGTACCTCTCATCATAGAAAGAACATTTTCGGGGAAATATATTACATATTCTTACAAAAGGGACCTAAAAATCAAATTTTTTTTAAAAAACACATTCAATAAATAAAAAATTTCTTTAAAAATGTTTATCATTTTACAAAAAATATCTTCTCTTATAGATCAATTTAAATTACAGTATTTTTCAATAGGCGCCTTAGGCGTGTTGGAACTAACTAGTACATAATATATAGTGAAAGGAACTTCGTTCCAACCGGCTGTCCCCTGACACCTCATGTAATTTTTTTTATGGGGCTGTAACGGGTTAAATTGTACCACAAAAATATTCCTTATAAAATTCTACTACACGCTGAAAAATCTGGCTGTTTTTGTTGTTTGGATGCAAATATAACGTGTTTGTAGCTTGTCGCAAATATACTATACTTGTGTGCAAACACATTGTTTTTGCTATTCCATATAACGTGTTTGAGACACAATGATTAATACGCTGTAATATATCTTTTTGAGACGGATTTGGATGTGGATTTTTTGTTGAAAACTGCTAAAAACAATTACGAGACAGACAACAAAAAACAGCAGATGATCAATTCATGAAAACAGTGGTTCCAAACATATAAATGTTTCCTGGAATATGTTGCTGCGGCCGATATTTTTCAGCGTGTAGAAGTTTCTTAAAAACTTAAAAATCTTTAAGGGTTCATTTCGTACATATTCAGAGTTGGCGCTAAAATGTGCCACAAAACTTCACTTTAGGGTACGAATATTTCGTTTTTACTCCCTCTACCGGAATCCGTTGTCAGAACCTAGTTATATTTGGAAAAGTTTCATTTTGTTCCACAGTGTTATTGAAAATGGATGGTTACACAAAAGAAGGGAAGAATGTGTTATCATTGTGGAACCCCGTTACAAGAATGAGGATACCCAGTAAAAACGGAGCTTCTGTGGAAGTAGGATTGTAAGGGAGAAACTGAAAATCACCGCTTACCTTCTCCCTTACCGAAGGCATGATTTTAATATGGTAAGTTCGCACTTCATTGCGCTAGTTTATGATATAATGGGCGTTATTCATAGCACAGTTTAAGTGCAGAATTCCGAACTTAGAGTAATCGCATCTTCATAACAATATTTAAGTTATGAATTCATGCTTTCTAGGTGTTAACTTAGTAATGTATTGTAGTAATTTTTTTCTTGATACCATTCTAAACTACATCTTATGGAATTACGTTTCTATTGTTTGTGATTATTTTTTAAATAATATCCTGAAGTCAGCAGCTATCGGGAGACTGATTCCTTTTTTAACTTTCTCATTCAAAACATCATTAATATTCGGATAGTGCCCGTCTGAATTCATAAAGAAGCTTAAATTTCGCGCTAGTTCATATTATAAACTGCAAAATTGTAAGCGAAATGGGTAAGGCGTAGAAATATAGGGTGGCGCGCGAATCGTGCTACAAAAACAAAATGTAATATTTTTTTCCTGCGTGAGTACTCTTCTTATTTTATTTTTTAATATGCAGCTTACTATTTAGGTTTATTAAAATGAATGCTTAGAATAATGAAAAGATGATTTGGATAGTGCAGGATAGGAGTCACCTGCTTTTCAGTCCTTCATTTCCATCCAAAGGGAAGTTAAGCGGGAGTTTGGCGGCAATCCCCCGAGGAAATTGACCATTGTGAGATTGGTAACCATGTTTGCCGAATCTGGAAAAATCGGACGACGACTCTACCATCGAGACCCCTATGTCCGGGTTCAATACACAATCGCAATATAGCATCAATTCACGCAAATCCAAGCGTTTCTACTCGAAACTTGTCGACGCAAATTGGACTTGGCGACCGACCATTACAACCGACAATTCATGATGACTTAATTATTATATCCTGTCCCTGATATAAAAACATGTTTAATGTGTTAACATCTATAGGCACGGGTAGGGAAATCTATCAAAGTGAACACATGTAAACAACACACAGCATTAGCGTCACATACGTGGTTGTTGTGTAACAATAGTCTCTGCCTAAAAATAAGTATGATGGTTTTGATGTAGCGGCAGCGAACAAACAAGTAGGTCGGAACGAATTGTATGACTCAAAAGCACTGGCGACATCTGGCGAATGATTTAAATCGTATTATACTCTTTTTGTCATAACCTGGTCCATTCATAATTTTGATGTGAAGCATTGATGCCTTTTGAAACATTTATACCTTTCGTATTGTTTTATGTAATAAGATTGTCGAAATGGTACATTTATATTGTAATATTCTAGAAAGAGAATTAGAGAGCGGAAAAAGTGTGCAATAAGTTCTCTATACTATTCAATACTTTTGTCGTCGCTCTGTTTATTATAAAACAAAAACCATTATTTCAGTGAGCTAAATATCGCTTTATTTATTTTAACAATATTACATCTAATGTTAAAGCAGATGTACAAAACGATTGTGCAATAGCAAAGGAGCCTTCAGCCCAAAAACTATTCCTTTTTTTATTTTCCAATGTAACATTTACTAATGTGTTCATGGAAATCGAACAGGCACCGTGTTACTAAAAGGTGTTGACAAATCGCCCGTGAGTTCGAATTTAAATATAAAGTTCGAGTTAGTGTATGGGTTTAAAGTTTGAATTCACGTAATAGTGACCGCGGTCGGTCCATATTCTTGAGATAAGGCCTTTAAAGCTTGAGTATATAATCGTTCATATCTCCGCAATTTATAATCCGATCTGGTTGAAATGCATATCATTACAAAGGTTTTACTAAGCTCTATAAATCAGTGCATAAACATATTTAGTTTTACTACCCCATTGGGGAGCTAATTAATAAAACGTTTTTGAACCTCACTTTTCTGTTAAAAATTTAATTTGTATTTAAAAAAATGCCCTATTATACTTATTTTTTGGCAGGTTGCGATAATAGAGAAGACCTTAGTCTTTTTTTTAAGGGTATATTACTCACCTATATCCCTTCAAAGACCGGCGATATTTACGTTAAAAATTTTGTAATACATTTCGGGCTTTTTAAATCTTTCTAACACAAAAGCAAGTTCTTTCTTGTTTCTGCTCCATTTGCATAGGACAAAGTAAGAAAAGACCTTCCTTCATTTAATTATGCCCTCTCGTCGTTTTGGTACAAAATATATTATTATTTTTCCCATATACAGTTCTATTGTTTACTTGCAGAATTTATAAAATGATGTATCATCTTTCAGGCAAACAAAACAGCTGTCACGCGCTGTTACCCCCTCTTTGGCAGGTAACAGGTTTTGTTACTTTTGTCACCAAAAAAAAGGGTCACAATACCGATTTGTGACAATTGACAAATTGCTGTCAAATAGTAACCGTGGTGACTTTTGTAACGCTGTCAGAATAGGGCTGCTATTCTGTGTATGAGGTAACAATCAAATTATAACCACAAAATTCTGGCAAAGTTGCCAGCATTGTTTGTATCTGGCATTCTGGCAACAAGATGACAACGAAAAATTCACCTCGTAACAAATAATTCACCTCGCAATAAAAGGTTGTTAAAAGCAGCGACAACAAAACAAAAACTTATGGTTTTCTGCACGAAATCAACGCGGCAAAATTGGAAAAGTAAGTATTTAATATATTTATGTTTTATTGAATTAAAATTAATACATTATTATTTAGGGTATTTGAGAGCACCGCAAAGGCAAAACTGGAATGCTATATCTTTGACGTTTGGGAATAAGGTCTTAAGTCAGAAACTGTAGCTTTTCGTAATGTTAAATTGAAAATTATTTATATGTATATGCATTTTTCTGACTTATTGCCTAAAGACCAAATGATTACGATTGGATACCGTTGTGCTATATTTAAGTTATTGATACCAAACGAAAGAGAAAAACATTCAGATAAACCCAATCAAAAACTCAAAATGCATTTTTTTGACTTAAGACCTTATTCCCAAACGTCAAAGATATTGCCTTCCTCATGGAACATCCTGAGATGCTAAGCGAAGAGAACGCACCTGCGCATCCCCTGCAAGTAGAAGAAGAAATTTACTTTAGCACCAACTCTCTAATCTACATATATCAAAATTTCATCACCGACAAAAGTTTCGGCGCTGAGTTCAAATAGATTTCCCCCCCGTGGTCGCTCCATCTTCTTGAGATAAAGGCCTTTAAAGTTTGAGTATAGTATCTCCGGTATTTATAATCCTATCTGGTTGAAATGAGTATCATTACAAAGGTCTTTCTAAGCTCTATAAATCAGTGTATAAATATATTTATTTTTATGAACCCATTGTTTAGCTAATTGTAAAAACGAGTTTTAACCTCACTTTTTGCTAAATATTTATTTTCTTTTCAAAAAAAAATGCCCTATTATTCTTATTTTTTGGCAGGTTCCGATAATAGACAAAACCTTAGGCTTTTTTAAATGTATATCTTTTACTCACCAATATACCTTTAAAGACCGGAGATATTTAGGTTAAAAATCTTGTAATACATTTCGCGCTTTTTCAATCTATGTATAAAATGTTTTTGTATCAACTATCCGACAAATAATACAGCTGTCACGCGCTGCTACCCCCACTTTGGCAGGTAACAGTTTTTGTTACTTTTGTCACCAAAAAAATGTGTCAGAATACCGATTTGTGACAATTGTCACAATGCTGTCAAATGGTAACGGTGGCGACATTTGTAACCCTACCAGAATAGGGATGTAACAGTGAATCGAAAACAATATGTGTAGTCTACGAAATTATAATTTTTTTGCGTAAAATGGCCGCATTACAGAAATTTCTGATTATTATTTCTGATTATTGATTTGTGCAAATTTCACTTTTTACCATATTTTCATTCATTCACTTTGTGTATATTATGCTAGCGGTAATTTCTTACCTTATCTGTTCCCATGTTTCTGTATTTTGCCTCATTTTAGATGTCTCAGAAGCTAGCATTTCTATGCTCCGTGAGGGTATTCAATACATTTTTGTCAAATGGATAGTAGCTCAGAAGAGTCATCAACTGAAAACCGAAATGAAAAAATCGGGCGCGAAATATTAGAAAAACAAACAGGAAATAACGGTTTGGCTTATGTCAATAGTAAAAATGAATGAGACAAAGTAAAAACCCATACAAATGTTGATAGTTGATGCCCAAAATGTTGCTATGAAAAATTTGATGGCGCACAACAAAAAAAGTTATTCTATGGGTATTATAAAATTGAAAACCGTATACCAATGTAAACTAGTCAGCGCGCAAGAAAAAAAGGACTATATGTGACTTGCTCCACGAAAGGGGACCTCTGCGCCGAAAAGAAGTTATTGTATTATTCGTTTTTCCGTGTTTTGCGCATGGTTATGCAACTCTTCCTTCAACCTGATCATCTGGCTATGTATTTCGACTCTCTGGTACTTTGTACGATGTTCACTATGCAGTGTTGCCTCTATGAAAAATATTTCATAAGTTAGGAGTAAAAAAGGGTAAAATTTTGATATTTTTGTAATTTTGTACCTTTGATATAGAACTTTTTTTAAATTTCAAATATTATATATGTTATCTGTTTGTATCACATTTTTCAATTTTTTCATCAATTATGTTCATCTTAACAGGTGATTTGTAAAAAAACTAAAAGACATAGAAACTTGCGGTTTGCGGCATTTGAAAGAGCGTTTTTTTCCTATAAGAATCACTCAAAAAGTAAAAAAAAAAAATTTTCGGCGCAGAGGACCCTTTTCGTGGAGCAGGTCACATATAATAAAGAAATGTAAGACTCGCGTCATAGGTACTCACGGGTTTACCAACTACCAGATTCAGTGGGAAAAGAAATTATGGTTTGTAAAAGTTTTTGTTGTGGTAACATCCATTGGCACGGGAGGGGAAATCTATCAAAGTGAAACCATAAAAACAGCACACAGTGTTAGCATCACACACGTGGTTGTTGTATAACAATTGTCTCTGCCTGAAAATAAGTAGGATGGTATTGATGTAGCGGCAGCGAACAAACAAGTAGGTCGTCGTCGCCAAAGAGTATTGAATAGTATAGAGAACTCATGGAACGAATTGTATGACTCAAAAGCACTGGCGACATCTGGCGAATGATTCAAAACGTATTACACACTTTTTGTCATAATTTGGTCCATTCATAATTTTGATGTGGAGCATTGATGCCTTTTGAAACATTTATACCTTTTGTATTGTTTTATATAATAATATTGTCGAAATAGTGCATTTATATTGAAATATTCTATAAAGAGAAGACTCGTTTATGCTCTCTATATGAGATCGGAAAAAGAGTGCAATAAGTTATCTATACTATTCAATTCTTTTTGTCGTCGCTCTGTTTATGACAAAAAAATTTCTTCAGCCAGCTAAATATTGCTTTATTTATTGTAACAATATTACATCTGATGTTAAGCAGATGTAAGAAAAAAGAAAGTGCAATAGCAAAAGAGCCTTCAGCAATATTAATTCCGTGAAAATCTGTATCGCTAATTATTCACGGAATTAATGTTGGCAGGATTAAAAATATACTGAATGACAATAGTTACCCAGCAACAAAAAAAGAGTATACCAAGAAGTAGAATTTGCACCACAACTCCTTGGTAAGTTGTAGTGCTAATTTAGGTGCAGAAGTACTTCTTTTAATATTGTGTTGTCCAACGCAGCACTACTTCTTGTTTGACTGTTTGGAAGTGCAGTTTATGCTAAAATTTTTGTGCTATATTTCGTCCGCAAACGAGCAACCAAAACTATTATATCAACAATTTGTAGATTTCTTGTCATTTGAAACTTGGCAACAAGTGATATGCTATTTAAAAGTTCTGACTTTAAGCAGCAACTTTAGGGTTTAACTAATTATTTTATTAATTGTCCTTTTATTAGTACTCCAAAAGCTTCTGTCAACAGGTGATAAAGAAAGGAAATGAAAATCAATTTGAAAGAAAGTAAATACAAATTAAATACAAGTAATATATTTAGGCATATTTGTACTTGTCCACTATCCCTTTAGCTCTTAATAAATTTGCATCATAATACTCATAATAGATGTGATGCAAATGTAGATTTTTCGGAGTTGTTATTGATCAGCGTCAAAATTGCATTAAATATGCACATAGTGTTGCAGAAGATGTACAAAAATAGTAACATCTACTAGAACTACTTCATTTTATTTTTGCTTGGTACCCAATGCAACTTCTCTGTAAATTAATAAAACAGTATAAGACCCGGAAAAACATGAATACGAGAACGGTTACTGAACCGAAAACTTATAAAACTCTAAATTATGTACCTCTTATATCTGAAAGATTAGAAAAATCAAAAATTTTTGATCACAAGAAATATTCAGTGGCACACAGAACATATAATACTTTTGGTTCATTATTCAGCAGAACAAAGGATAGAATAGATACATTTTAAAGGTCCAATTTAGTTTATAAAATACCATGTAAGGGTAAGGATAATGTAAATTGCAATATGGTATACGTAGGTACAACAAAAAATAGGCTAAAGACTAGAATTGCAGGACACAAATTCGATCAGAAATACAATAATAAAACCACTTCTACACAAAAAACCGCATTATCATTACACTGAAGTAATTTGAATCATTGTTCTGATTTTGACAATACATCAATTTTGAACACAGAACGCACGATATACATTAGAAATGGAGATATACCTTATAAATTTTACAAATCATGAAGGTTCCATTAACAGAAAGGATTAACTATAAAACAGACATAGCGAATATTGCTCAGAATTATAGACATTTAGTTAATAGGAATTAGGATATTTACATTAATGATAAATAAGATAGATATTTTCAATATTTAAGTTAATATTTTATAATTTTGTTAATTTATTTTTGTCTTTAAGTGTATTTTTACTTATGTTTTATGAGATATTTTTTCATATTGACAAAGAAAATATTTTATTTCCCGCTCTTTTTTGAAAGGAAAAATTTGTGATATTCAGTTTTTTGAATTGTTTTTGAATTGTTAATTATTAAAACATACAGGCCTGTTCTGATATCACGACGATTTTAAACCACGAGCGATTTTAAGATCACGGCGGTGATTTGTAGGTGCTCTGAAAATCACGTGATTTTATATTTTATGTTTTCAAAATCACCAAGTGAACAGCTGATTTTGTTGTTTGCTTTGTTTCTCATTTCCTTTGCTTCCCAACATATGTTTGTGGTGATGTTTAATAAAAATTTGTGAATTTGTGAAAGATATTGGGAAAATTTTAAATGCCTGGGGCTTTAAGTAGCGTTCACAATGGCAGCAACTAATTTGAAATTAAAGCCTTCTGGTTCCCACTCACAGTATTGCATATAATGCCATCTCATGTTTTTCGTGAAATTGAAATTCAAATTTGTCATAGAAGTAGGTTCTACTTCTACTTCAAATTGGAATTTGTTCGAATCAGTTTATTCTACTGACCGCTAGGGGCACTCTACTTCGAATTTTGTTTTAAAACTTGAAAGTATGAATGAAAATGTAAACATTTTGTATCAAAACAAACATTTTAATAAATAATATTATCTGTAGAATCTGCCAATAACAATAATTTCACATATAATTATAATTTTTTATTACCAAGAATACAACACTGTCGCTGGCTTTCGAACAAATCAGCTGATGAAAATGTGTAGTTGTTTGTAGAAAGTGTAGTTCGCGCCAATTTTATTAATGAACAAAAGAAAAAAGTTTAAAAACAGCTGACATTTTCAGGTTTATCGAAACCGTCCAAGGCCATGACATATTATGGAACATAAGTTTCTAAACATTTCTATAGAAAAATTTGAAAACATTTCTATAGAAAAATTTGAAAACATTTCTAAAGAAAAATTTGAAAATATTTCTATAGAAAAATTTTAAAATATTTCTATAGAAAAATTTTAAAACTTTTCTATAGAAAAATTTTAAAACTTTTTCTATAGAAAAATTTTAAAACTTTTCTATAGAAAAATTTGAGAATATTTCTATAGAAAAATTTGAGAAGATTTCTATAGAAAAATTTGAAAACATTTCTATAGAACAATTTTAAATCTTTTCTAAAGAAAAATTTTAAAACATTTCTATAGAAAAATTTTATAACTTTTCTATACAAAAATTTGAGAACATTTCTATTGAAAAATTTCAAAAAATTTCTATAGAATAATTTTAAAACAATTCTGTAGAAAAGTTTTAAAAGATTTCTATAAAATTTTACAATTTTTCTATAGAAAAATTTTAAAACATTTCTATAGAAAAATTTTAGTGGTACAAATCTGAGGTCCGTGTCTCACATTTAATTTTTCTATTTTTTACTGTTTTTTCGTTTCGTTTGTATTGCAATTCTCCATGGTTTTCAATCCCCAAATATGTATACTGCTGTATAATGTAAACAATGTTGCCAGTCAGCTGTTTTTTCGAATAAATTTGTTGCTTGCATTGTGAACGCCTGTCGAATTTGTTGCTATCATTGTGAACGAGCCTTTATTGTTGAGTTTTCTTAATTGAAATTATTTTCATTAATATTTGTTATTAATATTTATTAATTATTAATATTTTCCTTCTCGACAAGTAAAGCACAGGACAGGCAAAGAGGAACAAAAATTACGAAAAGCAGAAGAGTAATGATGAACATATGTGAACCAAAATATGCAAAATTTTTAGAAATTGTGTAATTTATGTATTTTTCTATTAAAATAAGTTATTTTAATACTAAAAAAAACATTTCAAATTGTGTTTTCTAATTAAAAAGATTATTAAAAGATTTACAATAAATTTTTTGCATAAAACAAGCAAGTGATTTGTGTTCACCGTCATTTTCCTGAGCGATTGTATATCACGTGTTTTGCAAAATCGTTGCTTGCAGAACACCATTCCGGTGATTTAAAACCATATCGACGTGAAGTGATATCAGAACAGGCCTGATAATATTTGTTCCCTGAAGAATTCGCCCAATGCGGAGACGAAATATTGGAGATAAATAAGCAAAACAAATAAAAGATCTTAAGCTCGTTAAAAGAGTAAGAAGAATTTCAATTGAAGATCGTGGAAAACTTTATATATCTTCTAGAAAAATTTGAAAAAAAATTATCTAAATATTTTTATTCAAGATCACTGTGCTCCAAGTGATAAAAAAGTGCCGAAAAAATCAACCTTTAGTCGTTTTCCAATGACTAGAACTGATTTGTAATCCACTCTCTAGTTAGAAGACAATATTGTAAGAAGAACAAAATCTGAGAGAAATATAAAAGTCGAATGGTTAAATATCCAGTGGCTTCGATTTGACAACGAATTCCAGTGATTATAGTAGCCTCTATAAGATTAATTTGGATTTTTTTAGAAAATGACATCATTTTTATTTCGATTCTGTTCTTTCAATTTGAAAGCAGAATATAAATAATAGAAAAGCATACGGTTGGCAATACAAAAGGAAATAAATAGTTTTTTTGAATAGATTTTGTTTCCAGGGGAATTTACCCGTATCCACCACTTTGGCTTCATCTACAAAATTTCCCTTTACTTTCAAATCCACCACTTATCTTTCACCATCTATGGGTTTTTTATTTATCTATGGTTGTAATAAAGTTGTTATAAACAGTTTTTGACGTAGAATACGTCTTACCTTACGGCATGAGGAGTCATGTCAGGTTTTTATTGTTGTAATCTTTATTTCATTGAATTTGAGGAAACGGCTAGATGAATTTTTTTTAAATTTTTTTTGTAGGTAAATGAAGATGTTATCTTTCGTTTGATATACATTTCATATTGGTTGATATATTTCTAGTATTTTAATTTCTCAAATGAAAATTGTTTAAACAAATACACTCAAACATATGTGTGGTGTTTGGTTGAGTGTTTTTGGTTGCTCAATATTGCTTAGGAACATGTATATAGTAAAAAGTGAAACGAACAGCAAGCTAATGTTGCTTGGCAACATGTATCTAGTAAAAAGTGAAACAAACAGTAAGCTAACGTAATAAAGCTTTTTTGCGAAAGCTTCAATAAAGCTGTTGTAACATTAATTTTGAATTGTAAAGCGTAAAGCTTTCACACAACGCTCGAATGCTAATGCGAAGACTCGATAAGGTAAACCTTTTTTAATATTAGGGCGGCCCTCTCAACATTCGCAGAACTTATTTCAATAAAAATATTAATTAAAATACATAAATTAAATTAAGTTTAAAAAAATTGAACATAATATTTTTTTTTTAAACGGACTTGAATCAAATTCCGTTGGTAAATATAAAAATTACAGCAGACAGTTGTCCGAGGTCTTCGGCCACGGACTGTCCCTGCAGGCTGTGTCAGAGACACGGCCATTAAGTTTAACGTAGAATACGCCATTCGATAAGACAGAAAACATATATAACAATAAATGATAAATAATATAAGCAAATGAATTTATTGTTATATATGTTTTCTCTCTTATCGGATGGCGTATTCTACGTTAAACTTAATGGCCGTGTCTCTGACACAGCCTGCAGGGACAGTCCGTGGCCGAAGGCCTCCGACAACTGTCTGCTGTAATTTTTTTTAATTTGTTTTCATTTAGCTCCCATCCCGCAACGTGCGATAAGGAACTTCGTTCCAAAATCCAAAAATAATAAGTATCGCGTGAGAAATAACAAAATTTCGAATGATAACACTAGTTTACAAATTATGATTTTTTCCAGCTTCAGAGATCTAAATATTTTTTCCTAATCACGAAAATGAATTTTAAAAATTTTTCCTCTGATTAATTTCCAAGATATGAATGTTCTTCGAATTTTGTATGAGACGCTTAAACTTATTGGATAATAACTCGTAAATACAGGTACCGATTTAAACAGGCGTAGTCTCCAATTAAAGGCAATTCGTTTTTCTAACGTTAAAGTCGGTAGGATAGTTTTGATAGCAGCGACATTCAAAGTTAAAAAAATCAATGAGTGTTCGAGCTTACGGGCGATGTGTTAACACCTTTTTGTTACACGGTAACTGCTCGATTTCAATGAACACATTAGTAAATATTACATTGGAAAATACAAAAGCAATAGTTTGTGTGCTGAACGCTCTTCTGCTATTACAATTTTTTTTTCTTACATTTGTTTTAACATTATATATAATATTGTTAAAATAAATAAATCAATATTTAGCTCACTGAAATAATTGTTTTTGTTGCGTTATAAACAGGGCGAAGACAAAAGTATTGATTAGTATAGAGAACTTATTGTACTCTTTTTCCGCTCTCATGTAGAGAGTCTGAGTAAAAGAGCATAAACGAAACTTCTTCTCTTTATAGAATATTTCAATATAAATGCACCATTTCGACAATGTTATTACATAAAACAATACAAAAAGCATAAATGTTTCAAAAGCATCAATGTTTCAAACCAAAATTATGAATGGACCAAGTTATGACAAAAAGAGAGTAATATGTTTTGAATCATTCGGCAGATGTCGCCAGTGCTTTTCAGTCATACAATTCGTTCTATGAGTTTTCTATACTATTCAATACTCTTTGGCGACAACTACCTGCTTGTTTGTTCGCTCCGCTACATCAGTACCATCATACTTATTGTCAGGCATTTGTTTTTGTACAACAACCACATAGTATGTGATGCTAGCGCTGTGTATTGTTTGCATGTGTTCACCTTGATAGATTACCCTACTCGTGGCTATATATTCCGTTTTCTTAGAAGATGTATTGCATTCTCCCGAGAGGGTCCTTTTTGAAAGAGATGTAATAAAAGAATTAAAAGCTAATTTTTTTTTTAAGAAAATGTACTTATTTTCAGAAAGGCTACGTATCTCAAGAAAAGAAAAGTATTATTTTATTTTTAAGAAAAGGTACATTTAGGAAGAAGAATTTTTGTAAGAAAATGTATTTTTTAGAGAAGGTATTTTTTTTGCAGAAAAGGCTTTTTCAAGAAATGGGAATTTATTTTAGAATTTGTATTTTTTTCAAGAATAGGTAAATTTTTAAGAGTAGGTACTTATATCAAGAAAAGTTACTTTTTTTCACAAAAAAGTACTCTTTAAAAAAGTAGTTGTTTTAAGAAAACTCAATTTGTTGTACGAAAGTGTACTTTTTTAAGAAGAGGTACTTATTGAAAAAAAAAACAATTTATAAGGAAAGATACTTTTTGAAAAAAAATTTACTTGTTTTAACCAAAGTTACTTCTTTAAGACAATGTATTTTTTTAAGATAAGGTACTTTGTTTAAGAATATGAATAGGTAGTTTTTTTGACAAAATTTATTTTTTAAGAAAAGGCACTTATTTAAGAAAATAAATACTTCTCACAATTTAACGGAAATAAAAACAAAAATAACAAGAAGATTAAAACAAAAATAACACAGTGCAACACGAAACAAAATAACCATATACGGACACCACTACGTGATAAAAGACTAAAAAAAAAAAGACCCGTGTCTCCCAAATTTTCCCATAGTCATGCACTTTTTGTTTATGGGCCGCCAAAGATTTGGGGCCTCGGTATCATTTTCGTAAAAATGTGATCATTTTCTCAGGCTCATATCTTGCAAACCGTTCAGAATTTCGATTTACTCTCTGAGGCAAAGTTAGGTAAATTTTTGTAAATGATTGTTTCCTTGAATTTTGAACGGTTTGCTACCTATGGACCTGAACACGGGAAAAAAGGTAAAAAAAAATCGATTTTTTTTAAGTTTTTTGCGATTTTGATCTGGAAGGTGAAGTTTTTTTGATTTTATATGTTCGCAATTATTGTTCTTTATGACAAGAGCTACAACTTTGCCTCAGAGAGTAAATCGAAATTCTGAACGGTTTGCAAGATATGAGCAAGATATTGGGAAAAATTGGGAAACACGGGTCTTTTTTTTTAGTCTTTTATCACGTAGTGGTGTCCGTATATGGTTATTTTGCCATGACTTAAAAAATTACACACAGTGTAATATATAATTTACCTTAAAGCCAAATCGAAAACAATAGGTGTAGTCTAAGAAATTATGATTTTTTCATCGAAAATATTGCCTAAAATGGACGCATTACAGCAATTTCTGATTGTTTTAGTTTAAGATTTTTTGGATTGCAAATTTCACTTTTTACCATGTTCGGCTATAAAATGTATACTCTATAAAATTGAAAATCTTTATTCTTTATTCTGTCCAAGCCAAGGAGACAACGGTACCCGCCCAAAAAAGTTTGACATTCCCGTATTTAGTTCTTCAATACGCATCCCCCCGCACATACAGGTTTTTTTCTTATCTGACGCTAAAATAACTTTTACTGTCATAAAAGCAGCAGGACTGGGATGATTCGAACCCACATTCATATTCAATTGAACTCCCTTGTCTACAGCTTTAATTATATGAAACCTTAAAATATATACTAAACAACGGTGGCAATTTAAAGGAAAAAATCGTGCATCTTAGCACTTTTAAGGCTTAATTGTATTTATTTCATAAAAACAATAGCCTTAAACAAATTCCCAGTTTGCACTGCGATTCAATAGCTAAATGAAGTATGTAGGTACAATAGACGACGACGCATAAATTCCAAAGGAAGACATTGAAAACTTGTGTACGCTTTTGTAAAATCAACAGCAACAATAGCCGGACAAAAAACAAAATAGTAGCACACATGCCAATTTTGATTTCCCAGTGGAAATCAATGTATCCGTAGTATTTCTTTGTACAATGGAAAATGTGCAGCAATGTGCGCCAAGACACAGTATGTGGGAAACATATTAGACAACGATAGGACGGGAAATAAACAATAGATTAACGCACACGGCAGATAATTGTATTTTTGAAAACTTCACATCGTAGACTACTAGTCTCTTTGTGGGTCATTTTTTGCAATGATCACATCTTAAAATCTAAGTTTCTGAAATGTTATCTGTTATCGTCAGTTATTGGATATTACCAAATTATCAGATTGTGGAAATTATTTTTTTTTCTACTGCTTCAGTTCTAACATTATAGCATATCAATGGTCATTACTTGTTGCCTCGTAACTGAGTTTTGACTATTTTTCAGGCCAAGAAAAAACGACATATCTGTGCTGTAACCCCAGATATAAGTAAAAAATCGATAAAAAATTACCGCTTTTTTTTTTAATCATATTTCAGATTTCCCAAAGTTATATCGTTTTTTTCGTCGCCTGAAAATAGTACAAACAGACAGTTACGACACACAGAAAAAACGGCCTCTGTAACATATTCTCCCGAACATATTCAGCAGGAACCATGTATATGTTTGGAACACATTTTTTTTTGTTTGCAAGTCCTAAACTCAGGTGTATTTAAATGCAAACATTAGCATATTTACTGACAATTATATATGGTTTTACGTGGAAACATATGCGTGCTTCATCCCAAACATCCATATATTTACGTGGAAGCATTTGCGTGTTTCTCACAAATTAGCTACCTACAGTGAAAGGAAAAAGTACATGAAAATTATAAATTTGTGAATTGTTCTAATATAAACGTTGAACATAATCCAACCTACAACACATTTCATTGCATAAATATAAAACCTTACTTCAATTGTTCGTCAGTTTCTTGCACTAATTTAATATAATGAAGCATCAGTTTGAACCAAAATTATCACAAATTTAGTGGATGTTATTCATTGAGTTGACGTAAGGTGTACATTAGTAAAGCGTACTAGTTTGCTTATATTTATGCAAATATTTTTATAAATTTTATGAAAATTATTCCATCTTTATTATTAACATGAATTATTTATGATTTTTTTAAACTCAATTGATATAATGTATTTTATTAAATTAAAACATTGGTGCATTAATTATATTCAAACATTTGTTCAATACAACGCATTAATTACGTTAACTCAAAATTCAGGGTACCTCTGCAGCACTCCTTCCTTTTGAAATCAATAAGGTACATAGGGATAAGGGATTCGATTCGAATTGAATATCGAAAAGCTGCAACTAGCAGAGATAGCCAATGCCTATGTAAAGAAGCTCAATGAGCAGCCTCATGAACTTGAAGCGCATTGGAACTACATTTCCCACTCTATGAAAAAGTGATGAAAAGACGAACGCTGCAGGTATGGCAATTCTTCACTAAGTGGCAACGCGACCCGACCGCGAGAGAGAAAACCAGTTTATTTAAGAAGAAAAACGGTTGTGGAGAAAGCAAATTAAATATTATAGAAGTCAGAATGCGACCCGAAAATTCTAACTAAAGTGGAAACGGAAATTGATTAGGCATCCCTTCTGTAGAGATAAGGACGGGAATCTTGAAACAGATGTGCAGATTATGCCGGAAATATGGTGAGATCACTTCTCTGGTAGTGTCCGCGGCACTTGTGACTGAGATCGTGGGTTAGATCCCTGCCCTGACCACCTTAAATTTCTTTTGATGGCGGTCACCTCGCTTAGTGACGGCGACACTATCGAGTACTTGACCATGAAAAAGGTTCTCAAAATACCTTTCGGAACCGTTGTAAAACTCTAGGTCCCAATCATTGAAAGTTATAAGGCTGACATTACCGCTATCTAGGAAATGCGATGGACAGGACATGGCTGCACAAGAAAAAGAAACTGCGATATATACTACAGTTGCCATGAAAAAAAACATGAATTTGGTTGCGGATTTGTAGTTGGCAAAAGACTGCGACATCTGGTCTCTAGGTTCAATCCTGTGAGTGAACGTATAGCCACAATCCGCATAAAAGCGAAATATTTTTATATTTCCCTAATTTGTGTTCATGCCCCGACAGAAGAGAAAGATGATGATGCCAAAGTCATATTCTATGAGCTCCTAGAGGCAACGTATGACCGCTGCCCTGGGCATGACATTAAGATTGTACTAGGAGATTTTAATGCCAAAGTAGGAAGGGAGAATGTGTTTAATCCAACTAGTGGCAATTTCAGTCTACATGCTGACAGTTCCGACAACGGTATAAGACTGATTGACTTTTCCGCGGCAAAAAACATGGTCATTAGTGGTACAAGATTCCAGCATAAAGACATCCACAAGGCTACTTGGGTATCCCCTGATCAAAGAACTAAGAACCAAATTGATCACGTGGTAATTGATGGAAGGCACTCATCCAGTGTAATGGACGTACGAGTGATCAGAGGAGCTAACATCGATTCTGATCACTACCTGGTAGCAGCAAAGGTTCGCACAAGATTAAGTAGAGCGAAAATCGTACGAAACCAGACGCAGAGGAAGCTGGACATTGGAAAGCTGCAATTACCAGAGGTAGCCACAGTCTACTCAAGGAAACTCTCGCAACTTTTGGCACAGAACCCACCCCCTCCCGATGACGATCCTGATGCGCAGTGGACTCGATAAAAACTGCCGCGACAATCGTACTTGGTTTCGAAAAACCGCTTCGCTATAAACCGTGGTACGATGAAGTGCCGCATTGCCAATGACGAAAAGAACGCTGCACGTATGGTAATGCTTCAGTCAATTGCAACGCTAGCTGCAACTGATCAGTATAGGGAGAAAAGAAAGGAGGTAAACCGTATCTTTAGGCGTAAGAAACGGCAGTGGAGAAAGCGCGAGAGTGAGAAAATTGAGACATACAGAAGGAAGAACGAAGCCCGAAAATTCTACCAAAAAGTTAAAAACGGAACTAATGGACATGGTTCAGGGCCCCCCTTCTGTAAAGACAAGGACGGAAATCTCGTCGCAGATGTGCAGAGCATGTTGGGAATATGGAGAGAGCATTTCTCCGCGCTACTAGTACCTCAGATATCCAATGACGATGGGACAATCGATAACAATATGGACTACGACGTCGATTGCCCCCCTCCTAACCAAGACGAGGTCAGAACAGCTATTGCCCGGCTTAAGAACAACAAAGCCGCAGGAGCCGATGGATTACCGGCGGAGCTGTTTAAGGCTGGCGGCGATGAGCTGATAAGGTGCATGCATCAGCTCATTAACAAAATTTGGTTAGATGAATGCATGCCCGGCGATTGGAGTCTCAGTGTACTATGTGCCATATTTAAAAAAGGTGACCCGAGTATTTGTGCCAACTACCGTGGAATAAGCCTTTTATCCATAGCATATAAGGTTCTATCAAGTATAATGTGCGAAAGACTAAAACCAATTATCGCTGACTTGATTGGACCATACCCGTGTGGCTTTAGGCCTGGAAAATCGACAACTGACCAGATTTTCACGCTACGTCAAATCCTGGAGAAGACACACGAAAAACACATCGACACCTATCATCTATTTATCGATTATAAAGCATCCTTCGATAGTCCGATACGGGAGAAACTCTATGAAGCAATGTCTGAGCTTGGTATTCCTGCAAAACTCATACGCCTTTGCAGGATGGCCTTGACGAACACCAAATCCGCAGTGAAAGTTGGTAAGGATCTTACCGAACCTTTCAAAACTAGGCGAGGCCTCAGGGAAGGCGACACCCTATCGTGCGATCTCTTTAACATCTTAATGGAGATCATTATGAGAAAAGCTGCAGTCAACATGAATAAAACCATCCGCAGCAAAAGTCACACGCTGCTCGCGTATGCTGATGATATACATATCATTGGGCGCACAATTAGAGAAGTTACTGCCGTTTTTTCGAGAATTGAGAAGGAGTCAGCAAAAGTGGGTGTGACGGTGAATGAGGACAAGACAAAATTAATGGTTTCAACGAACAGGGCTTCCACGCGATTAGACCAAGACGTTGATAACCGTTATAACTTCGAGGTAGTGGCCGAATTTATATACCTCGGATCTGCCGTGAACAAAAACAACAACGTCAGCCTTGAGATCAAGCGGAGAATTGTGCTTGCGATTATATGTTATTTTGGGCTAAGCAAAGCACTTTAGAGATAAAGCCCTCTCTCGAGTAACAAAAGTCCAGCTGTACCAGACTCTCATTCAACCCGTCTTGCTTTATGACGCAGAATCCTGGGTCCTATCGCAAGCAGACGAAACTTCTGTATGGGTTTTCGAGAGAAAAATACTCCGAAAAATGTATGGCCCTATAGTGCACAACGGCGAGTATCGGCGACGCATGAATCATGAGCTATATGAGCTTTATCCTGACATTGACATAGTTAAGCGGATCAAGATAACGCGATTGCGCTGGCTAGGCCATGTCAGTAGAATGGATAAAGACGAACCAGCACGAAGGGTTTTCGAACTCGAAGGAAGACGAAAAATAGGAAGACGAAAAATAGGAAGACCAAGACTCCGGTTGACGAATCCCTGCGTACACTTGGTATTGCCAACTGGAGAAATAAAGCAAAAGATCGAACTGGTTGGCGAAATATGTTATCTTCGTTTTGTAAGGTCCCTAACCCCCCGGGGTTGTCCGAGACCGGATAAGTAAGTAAGTAATCATTGAGTGTAAAACTAGAATGGGCACAGCTCACTGGTTTGTGAGAAGCTCTCCGTAATTCCTTCATGGGATGTATCAGGAAACCAATTATTTATTTATTACTTCTCTGCTTTACTTGTCCCACGAGACATCAATATAGATGAGGGTGTGTGTGGGGCACATACAGGAACATGGTGTCGGCTACCGCCCCCTCCTAGCCAAATCGAAGTTAGAACTGGAATTTCCCGGCATAAGAGCAACAAACCCGCTGGTGCTGATGGCCAACCGGCTGAGCTATTTAAGGCTGGCGGCTATGAATTGGAAAGTTGTATGCATCAGCTCATATGCAAAATCTGGCTAAATGAATGCATGCCCGACGATTGGAGCCTTAGTATACTGTGTTCTGTTTCCAAAAAGTGTGCCCCGAGTGTATGCACCAACTATCGTGGAATAAGCCTTTTATTCAACACATAAAAGGTTCTCTAGGGCTTAATGTGCGAAAGACTCATGCCGTTTGTTGAAGACCTGATCGGACCATATCAATGTGGCTTTAGGCCTGAAAAGTCAACTATTGACCAGATATTCCCATTAAGACAAATCCAGGAGAAAAACCACGAGTAACAAGTCGACACGTACCACCTCTTTGTACATTATAAGGCTGCCTTCGGAAACCTGATAGGGATAAAACTGTACCCGCAATGTCGAAGCTTGGTATTCCTACTAAGTTGATACACCTTTGTAGAACGACACTGACCGACACGAAATCGTCAGCAAAGATTGGTCAAGATCTCATCGAACCATTTAGTATGACGCGTCACCGTATCTTGAGATCTCTTCAGCATATTAGTTGAGATTTTCGTTAATTTACTTATTTTCAGAACGGCTACTTATCTCAAGAAGGGAAAAGAAAAGGTACAATTTTATTTTAAAGTAAAGGTACTTTTAAGAAAAGGTACTTTTAAGAAAACGAATTTTTGGAAGAAAAGGTATTTGTTTTAAGAGAAGCAATTTTTTTGAAGAAAATTTCTTTTTTTATGAAATGGATTTTATTTTAAAATTTGTCCTTTTTCAAGAATAGGTAAATTTTTAAGAGAAGGTACTTACTTATCTCAAGACAAGTTATTTTGTTTTTCCTAAAAGGTACTCTTAAAAGAAATGGTAGTTTTTTAATAAAAAGCAATTTGTTGTAAAAAAATATATTTTTGATGTGTTAAACTCTTCCGAAACGGCTGGACCGATTTATATGAAATGTTGTGTGCATATCGGGTAGGTCTCAGAATCGGCCAACATCTATTTTTCATACCCCTACATGATAAGGGTGACCCACTCCTATATAGAACACAGATTTGTCCGACTTCGATACACAGATTATCAGACTGCGAAAAAAACACACACTGATGTAGCGGCAGCGAATTGTTGTATTCTGTGGGGGCGAAGCACTTCCAATATGCATTGAAAAATTATTTCTCCAATGTTGGAGAAAAGCTTAGTTGTCAAGTTGATTTCCAATGTAATTCTCAACTTGAGGTGAAAAATGTTTGTCCTTATTTGCTTTCAAGTTGATATCAAGTTGAGAATTAAAATTTTTTCCAATCTTTGAGAAATATTTTAATTCTCAATTGGATATCCAACACTTTTCTCCACTTGAGACCAAACATTTTTTCAAATTGAATACGATTTGAGTTAATGTCCAGAATTTTCAAGTTGTACGTTTTGGTGTTTATGTTGTTGTTTTTGTTTTTGTTGGTTTTTGTTATTGGTTTTTCTTTGTTTCTTCGTATTGTTTGCGTATTGTCCTATGGCAGCACTGTTGATTTCTCACAGATCTGGTAGCTTTTGCCAATCGTAAATTGAAGAAATTATTATTTGTGAGAAAGTTGTTAGGTGTTGTCGGCTTTTTGTGTTTTTTTGTGTTAACATTGTTTAAAGTGAATTAAAAGTACATAAAACTAAGTATAAGTTATATTATTATTAACTTAATTATTCAATTAACTTAACTTAAAAAGTGAAAAGTGAGGTTAGGCAGGTGATGAGTTTGCTGTCGGAGCGCTCATTGCCAGATGAAACATTGGCAATGGGATCTTCGACATCAGTCCACTCAGTTCGTCCACTATATATAATAAATAAAACTATAAAACAAAAAAATTAAAAAAAGTGGTACATTGTTTTTATTTCTTAAATATATATAAATAAATTTTTTTTAATATGGCAGTTCCGTATCTTCCAATTGATACCGATTGGAGAAATTACTTTGATATCAAGTTGAGAATCACAAATTCCTCAATTTGATACCTAAGAAAATCACCATATAACAAAATACAGCAGACAGTTGTCCGAGGCCTTCGGCCACGGGCTGTCCCTGCAGGTATGTATGTATGTTCATGTGTCTGTTTCTTTCCATTCTCATTGTTTTTTGTGGGAATAAAACAAAAAGTATTAAGCACGAAAATAATGACACATGTGCTTGCACTGGGTCTTTAAATAATTTTAAGTATTAATATTATTTATATGTAACGTCATCATATGATTGAACGCTGTTTTTTATTTTCCAATGTTTTTGTGTTGTGGTTACACCGCTTGCTTATATATTCGCTTGCTTTGTATGAAGCACTTAGCGAGAACTTAGCCACGAGATTCATTTTCGCTAAGTCTAAAATAACAAAATTTTGACATCTTTTACCGTTTTTAACCATTTTTTATATTTTTGAACAAAATGACTTCTCGCTACACGACTATTTACAAATGTGTTCATAGAAATCGAACAGGTACCGTGTAGCAAAAAGGTGTTACCACATCGCCCGTGAGTTCGAATACCAGTGGATTTTAACGTAGAATACGTTATACGATAAGGTAGGGGTGTTGATCTGGAGCACAAAATTTTGAGAAAATGTTTGTCACTTTCATTATAAGTTTTTAATACTTTATGCATGCATTGAAGAAAATTCAAGTATGGTCGTAACATATTTAATATGTCTTCTTTTGATTTGTATTTAAATAATCATATTGCTACATATAATTTTTTTGATTCTATAAGTAAATCAAAATTTAACTCCTTCAAATTTTGTACTAATTTTCATATGCTTTGTATTTTGTGTATTATAACATCATGTGTAAGAGCAGTACGATTATCTGTGTGTTCATCACAGAACCAGTGTGAGAAAGAGAAGAAGTATAATGACAGTGCATGTTTTATGTGAACATTACCGAGCCAGTGTTGCCACATGCAGTATTTACACTTGTTTTCAAAAGTGCATCGAATTGATATAAAATTTTTAACATAAAAATTAAAGATAAATTTGATAGACTTAAATCATTTATCAAAAATTATATTTAATTCATATATTTTAATTGCAAACTGACTAACGTATTCTACGTCTGACCTATGCGCCCGTCTTATCCAACACAGGCTTCATATATTTGTTTTTTAAGAAAAGGTACGTATGTATAACAAATATGACTTTTGATGTGTTAACATCTATAGGCATGGGTAGGGCAATCTATCAAACTGAACACATGCAAACAACACACAGCGTTAGCATCACATGCATGGTTGTTGTACAACAATTGTCTCGGCAGCGAACAAATAGTTTAGTATAGAATAGAAACATTGATGCCTTTTGAAACATTTATGGTTTTTGTATTGTTTTATGTAATAACATTGTCGAAATTGTGCCTTTATATTGAAATATTCTATAAAGCGAATAAGACTGGTTTACGCTCATTTACTTAGACTCACATGAGAGCTGAAAAAGAGTGCAATAAGTTTTCTATACTATTCAATACTTGTTGTCGTCGCTCAGTTTATGACAAAACAAAAATAATATTTTTTATATTTTTTAACAATATTAATTTTTATTTTATTGATGTGCTAACATCTATACGCGCGCCTCTAGGGCATAGATGTGCAGCTAGTACTCTTTTGAGTCATCGTGTTTTCACACCGATAGTAGCTTGATCGTTTTTTCACACCAACATGTCCGAAAGCTTGCTGCTTGTTTACCGATTCAAAGTCAGTTGCTGTTCTGCATTTGACCAAGCAACACCGTATCGCTCTGCAAGCAAAATTATTTGTAATAAAAAACACTACACTTAAAAAATAAATTTTAATTGCCATGGACGAATATAAAGAAATTTTTATGTTTGTAAATGGCAAAAATCATAAATGGAAATAATCATTGGAGATGTTGATATTTGATTTTTTTTTTAAGATTTAGTTTTAATTTTTAATTTTAATTTTTTACTCAGTGTACTACTTTTGTTTTCTCTGCTTTTGTTCTGCTTGCTCCGTTCAACTTAACACAGTCGCAAAATTCGTAAAACTGATTTGAAATGCGTTTGTGTCAGTTTGCACATGTCTGCTCTAGGGCAGTAAACTATCAGTTTAATACATACGCAAGTGTTAGGTTTGTAAGAGTAAATCATCGTTTGTTTGTTCGTTGCTTGGCAGTCGGTATTGAAAGTGATTATTGGGCGATTTTCATATAATTTTCCCACGCGATTTTCTCCGGAAATTCATAGCCGATTTTATTAATTTTTGGATTAAAAAGCTAGTGCGGGTTTCGGCGAAGAGTTTAGGCCAAAAATTAAGGCGATCCGATATCGGCGAGCCGAGATTTAAGTGTTTTAATTTGGAGTATTAATTTGGAGTAATATTAAAAAAGTGTTTTATGTTGATCTTCGGTTATATCGTACGAATATAACAATGTACATATGTATGTATGCACAAGTGTCTGTTGCTTTGCATTCTTTGACTTTTGTGGGAATAAAACAAAAAGTATTGAGCAAGAAAATAATGACACATGTGCTTGCACTGGGTCTTTAAATAATTTTAAGTATTAATATTATTTAACTGTAACGTCATCATATGATTGAACGCTGTTTTTTATTTTCCAATGTAACATTTACGAATGTGTTCATAGAAATCGAACAGGTACCGTGTAGCAAAAAAAATTACAGCAGACAGTTGTCCGAGGCCTTCGGCCACGGACTGTCCCTGCAGGCTGTGTCAGAGACACGGCCATTAAGTTTAACGTAGAATACGCCATCCGATAAGACAGAAAACATATATAACAATAAATTCATTTGCTTATATTATTTATCATTTATTGCTATATATGTTTTCTGTCTTATCGGATGGCGTATTCTACGTTAAACTGTCTGCTGTAATTTTTATATTTACCAACGGCATTTGATTCAAGTCCGTTTAAAAAAAAATGTTATGTTCAATTTTTTTAAACTTAATTTAATTTATGTATTTTAATTAATATTTTTATTGAAATAAGTTCTGCGAATGTTGAGAGGGCCGCCCTAATATTAAAAAAGGTTTACCTTATCGAGTCTTCGCATTAGCATTCGAGCGTTGTGTGAAAGCTTTACGCTTTACAATTCAAAATTAATGTTACAACAGCTTTATTGAAGCTTTCGCAAAAAAGCTTTATTACGTTAGCTTACTGTTTGTTTCACTTTTTACTAGATACATGTTGCCAAGCAACATTAGCTTGCTGTTCGTTTCACTTTTTACTAGATACATGTTCCTAAGCAATGTTGAGCAACCAAAAACCATCAACCAAACACCACACATATGTTTGAGTGTATGTGTTTAAACAATTTTCATTTGAGAAATTAAAATACTAGAAATATATCAACCAATATGAAATGTATATCAAACGAAAGATAACGTCTTCATTTACCTACAAAAAAAATTTTAAAAAAATTCATCTAGCCGTTTCCTCAAATTCAATGAAATAAAGATTACAACAATAAAAACCTGACATGACTCCTCATACCGTAAGGTAAGACGTATTCTACGTCAAAAGGTGTTAACACATCGCCCGTGAGTTCGAACACTCATTGGATTTTTGATGTGTTAACATCTATACGCGCGCCTCTAGGGCAGTAAACTATAAATTTAATACATACGCAAGTGTTAGGTTTGTAAGAGTAAATCATCGTTTGTTTGTTCGTTGCTTGGCAGTCGGTATTGCAAGTGATTATTGGGCGATTTTCATATAATTTTCCCCCGCGATTTTCTCCGGAAATTCATAGCCGATTTTATTAATTTTTGGATTAAAAAGCTAGTGCGGGTTTCGACGAAGAGTTTAGGCCAAAAATTAAGGCGATCCGATATCGGCGAGCCGAGATTTAAGTATTTTAATTTGGAGTATTAATTTGGAGTAATATTAAAAAAGTGTTTTATGTTGATCTTCGGTTTTGTCTTATCATCGTTTGTCTGTTCGTTGCTTGGCAGTCGGTATTGAAAGTGATTATTGGGCGATTTTCATATAATTTTCCCACGCGATTTTCTCCGGAAATTCATAGCCGATTTTATTAATTTTTGGATTAAAAAGCTAGTGCGGGTTTCGGCGAAGAGTTTAGGCCAAAAATTAAGGCGATCCGATATCGGCGAGCCGAGATTTAAGTGTTTTAATTTGGAGTATTAATTTGGAGTAATATTAAAAAAGTGTTTTATGTTGATCTTCGGTTATATCGTACGAATATAACAATGTACATATGTATGTATGCACAAGTGTCTGTTGCTTTGCATTCTTTGACTTTTGTGGGAATAAAACAAAAAGTATTGAGCAAGAAAATAATGACACATGTGCTTGCACTGGGTCTTTAAATAATTTTAAGTATTAATATTATTTAACTGTAACGTCATCATATGATTGAACGCTGTTTTTTATTTTCCAATGTAACATTTACGAATGTGTTCATAGAAATCGAACAGGTACCGTGTAGCAAAAAAAATTACAGCAGACAGTTGTCCGAGGCCTTCGGCCACGGACTGTCCCTGCAGGCTGTGTCAGAGACACGGCCATTAAGTTTAACGTAGAATACGCCATCCGATAAGACAGAAAACATATATAACAATAAATTCATTTGCTTATATTATTTATCATTTATTGCTATATATGTTTTCTGTCTTATCGGATGGCGTATTCTACGTTAAACTGTCTGCTGTAATTTTTATATTTACCAACGGCATTTGATTCAAGTCCGTTTAAAAAAAAATGTTATGTTCAATTTTTTTAAACTTAATTTAATTTATGTATTTTAATTAATATTTTTATTGAAATAAGTTCTGCGAATGTTGAGAGGGCCGCCCTAATATTAAAAAAGGTTTACCTTATCGAGTCTTCGCATTAGCATTCGAGCGTTGTGTGAAAGCTTTACGCTTTACAATTCAAAATTAATGTTACAACAGCTTTATTGAAGCTTTCGCAAAAAAGCTTTATTACGTTAGCTTACTGTTTGTTTCACTTTTTACTAGATACATGTTGCCAAGCAACATTAGCTTGCTGTTCGTTTCACTTTTTACTAGATACATGTTCCTAAGCAATGTTGAGCAACCAAAAACCATCAACCAAACACCACACATATGTTTGAGTGTATGTGTTTAAACAATTTTCATTTGAGAAATTAAAATACTAGAAATATATCAACCAATATGAAATGTATATCAAACGAAAGATAACGTCTTCATTTACCTACAAAAAAAATTTTAAAAAAATTCATCTAGCCGTTTCCTCAAATTCAATGAAATAAAGATTACAACAATAAAAACCTGACATGACTCCTCATACCGTAAGGTAAGACGTATTCTACGTCAAAAGGTGTTAACACATCGCCCGTGAGTTCGAACACTCATTGGATTTTTGATGTGTTAACATCTATACGCGCGCCTCTAGGGCAGTAAACTATAAATTTAATACATACGCAAGTGTTAGGTTTGTAAGAGTAAATCATCGTTTGTTTGTTCGTTGCTTGGCAGTCGGTATTGCAAGTGATTATTGGGCGATTTTCATATAATTTTCCCCCGCGATTTTCTCCGGAAATTCATAGCCGATTTTATTAATTTTTGGATTAAAAAGCTAGTGCGGGTTTCGACGAAGAGTTTAGGCCAAAAATTAAGGCGATCCGATATCGGCGAGCCGAGATTTAAGTATTTTAATTTGGAGTATTAATTTGGAGTAATATTAAAAAAGTGTTTTATGTTGATCTTCGGTTTTGTCTTATCATCGTTTGTCTGTTCGTTGCTTGGCAGTCGGTATTGAAAGTGATTATTGGGCGATTTTCATATAATTTTCCCACGCGATTTTCTCCGGAAATTCATAGCCGATTTTATTAATTTTTGGATTAAAAAGCTAGTGCGGGTTTCGACGAAGAGTTTAGGCCAAAAATTAAGGCGATCCGATATCGGCGAGCCGAGATTTAAGTATTTTAATTTGGAGTATTAATTTGGAGTAATATTAAAAAAGTGTTTTATGTTGATCTTCGGTTTTGTCTTATCATCGTTTGTCTGTTCGTTGCTTGGCAGTCGGTATTGAAAGTGATTATTGGGCGATTTTCATATAATTTTCCCACGCGATTTTCTCCGGAAATTCATAGCCGATTTTATTAATTTTTGGATTAAAAAGCTAGTGCGGGTTTCGACGAAGAGTTTATTCCAAAAATTAAGGCGATCCGATATCGGCGAGCCGAGATTGAAGTGTTTTAATTTGGAGTAATATTAAAAAAGTATTTTATGTTGATCTTCGGGTATATCGTACGAATATAACAATGTATGTATGTATGTATGTACAAGTGTCTGTTGCTTTGCATTCTTTGACTTTTGTGGGAATAAAACAAAAAGTATTGAGCAAGAAAATAATGACACATGTGCTTGCACTGGGTCTTTAAATAATTTTAAGTATTAAAATTATTTAACTGTAACGTCATCATATGATTGAACGCTGTTTTTTATTTTCCAATGTAACATTTACTAATGTGTTCATAGAAATCGAACAGGTACCGTGTAGCAAAAAGGTGTTAACACATCGCCCGTGAGTTCGAACACTCATTGGATTTTTTTTTTTAACAATAAAATATGCTTTATTTATTTTAACAATATTAAATGTAATGTTAAAGCAGATGTAAGAAAAGAGAAAGTTCAATAACAAAAGAGCCTTCAGCACAAAAACTATTATTTCTTAAATTCTTTGTATTAATTTCACCTACCTGTCTGTATGCACCGCACCGAAAAAACTTTGGATTGATTTTTAACCCTTTTCCAGTGATCCAATCAAGCTGAAACTTCGCAGGCAAACTAATGACGAAAATAAACTATCAAAATATGGGCGGGATTGGATAAAGGGGCGTGGTAGCTTCCATACAAATCACAAATTAAAAATCCGGTATTTCTGCTCCTGTTAACGGTATTTGAATAAAAGTGGGTATGTTGGTTAGATGTACATACATATTCTAAGATCTGCTGCAAATATGGGCGGGATTGGACAAAGGGGCGTGGTCATATATAAAGAATTTATCGTCAAAAACAATGTTTTTGCGGGTTGGTTTTATTTATTTTTCAATGTAACATTGACTAATGTGTTCATAGAAATCGAACTGGCATTTTTTTAAGAAAATGTACTTTGTTTTTTTATTTACTTTTATTTGGGTACAAAACTACAATATATACTAAATATTGGTTACTATCTCCACCTAGAAAAGTTACCATTAAACAAGAAATTTCCCAACATATTTTAGTCTGGACACAAACCAAATAGTGTTAAAAAAAGTTGTTTAATATTTTTCTCATTTAGCTTCATCCCACAACGTCCGATAAGGAACTTCGTTCCAATAATCAAGTTATGATGCGACAAAGGAAGAAATGCTTTTACGACGACGGCTGCCAAATTGCGCACTTATTTTTCTTCACTACCTTTATTCATCCCCTATGGGTCAAATCGTGGCAGTCGATAAAATAGACTTACATTTTAAATCAACAAGAGCCAATTATATCGATGGCGGCGTGAGATTCAACATTTGTTTTTGTGGCGGCGACGCGTCGTTCGTTCGCTATCGTCTGTCAAACAGTTGACTTTTTTGTGTATGTTTTATTAGTTGAATTTTTTTAATAATTAGCAGTGTTGCATCAAATTGTACGCCAGTTTAAAATTAGAGCACAAATTTAACTTATGTTTTTACAGATTAATAGGGTATGAGTAATTCTCTGGATTAGCGCGGGTTAACGGAGTTAACCTTAGAAATGTGGTAATCTACTTCGTTAATTGTTACTGCCATGTTATACTAAGTCGTTTATCGACTGCCATTAACACCTAACCTAACCTAAGAAAGTGCAATCAATTGGTCTTGGCAATTTTTGGTGCCGACATACATATACCTACACCTGCCTTTAAATATACAAAATTCTCACACATCACATCATGAACCTTTCGTCTTTAACCAGGTTCAAGGTACCAATGCTTGCTTCCGTTTTGATCGGACACTATTTGATTGGTAGACATACGACGAGACTAGAGGTTGTGGCAAATAACTTCTTCAGGTAGAGGAATGACCCACTAAACATCTGCTCTGCACGTGTCCATCACTAGCCCGAAGGAGCAGATATGGCTATGCGATCGTATTTATTTAGGGACTTGTGGAGAATTGGTGTCCAAAATAACTTGAACATCTTGGAGCAAACTAAATGATTCTTCGATGGGGCTTGCGATTAATCTCGTTACCCCGTGATATCACAACGGATTGATAGGTCTAATTGAGTCATTCACCGACTGCCACTAAAACCTAATCTGTGTAATTTGAACCTAAGTGTAAGAATTTGGTATTTAGCAAATTCGAATAAGCTTCAGCATTACAAAAAAAAGTGTATCAATAAAATTTCCCGTCCAAATACTGTGAACAATTTGTTACAAATTTCCCACTTCTGGCGCTCCCGCATGAGTGTCTGTCTCATTTGGCCCCCAACCAAACAGACACATTCCTATGAAAGTCCTTAATATTCATTTGCTTTGAATGAATTTTATTTATTTTCAATTTCTTTTGCCATAGGGCTCTCCTGAGCACAGGAAATGATGTGCAATTGACGACTATGTGTAAAAGAATGGAAAGAGCATATTTTGGACTCGGGTGTTTTAAGTATCCTTAAATGAAACTAACGCTTTTTCAAAGATATAATTGCCAGATTTTGCCTGAAGGGGTATATTCACGAGTTTGTTTTGTTAAACAATCATTGGCATTAATTTAGTTAGTATTATCATTTAATTGTTAGTTAATCAAATGAATTGCTTTGACCGCGTGTTACAAATTTAATTATTTATTATTTATTTATATTATTATTTAAATTTAGTTATTCTGTATTGCTATTTAATTTGATACTATCATGTAAATTTAATTTTATAACTAGAGTAAGTAAAAATTACGCTCGCGAGCCCCTCCTCAATACAAAACTCATATTCCGAGTTTAAAAGAAATTAAAATATCGACCGAATTTAAAGATTTTTATTTATTTGAATCGCGAATAGCGAAGTGATGCAAAATTCGTTTGTTCTAATCGAAATTATAAAAAGGTTAATTAACGGGTTTTTCAATAAGAGCGCTACAAAAGTTTTTTTAAATAAAACAAAACCGGTTTTAGATACCAATGAAATTCTTTATTCGTGTAAAAGTACGTTCGATGCCATTATGTATGGAACCCGATGTCTTTTGCATGGCCACCACGGGCACGCTTGCAGAAGTCCAGACGCTAAACCCAATTTCCGACGGCTTTCAAGCATAAATCGGCCGATACTGCTGCAATTTCACGTTCGATTTTCGTACGAAGTTCATCAATCGTCGCTGGCTTGTTGGCATAGACCATAGACTTGACGTAGCCCCACAGGAAATACTCTAACGGCGTCAAATCGCACGACCGAGGCGGCCAATCGACTGGGCCATTTCGTGAGATAACACGTTCAACAAACTTGGTTTCCAATAAATTGATTGTGGCATTCGCTGTGTGGCTTGTGGCGCCGTCCTGTTGGAACCACATGTCCTCCAAGTCCATATTATCCAATTGGGGCCAAAATTATTCGGTTATCATTGAACGATAGCGATTCGCATTCACAGTAATGTGCCGGTCTTGATCATCACGGCAGAAGTACGGCCCAATGACGCCGCCGGCCCATAAACCGCACCGAACCGTAATTTTTTCGGGATGCAATGATGCTCATTGATTACGTGTGGATTGCTGTCTGACCAATAACGCATAGTTTGCTTATTGACGAAGCCATTCAGCCAGAAATGAAATTCAGAATTCAGAAATTGGACGTAGCGCTCTAAGAGTTGAGGCCACTGACTCCAAATTTCGGTAGTAAGTTTTAATAATTTCGACTCGTTGTTGGCTCGTATATCTTTCCACGATGAAATGGCAAACCTTACTGAAGAGAAATGTCAAAAGAGCGGGAGAAAATTTGGCGTCGGTTGGTGTCCCTATCGATTTACTTTTGTAGCGTCTCCATTGAAATACCATTTATAATGAATATAATGGGAAATAAAATTGTAACAATCGCATGAATTATGAAACTAGGTTGATTCTACTGAATTTCAGTTATGAGGACTAAGATAGTTTGATAACATTATGGCTACAATAGTCGAGTTTACGGTTACTACAACCTTTTTGTCAACCAGTTAGTAATGTGAGTGTATTGACCCGTTAGATTACCATATTCTTTCATAAAGCAATGGATCGCTTTGTCTGCGGCATGCTAAAATTTGGAATACCACACGATCTACCGAAGTTCAAACATCACGCAAACTTCAAGAGGAATGTAGGGGAAACCGCATTACACAATATAGTCCACAATGTCGAAACCTCCCTACCCTAACTAGTTTTATAGGCATTATGGATGCTATAGATCATGTGTCAGTGCAGTCCTTGGAAAAGTTTAAGGTCGGACCGACAATATCAAACTGTATCAATCATATGCTAACCCACCGTTTACATATGAAAGTAAATTGAGAAAAGTTGAGAGTACGTATTATCATCGAAATTTTGGTACAGTGTCTACACCAGCGGTCTGGGAACTGGGGTAAATTCCCCCAAATAAGGTAAATTATGAAGGGGGGTAATGAAGACTTTTCCAAATAATTTATTTTATAAACCTGTTATAGTATAATTTTTTTAGAGAAATATTCACACCACGTACAGTTGTGGAAAAAATAATAAGGCACCGATATTATTGGTATATCAATTATATGTGGGACAAAAATAATAGGGCACCGATATTCGACGATATAAAGGGAAAAAAATACAAAACTTGATTAATACTGCTATTTTTATTTATACTGTTAAAAAAATTAAATAAAAAAATCAGTGCTACACGGTACCTGTTCGATTTCTATGAACACATTAGTAAATGTTACATTGAAAAACTAAAAAAAAAGAATGGTTTATTGAATTAAATTTTATTTCTCTATTTTTATAATTTGTAAATGTTAAGTTTTCAACACAGATAAAATTGGTCTGTGATACTTGAAATATGAGACATAAACTTTAGATTCTATCCTATCTAAATATCGTGAGAAAACAGCGTCAATTGTAGTTCCTTGGATAGTAGTTGGAGACTCTAATGAAGTATTAATAGTAAGCTTGAATTTATCGTAGGGGAATTCGATAAGTGGCAGTGCTTCTGCGGTTGAAAAATTCGTGTTAAAGTCACCACCCTTTATTATAGGCATTGAGAAATACACTGGGCAATGCTGAACATCAAATGACTCGCTTTGTTTGGCCATAGCAACAACAACGAAACAACCAAACACACAACATCACACATACTTTGTCCGAAGTAGCTGACGTATACGTGTGTCACATAACCACATGTTTGCCATATCAAGAGCAATGAAACAGCCAAACACACAACATCACACATACTTTGTACGAAGTAGCTGACGTATTAGTGTGTCACCATAGGTCGACTGCTTGCAAATGAAATTTTGCGTGGCTATGCTTTATATCTCCGTTCAACAACAGCAACAGACACATGTCCATACATACATTATTATGTTAATACATACGCTATAGACTCAATTTCGTTTGCCTCATCCCTGCACACCACTGTTTCATTGCTCTCTTGCTCACTCATTTTTGGTTAACACGTCATTATTCTCTTTCGCAGTCGCAGAAAATCTGGTTTTAGCAGCTGCATAAAATCTGGTTTTTGCAGCAGCATAAAATCTGGTTTTAGCAGCAGTGTTGACTTTGATAGATTTAGTCCCTATACGCCGCTATAGATGTTAACACATCAAAAACATCGATGTTTTGGAATGGTTAACGAAATTGAATAAAAAACATCGATATTTTTGAACATTGAATGATTTGATTTTGCTGAAATTCTCATTTAGATGTATGTCATCAATATAAAAATCGCTATTTTTTAACCTGCAAACCATGACAACATTTGTATTAAAACCGTTGTTGTAATCGTCGTCGCTGTTGTTTGCAGCCTTTATTTATTTCTAGGTTTTCAATCATTAAACGATATCTAAGCCAGTTATCAAAATATTATATTTAATATTTACCTTTTCTTTTTGGGGTTTATATAAGGAAAGCACCATAAAATATAAACTCGAATACATTATATGATTTATTCGCGGCCAGACGCCAACCGCCACCACTATGCGTAGGTAGTTGACGCCGTTAAATAGTCGCGATCAGAAGAGTTTTCTGATGCCTTTGTTGTTTTTAGAAATACTTTTGGAAATACAGGTTTGTGGAAATACGGAGTATAAAATTAACTTTCTTTCCGTTTGGACGTGGTGATTTTTATAAAATAAAGCTTTAATTTATAAACGTTTATTTTATTTCGACGATCAGGGTAAGCAGTTATTTGAAAATTTAATCTTATGTGTTTTCAACTAGTGGTTCTTTCACACTTCAGATGGAAGCGAATAAAAATAGGAAAAGAACATACAAGGAAGAGTTCAACAATTATGGCTTTACACAAATAGTAGATAAAGGTGTAATGAAACCACAGTGTGCCGTATGTCTGAAAGTGCTGACTGCAGAATTGAAAAAACATTTGGATAGTTTGCATTCACTTCTGTCTGCCAAACCACGGGAATACTTTGTAAATTTAGAAATGTCTGCCAAAAAGCAAAGACTGAACAGCAACTTCCTAGGTACCTTCGATCAACGTTCAGCATCAAAAGCATACTATTGGTGAGGATTTGATTAAACCAGCAGCTGTGAAAATGACAGAGATCATGTGTGGTGAGAAAGAGGCAAATAAACTGAATGCAGTGCCCCTGTTTGCAACAAGTATAAAAGATAGAATTTCTATCTTAGCAGAAAATGTGAAAGAACTAATTATTTTCTCACTAAAACAGGCTAAATATTTTTCTATTCAGCTTGATGAGACTACAGACGTTAGTAATAATGTTCGCTACAAAGGTACACATGCAATTGAAGTGGAATTATTATTTTGTTCTCCTCTCGAGTTGAGATCTCGTGGAATTGATGTGTATAATAAGGTTAATGAATACTTTAACGCTGAAAGCATTAATCTAAAGTGGGAAAATTGTATTGCCGTATCAGTTGATGGAGCACCAGCTATGTTGGGTCATATTAAGGGTTTTTCGGCCTTCGTTAAAAGAAATAACCCGAAAATTTAAATTACTCATTGTATGATCCATCGCCAGGCACTTCTTGTGAAATATTTGGAACCTATACTGGAAGCCGTCATGCATGATGTCATTAAGATTGTTAATGCAGTTAAAGGACATGCACTAAATACGCGGCTCTTTCGTGAATTATGTCAGGACAGTGGAGCTGAATATACTGACCCAGCAAAAAACACGGCTTACCCGGAAGCAGAATTGTAAGGCGAAAACATGGTGGCAATCGCTTACAAACCTGCTGATATAAGGCATGATTTTTGTATGGGATGTCCCACTTGGAAGCACTACTTAAAGGCGACCAAAGGCACTTCATTCATTGCAGTCTAGCAGATATGAAGATTATTGCCATACTTTATTGCAGTGCAGTAAGCGAGCGACAAGAAAAGAATTAGCATTGCCTTACAATATCGCTATCTCGGTAGCACAACTGTATGCTATAGAATGGGCTTTTTGTTTGTGATTCCATACTTCATTGCAGTTTGGTATGCCGGAATTGTAATGACTTCTAAGTAAGCGCTTCAGTAGGGGGAAAAAATTGCTAGTGCTTCCAAAACCCTACAAATTTTTTGCTGGGGACCTACTTTATTATACAGAAGTGAAATGGCTTTCCAGGGGAAATGTTCTGAATCGAGTATGGGCTCTCAAAACTGAACTTGAAATTTTTATGGTTGATCAAAAACATATTCTCGAAGATAAGTTTAACAATTCTACTTGGGTTGCATATATGGCGTATTTAGCCGACATTTTTGAGCATATTAATGTGTTGAACAAAGATTTGCAAGGGAAAAATATTAATATCATTTCAGCCAGAGAAAAGATGTCAGCATTTGGAGCAAAGCTTTTGTATTGGAGACAGAAAGTAGAACAGAACAAGATAGCTTCATAATCAAAGTTAGCTTTATTTTTGGAAGATTGTGACAATATTACTTTTAATGACGTCAAGGACACAGTTATCCAAAAATAATAATTCCATCAAACTCAGAGAGCGGTTCTCTGATTACTTTCCAGATTTAGACTTGCATACTGTCAGTTGGATTGTTGAACCTTTCAAATGTGAAGTATCTGATATACCAGAAGAGCCTCAAGGCTTGGCAGAATCACTTCTTGAACTCCGCTGCCATAATGATGCTCGCATACAAATTGAAAGCAAAGCAGATCTGTCATCGTTTTGGATGTCAGAAGCTGCAACGACTTTCGAAATAGCACATGAGGAGGCGATAAAAAAGTTGCTGCCATTTGAATATAAAAACGAACAACAGAAATCGACTGAATGCAGAAGTTTGTATTCAACTTGTCCTTACTTCAAAAAGTCCTAATTATGAAGTTATTCTGTCAAAGATGAAGCAACATCATTTCTCCAAAACGTGAAGTCATTCAGAATGATGTTGCTTACATTTTTTATTTACTTATAAACAGTTTTCATGTAAATTCCACTAAATTCAATGACTAATAAATAAATCTATATGTACGTGGCTTTTTTTTGCTTTTCAGAATGTGGGGTAAAATCGAATTGCACAAAAATATATGGAAAAAATATGGAACGCAAAAGTCATCGCCAAATTAGCTGTTCTTCACAATTTAGAGAAATTCCAGTATTGCCATGAATTTAACATCTGGATAAAAGTCAGTGTTAATATGTTTTTTTCTTCTAAAACTTTCTAGAATTTACTACACACAGAGAAGAGATTCATTGTCACAACTGTATTTACAGCCAACTAAAATTTGAGGGTTCCTTAGACTATAACATTATTCAGTTGTGATTACCAATAATTGTGTTCAGTATCACCAAATGTTGTGCATGTCAATTGATTTGTAACCCAGTTTTGGTTGCAAGAACGGAAGTATTTAGTTGAAGCTACAGCAACATTAAATAAAAGTGATCTGTCAATCGAACTTTAGTTGTAGAAATGAAATTATCCTGTAGTGCACTGAACGGAAAAGCATCGTCACACGGATGAAAATGTTCATCATCGCAACAACTTTTGTCATCGAACGTAACGTTTCATTCCCGCTATGAAATTGTGTTCATCAACTGCAAATTGATCGTTACTGTGGTGAAAGTATGGTTGTTGCTCCAATGAATTTGTGTCATTATTGCAACGAATTTGTTTCGTTGCTGCAATGAATTTGTTTCATTGTTGCAATGAATAAGTATCGTTCTTGCAAGGAATTTGCTTCATTGCTGCAATGAATTTGCTCATTGCTGCTATGAATTTGTTTCATTGGTGCAACGAATTTGAATAATTGTTGCCATGAATTTGTTTCATTACTACAATGATATTGTTTCATTGCTGCAATGAATGTTTGGAAGTATGTATGAAATTATTTATTAATGAAAATTGTACATAAATACACTGTTGTAATACATTGCTGGTGTTTTGATAACAATTTTTGAATCTTTGTTTCGAAAATGGTCTCAATTTGCTAAATATATTATATCCATTCCATGTTGACACACTCGTCTAGAGTAGATTGTGGAAGTCGAGGGGTTGAGTGTAGAGTGGGTCCTGTAATCAAAAACAAATATGAGGAATTTATTATTAATATTTCCTATTAGAATATGTACATATCTATATCTGTACTTATACTTACCATGAACATAAGCACTACTCCTCTATGGTCTACTCCTGTAACATAGAACCACATCATTGTTTTGTTAAATCATGCAATTGTTGGTGTGTTGAGGGTTCTGATATTTAAATGTAGCGCCAAATCTCCTTGCGATTAAGCCAGTGATCGCTCTGGAAGCATTTTTTTCAGCTGCTCTTTTATTTATTTTAACCAAATTTATTAAAATTTCGATTGGATTCATTTCATTGTAGGTTAAATTGTTAATTATTATGTTCGTCGTACTTGAAGCACTTTGTTTCTTTGACTTCTTCGTTTTCATTGACTTCGACTGTATGTATATTTTTTTTCTGAATCCAAATACCAACACAACGTAAGAGGCGCGACCGAATTATGATTAAAACACGAAACACGAGCGATTTGTACCGTCACGCGAATACACACACACAAATGTTCAGTTACATATTTCGCGGTAGTTTTTCTGCTAACGATGCGTCACTTTCTTTGCTGTCGTGTTGTTTCTTGCATTCTGTTTATTTATCTATACGAATTATAGATTCGCAAATTATACAAACGATCACAGCAAACACATAATTCACACAATTTAGTTTTCACAATAAAAGATTATTACTAAGTACAACTAATTGGTATGTTTTAACAAATATATTTAAATTATTCCGGCGGAGAAATATCGTATGTCTACCACTTTCGGTTGCTGCAATGGAACTGATGTAAGATGTGCACATGACCCACCACTCTTGCTCACCATTTTCTCTTGCTGGCCACTTTTGCACGCTCTCTCATTTTTTCGACTGCTTTTCTCTCTGTCTATACCATCATAACAATTAGTTTCGTTACAATAACGAAATTGTTTCGTCATCTAAAATTTTGATAAACCTCCAAAATAAATAAATAATAAATATAAACTATGAAAAGTAAGAGATAAACCAAATGTCAGTAGTTTAAATCTCCCTCCCAGTAGTTTAAAACGCCCTTACTTTTTTTTTAGTTCCAACCCAATTTTCTACAAAATTCAAATTAAATAAAATTGTTGCAGAAACGAAAAGTAAGTTGTTGCAGCAACGAAATGAAAAATTGTCAATGAAGTCAATTATGAAATTTTTCGTTGCAGCGACTACCAAATTGTCGGATATACGACACTTTTCACTATAACAACGTAAAAACGTTAACGAAAATGTTTCATCCATGCGACGAAGAGTTTTTCTTTCAGTGTGGCGAATATTCATTAGTTGGATGAACAACAAATGGAAAAACTAATTCGTTTGTACCAAATAATATATTGGTATGATCGACTAATTATGTACTCGAATTTAATGGCTGTCACAACCATTTGGTGATGCTTTAACCCATTGTGAATTTTATAGAAAAAAAATGAACAAACAATTATTTATTATCAAAATTGTGTATTCTATATTTAAATACAAACAAAATTATTATTATTTATAACCAGGGTTCGTCTTTCGTGCCAATTTTTGATCGAAAATATAAAAAAATTTCTATATCTCGAAAACGGAGCGTCCAATTGAAAAAATAACAAATTTTTACGGGTTTCTAAGGGTTTCTCACAAAGTGTTCCCATTCGCATGAAATAATTTTTTTTTTTAAAAAAATCACCAAAATATGAAGATTGCTTAAATAAAAAAATGACTACAACTCGAAAAGAGTGCATCCAATCACAAAAATAATAAATGTTTAACCTCCATAGGAGGCTGTAACCAATAAATGTCTTTACCGCCGGATTAGTTTGTTTTTAAACAAATCGCTAAACAAAATAAAATAATCGCTAAACATTATGTATATATTTCGCAAACGGAGCGTTCAATCGAAATAACGGGTCCGCCAAATAACTTTTTTTTTGAAAATGCTATAAAAAAAAACTACTGAATATTTTCTCAAATTTCTTTTTTTATTTGGAAGTACAATCCTTCCGGTTAATAACGGAAAATAATTGCATTCAAATGGCTGCCTCGGCTGGCCATGCAGTAGCCTAAACGATCGGTCCAATTTTTAAGCACATTATAGATTGTGTGCAGCTGTATTTCACCAATGACTTCACGAATATTGTCTTCTAAAGCGTCAATTGTCTCTGGCTTGCCGGCGTAACATTTATATACCACCCCACAAATAATAGTCCAACGGTGTCAAATCGCAGCTCCGAGGTGGCCAAATGACATCAGCTCTGCGGCTGATAATGCGATCTTCAAAAACAGGGTGCAAAACATCGAGTGTAGCTTCGGCTGTGTGGCACGTAGCGCCGTCCTGTTGAAACCAAATGTTGCCAATATCCTCCTCTTCAATTTTTGTGAACAAAAATTCGTTCAACATGGCACGATAACGATAACGAAATTGACTGTAACGGCCACTCCTTGCTCATTTTCGAAGAATAATGGCCCAATTATGCCTCTGGACCAAAATCCGCACCAAACAGTGACTCGTTTTGGGTGCATCGGCTTTTCAATGTATGCGTGCGGGTTTTCTGTGCCCCAAAATGCGACTATTTTGCTTGTTTACATACCCGCCAAGATCAAAATGAGCTTCATCTGAAAGATGATTTTTTTGGCAAAATCGGCATCGTCTGTAAGTCGCTCGCAGGCAATATTTCCCAGCGTTGTTCAAGCGTACACGCAGCCATATTCGTTCAGCAGAAGGATAAAACTAATTATCTGACAAATCAGACATGAGCTAAGTGTTACCATTCACGAAATAAGCACTAGTTGAAAAAAAAAAGTTAGATGGCGGACCCTTTATAACTAATTTTTTCGGCTTTCTAAAGGTTTTTCATAAAGTGGTCTAATTCGTATGGACTTTTGTTTTCTAAAAATCGCCAAAATAAGTAAATCGCTAAAATAGAAAAAATTGCTATAACTCGGAAACGGTGCGTCCAACCGCAAAAGCAATAAATATTTTATGTACACAGGAGGCTTTAACCAATGGATGCCTCTCACACGGCATCACTTAAAATCCGTTAAACTAGTTCAGCGGTTTTCATATTTTGAACAAAATATCTTCCATACGATGGACTACTTTATAAAAAATACTTAGAAACTCATCAAAAACAGTTTTGTTTTCGATTGGACGCTCCGTTTCCGAGATATTATCCCAGCAGTTTTAGTTTTAGTGATTTTTTTTTTAAAAAGTGATCCCGTATTGAAGCCATTCATAGTTGCGATTTTTGCGATTGGACGCACCGTTATCGAGATATAGCCATTTTTGTATTTTAGCGATTTTCTTATTTTGGCGATTTTTGAAAAAAAATTATTTCAAGCGAATTGGAACACGACGTGAGAAACCCCTAAGAACCATTAAAAAATATGTTATTTTTTCGATTGGACGCTTCGTTTTCCAGATACAGGGTGGCCCAAAAAAGACTGAAGGATTAAAAATAGTTATATCTTTTTTGTTTTTAATAATTTTTTTTTTTTGTCTTTTGCAGGTTATTTACTGGTTTTTGGAGATAAATCATGGCTACATATGATGTGCAGAAACGCGTCAAAATCATTGAATTTTTTTATTCTTCTGGAAGGTCAATTATTACAACTCAACGAAATTATCGTCGTCATTTTAATGTCCGAACAGCACCCAGTGACTAGGAACTTAGGAACTTAGTCTCCCGTTTTGAGGAACATGGAAGAGTGTCAGATCTTCCAGGAAGAGGAAGAGGTCGATCTGTGCGCAATGAAGCAGTTGTGGAGGATGTACGGCAGAGTGTAAACGAAGATCCATCTGTCTCTACTCGTCGTCGTTCTACTCAATTGGGAATCTCCAGAACATCCCTGCAAAGAATTTTGAAGCGGGATCTTAAAATGTTTCCGTATAAAATTCAAATGGTACAGCAACTGCTTTCCCAAGATTTATTTTTAATCCTTCACTCTTTTTTGGGCCACCCTGTACAAACAGTTTTTCATATTTTTGACCAAAAATGGGGTTTGGTTACGCTTTGTATCATACGTATGTATGTTTAAGTTAATTTGTGTCATTCACAATAATAGTTCCTCCAGCCAAGTGCCCAAAATTGTTTGCATGTGTTTGTGAAGGTGTCAATAGTTTCTGTAAAATCCTCGTGTAACATTCAAATATTTGTAGTTTCTCTTTAACATCAAAGCCGCTTGTGAAAAATAGAATACATTACTTTGTAACAAGTGTTTTTGTAACAGAAATAAATAAGTTATGATTACAGTAACTAATATTTGAAAATTAATTCTAATATTTTACTTTTTATTAGTTGTATCTTCCATTTCAGAAGAATGAGGTTTTTGAAATACTCAAATTGGTTAATACAACTAAAATTCGGTAGTAGCAACTTGTATTGCGTAAGACCGATTTTTAATCTATCAATAACATCGACAAATAATTATGATGTTTGACAATTACGAATTGTGATCAAAATATAGATTTTATCATGGAATTTCCAATGCCTGAATTGATTTCCAACTAATCTTTTGCCTGTGTGTATGTATAAAATGGTTTCTCATTACATCCCATGAAGGGACCGGGGAGAACTTCTCACAATCACTGAGCTGTGCGCTTTCCGGGTTTCACTCACTGATTGGGACCTACAGTTTTACACCGATTCCGAACGGTATTTTGAGAAGCTTTTTCATGGCTATATACTCGATAGTGTCGCCGTCACTAAGCGAGGTGACCGTCGTCGAAAGAAATTTTAAGGTGGTTGGAGCAGGGATCGAACCCAGGATCTCCTGTACAAGAGGCGCGCACACTACCCATTGCACCACCGACGGTCATGTGTATGTATGTTTATGTTAATTTGTGTCATCCAGATTAATAGTTCCTCCAGCCAATAGTGGCGTCAGATTCAACGATTCTGTTTAAAAGTCTCATTTATGATAATATGTACTCTTCGCTGGCTGATATCTTTACACTTTATTATTTTTTCACAGCTTTGGTTATCATTTTCTGTTTAAAATAATAGTTTTTCTGTAAAATCTTCGTGTAACATTCAAATATACATATGTAGTTTCTATTTAACAACAAAGTCTCTTGTGAAAAATCGAATACACAACTTTGTAATAAGTGTTTTTGTAACAGGAACTAAATTATGATTACAGTCCATTTCAGATGAATGAGGTTTATGAAATATTCAAATTGCTTTATAATTAAAACAAAAATTCGGTAGTACCAACTTGTATTTTGTAAGACCGATTTTTAATCTATCAATAACATCTACAAATATTTCTGATGTTTGACAATTACGAATTCTGATCAAAATAGAGACTTTATCATGGAATTTCCATTGCCTGAATTGATTTCCATTGTGTGTACACAAGATAGGCTGTTTTCACAGACATTAAGCTTGCTTTAGATAATGTGTACGTTTAGCCCTTGGACCAACTTAAGGTCGGGCCAGTAATATGAAACTGTATCAATCATATGCTAAAGAACAAGCGAAGATGCTGTTGGGGCAATAATATGCACATAAGGGACAAAGAGTGTTCTAGAACACCACAACATCTTACCCTATTTCCATTTCTCTGGTTTACGACCATTATTAGTCTACTCAACATTTTACACCTTCGAAGAAATTATAACAATAATTTTTGCAGATGGGTCTCACGGAAACGAGAAACATCACAAAGGGTTTTTATGTTACTTGATTTTTAAAAATTGAAGAAAATACAGTAAATTTGTACATTTCAATATATCTCCCTCCTGTATGGAAAAAATACGAGTACTCGAACGGAAATGCTTAAGGTCATGTCTATCTATAAATAGATCCCATCAGAGTCATTACCAGAAGTATGTATCAAATCTGAAGCTATACAATGCCGCAAATATAATCAGAATCGATAATTTTATTATACATCTTATAAGAAAACATATACTACGGTGTACACAATGCACGGATTATAATCTGATAATGGCATCCTATTATGCGGACAAAGAATACATAAAAAATTCCATTCAGATAGGTTTCGTTCCGCCGGAAGCTTTTCTATTTCTAGATAGCAATAAGGCTATTCAAAATAAAAATGGAATACCGATTTTCTACCACTTATATAGACGTTCTAATGTCAAAGTCATAGATTTGAACAGAACAGATATGAATAACTTCCGGTTTGATAAAACAATCCCAGAAAACGATAGAAACATTGATCTTAATATAGACAATAATAAATATTGGTGGTTGAACTCTAAATAAAAACCCATTTATTCTTACCTCATGACTTTAGTTTTAATATAGCTAATAAGGCATGTAATGTTTTTTAAATTTTCATTACAAATAAATAAATTACAATTCTTAAATAGAAATAAAATAAGTTCAATGTATTAATAATAAATTTGTAATATACTATAAGAATATACTCGAGAACGCCATGTGGGTCGTTGTATACATGTAAATATCTATAAACTATCGATTATTATAGTATTTAATAACATACAATTTGAAAATAAATAATCGTTATTAAAAAAAAAAAAATTAAATATTTATTTGGATCAATAAATCATGCCTACGATTTAATTTTTAAAGATTATTTCAGAAAAATGTTGCCCACGGCTACGCTCCACGCGGCTCATTAAGAAACTTCAATTTTGTCACACTTTTTCCAACATTTTGGCCGGTAACTCACCTTCGACATGTGTAGTGTTGCCTTCCAGACTTCACGTATCCTTACATAAAATAGTCTAGTGGGGTCAAACCATACGAATACGGCCGCCAATTGACAGCACCACAACGTGAGATTAATTGCTCACCAGAGTCTTGAAATCACATGCCAACCCAGTTCAATTACGAGGAAACATATGCGAATTTCCTCCCAAATATAATAATATTTAGAAACGTATTATTCTTCGATTTCAATATATATGTATTATTTATTATAATTAATTTCAAAAATTAAAATCCACATTTATAAAAAATTTGTACAAAAAATTAAGAGATTTAAAACTGCCCTTTTTACATTTATTAGCATTGAATGCATTATTTGTTTTTTTTTTCATGAAATGAAAATCTGCTGCTCGTTTGCTTCGCATTTCTTTGTTGTATCTCACGTTTTTGTTTTCAGAAGGTTTCAGCTATGCGTTGGTTATCACTATGTTATCACTTTTCACATTTCTTCGTTGTGTCTGAAGTTTTTGCTTTCAGAAGGTTTCAGCTATGCGTTGGTTTTCAGTATGCGTTGGTACACCAACAAGATATTTCTATACAAATCGAGTTCATGCAAGCCAAGCGTGGATTAATTACTTGTGATTTTTTATTACACTTATTTCACAAATGGTCGGCCGTTCCGATTTTCTCAGTAAACGCTTACCCTTTCCAGTTTCTTTCCTTAAAATCATTTCTCACTTTGGTAGCACACATACATATATAATAAACACATACACAAAAACCAAAGTAAGATCACAAACCATTTATGAGTCCGAGCCTGTACGATGAAACATTGACGACTGAATACATGGAACTAAAACGCAATGCATCAGCCAAAATAAGAAACACTGACTTCATCTGCAATTTGCACGCACATTCAGGAATATTTATGACGCACTAACTAAGAGAATAATGCAAAAATACAGGTACACCCTTACAAGATAAACTCTCTCGTTGTCCCTCTTTTATTCTCTGGCTCTCGAGAGAGCATATACAGTGCAAAAAACACAGCGGCATTTGTATCACAAACATAAATCTATGTGGGTCGCAAACACATATATTGTAACACATTAATAATTGTGTCTCAAACATGTAATATTGAGTAGCAAACACAATGTCATTGGACACAACTATAGTATATTTGCGACAAGCTCCAAACACACTTTATATTTGCATCCAAACAACAAAAAAAAGACAGATTTTCAGCGTGTGCAGAGCGGATAAGCTGGCCAGACGAGGGCACCACAGCAATTTGAGCGTATCGTCATACACCTAGCAATTTGTAAGCATAGCCTGCAAGAATACTCCTAAATGATGATGCAGGAAAGATCTACGAGGGTCAGCGATTGTGTACGGTTACGATAAATCTGGGCCATATTGGATAGCAGTAAATCCCTGAAGCTGCTGTCTTTAGCCAAAACCAAGATATCAATGCTGGTTTTAGTTTTGAAGAGACAGTGTATGTTTGGTAGATGTGCGACGAGACTCACGTTCATTGAAAATGACTTCTCTAAAAGCTGTTACTATGAGAAATTCACTGAACATCTCCTTTGCATGTATCCAGCACTAGCCGGCAGGAGGATACATACCATGCGATCCTACCTATTTTGGCACCTGGGAGAATTCTCTCAGATATACTAAGACAAGGTCTTGAGCTTTATGGGGAAAAAAATATACTTAGTTCTCCTGTGCGTTAACGCTTAATCTCGTTAGGCCGTCATATCACAACAGACTAATAAGTCATAGACTGCCACTAACACCTAAACTACTAGACATTTAGTTAAGATTTAAAATTATAAACTTGTATTCAGTTTCCTGTCTCATTACTAAAGTTATTAGAGTTGTGTTTTTGTTGATTGAATGCTGTCCAGTTGGAGTTGATTTAATTTTAATGAAATATTTGTATTATTCCTTTTACAAACTCATTCCGTGCACAACCCATATGATATCTTCTATATCTGAAACAAATGGAAAAGAAAACTACAAATATTGTCCTTGTATCCCAATTACATACGAGCTCAACTTCAATGTCTATTCATGAAAATTTGAAAGTAATAACAAAATTATTTACTAATTTCCTTCTCCTAACTGTGCATTTTTCAGTATAAGAAGACGATTTGGACCAGAGGACATCATTCAAATACTATTGAGAGCAGTATACTTGATTACAGTATCCAAAATGTATTAGTACAATTTTGTTTGTAAAACTAGCAGATGAAGGACTCTGTCACACATGAATAGAATTCAAGTCCTTAAAAAATAAGAACCACATAAATAATAATCAAAGGGTATAGGAAAAATAACCGACCAGAGGCAAATTTGCCATTCATGGAATTAAGGAAATTTCTACTACTGAATATATAATTTTTGTTTGTGGAATAATATCTGTGCTAATAAGGAAAAACGACTTAAGAACTCTAAGTTTGTGTACATTCTGGAACATACTATGAACTTTATGATAAATTTGATGTAATTTTAGGGACCCAGTATTTTATATGTGCTACGGTGAATATGCTCGAGGAAAAGAAGAACATGATGGAAAACAGCCGTCTGTTCTTGCGTTGGAATTATGGGCTTTTCAGTGATTGTTGGTGCTTAGGGATCTTCGATCGATACTAATTCGCATATGTAACTTGCATAATTCAGTTGGTATATATACGATTGATGATCAACCGATGGTATCAATTCAGCTACAGTAGTTTGGCATCTGATGTTGAACTTTTTTGAATAAAAAGACGTGGTTTTTTGTTTTCGACCAAAAAAACATTACAAAACTAAAAAAAAGTACTTTTAGGGGTTATGTAGAAAACAGTACAACGAACAAAAAAAAAATACACGTAACTACTGTTGAACTCATTACGTCTGTCAAGCCTACATATATTTTGTATGAAACCGTAATTTTAACTCAAAAAACTAATGATGCAGTTCGATTTCTCGTACCTGAATTAGGGTAATGAAGCAATTGCTATTGAGGATATATGCAAAATTGGATTAGGTTTCAACAGGAATACAACCGATATGGTTATTTCTACCCGATAGGTATCACTTTGAATGGTTCTGAAATTGAGTGTTAATATGGACAGCAATTTCAGACTCAACGCATTGGAAAGGCCGAGAAATGCGACAATGGCCCTATACACCAGCAAGAGCGCTGTAGATTGTAAATGGGGGGGCTTCTCCGAGGATTGTTCACAGGATCTACTCAGCGGTGCTGAAACCGATAATGCTCTATTAGGTTATCGTTATAGTTACATCGATTCTGATCAGTACCTATTAGAGGCAAAAGTTCGCACAAGATTAAGTAGAGCGAAAATATTACGAAACCAGACTCAGAGAAAGCTAGATATCGGAAAGCTGCAATTACCAGAGGTAGCCAAAGCCTACTCAAGACAGCTCTCGCTGCCTTTGGAGCAGAACCCAGCCCCTCCCAATGACGATCTTGAACCCCACTGGAAATCCATTTCCGACTCTACAAAAACTGCCGCAACAACCGTACTTGGGTTTGAAAAACCGCTTCGCAACAAACCATGGTACGATGCAGAAAACGCTATTTCTGCAAATGATAAAACATTGCAAATGATAAAACGAATGCTGCGTGCATGGCAATGCTTCAGTCAATTGCAAAGCGAGTTGCGACTGAGCGGTATGGCGCGAAAAGAAAGGTGTCTTTATGCGTAAGACACGGCAGCGGAGCAAGCGCGAGAGTGAGAAAATTGAGACATACAGAAAGAAGAACGAAACCATAAAGCTCTACCAAAAAGTCAGAAACGGAACTAATGGACATGTTTCAGGGCCCCCCTTCTGTAAAGACAAGGACGGAAATCTCATCGCAGATGTGCAGAGTACGTTTGGGATATGGAGAGATTAATTCACCGCGCTACTGGTACCTGAGATACCCAATGACGAGACAATCGATCACTATTTGGACGACGGCGTCGACTGCCCCCTCCTAACCAAGGCAACGTCAGAACAGTTATTGCCCGGCTTAAGAACAACAAAGCCACAGTAGCCGATGGATTACCGGCGGAGCTGTTTAAAGCCGGCGACGATGAGTTGATCATTAGCAAAATTTGGTTAGATGAATGCATGCCCGGCGACTGGAGTCTCAGTGTACTATGCCCCATATTTAAAAAAAGGTGACCCGAGTCTCTGTGCCAACTACCGTGGAAGAAGCCTTTTATCCATAGCATATAAGGTCAAGTATAATGTATCAAGTATAATCAAGTATCAAGTGTAATGTGCGACAAACTAAAACCAATTATCGCTGATCTGATTGGACCATACCAGTGTGGTTTAGGCCTTGAAAATCGACAACTGACCAGATTTTCACGCTACGCCAAATCTTGGCGAAGACACACGAAAAACAAATCCACACCTATGAACTCTATGAAGCAATGTGAGCTTGGTATTCCTGCAAAACTCATACGCCTATGAAGGATGACCATGACGAACACCAAACCTGCAGTGAAAATTGGTAGGGATCTTACCGAACCTTTTGAAACTAAGCGAGGCCTCAGGCAAGGCGACACCCTATCGTGCGATCTCTTTAACATCTTAATAGAGATTATTCTGAGAAAAGCTTCTGTCAACATAACTAAAACCAACAGCAGCAAAAGTCACATGCTGCTCGCGTATACTGATGATATCATTGGGCGCACAATTAGAGAAGTTACTGCGTTGTTTTTGAGAATTAAGATGGAGTCAGCAAAAGTGGGTATGACGGTAAATGAGGACAAGACAAAATTAGTGGTTTCAACGAGCAGGACCTCCGCGCGAATAGACCAAAGCGTGAACGTTGATAACCGTTATAATTTCGAGGTGGTGGACGAATTTACATACCTCGGATCTGTCGTAAACAAAAACAGCAACGTCTGGCTTGAGATCAAGTTGAGAATTGTGCTGGCAAATATATGTTATTTTGGGCTAAGCAAGCACTTTGGAGGTAAAGACCTCTCTCGAGTAACAAAAGTCCACTATACCAGACACTCATACAACCTGTCTTGCTTTATGGTGCGGAATCCTGGTTCTTATCGCAAGCAGAAGAAACATCTGTAGGAGTCTTCGAGAGAAAAATACTCCGTAAAATGTATGGCCTATAGTGCACAACGGCGAGTATCTCACAAAATAAATAATTTTAACACTTGAATAAGAAAATCACGGATTCAGTAACAAAAATTATTGAATTTCCTGTGATGACGATTTTTGCCATATTGATAATAAAAATTGTAAGGGAGTTATCAATGGTTTTTTTCTTTTTCAGTCAATAACGAAATTTATTAAATCAATTACAAGAGTTTTAGATTTTAATTTTCTACACTGAACGGAAAATCATCACCCCAACAACTTTTGTCATCGAAAGTAAGCTAACGTAACGTTTCATTCCCGCTATGAAAATGTGTTCATCTACTGCAAATTGTTCGTTACTGTGGTGAAAGTGTGGTTGTTGCTGCAATGAATTTGCTTCATTATTGCACCGAATTTGTTTCGTTGCTGCAATGAATATGTTTCATTGTTGCAACGAATAGGTATCGTTCTTGCAAGGAATTTGCTTCATTGCTGCAGTGAATTTGCTCATTGCTGCTATGAATTTGTTTCATTAGTGCAGCGAATTTGAGTCATTGTTGTAATGAATATGTTGCATTACTACAATGATTTTGTTTCATTGCTGTTTGACAGCATATTGCATATTGACAATTGTACATAAATATACTGTTAGTATTACACTGCAGGTGTTTTGAAAATAATTTTTTTAATTGTTGTTTTCGAAAATCTATTTGCTAAATAGATTATATTTATTCCATGTTGAAACACTCGTCTAGAGAAGATTGTGGTAGTCGAGGGGTTGAGTGTTATTGTGGCCGTCATATTCAGCTCCTGCAATTAAAAACATATACGTGGAATTTATTGTTAAGATTTATATTTAAGACATGTACATGTCTAAGTCTGTACTTACCATGAACATAAGCTCTGCTGACCTAGGCTCTACTCCTTTAACATAGAACCACATTATTAAGTGTGTATTTTTTACCCCGCTGAAGTTAATTATAGCTTAATTTGTACGGGACAGCTAAGCGATATTAAGTGGCATTTCAGTTTACCACTTAAATTCTGACTTTCGCAATGACAATGTTGCCACATGTTAAATTTTAAGAAATGGCAACAAAAAGTTATCTTAGATAAATTTTGTTATCATTTCTTGCGAATGAAAATGTTATCAAGGAGAGACTCAAAAGAAGAAATTTCCTAAATGGCTTACACATTTTAAGTTCATTAAAATTATTTTGGTTAATGGAAAACTTCGTATACTTTTATATCTCTAAATTTGGAGGATAGACTTTTATTTCCGATAGAAATCAAAATGGGAACTAAATTGTTCACAACAACGCTCGGTAATTTTTTTTTTTTGTTCTCTCCATTTTTATTTGTAATCTATCATTAATTATGACAATGGGCAACTTGTAGAACTAAAATATTTAACATATACAACATGAGAAGGTTAAGCCATTGCTAATCCTCCCTATAGATTTACTAAGGTAACAGTACCTGCTACCTGCAATTTATTTTATAATTTTATTATTATCTGGTAGAAACAAGATTAGTCAATTGGAATCTGCGTAGTCTTCTTTGAGATGATGATACTTCCAGCAACTGTAGGGCTAAGGGATTGGAGTGATTAGATAACCTGTTCGCGTATCGTTGGTTATTTTCCTAGATTTCCTGTTGTACAGTATTTAAGTGAAAGTCACTGTGTAGAATTTTATTCGACACATTTGTTGGAGCATTGGAAATTAGTCTCAAGAACTTTGATTGGAAGCGTTGAATTATATTAATATTTGTTTTTGAAGCTGAACCCCATATTTCAGATCCATATGACCAGATAGGTCTAAAGATGGTTTTGTATAAAAGAAGTTTGTTATCCAGCAATAGTCTTGAGTTTCGTCCTATCAGCCAGTAATTTGTAGCAAGCTTAATGCCTAGCTGTTTCCGCTAAGAAAATATGTGTTTTTGCCACGTAAGTCGTCGGTCTAGATGAATGCCGAGATATTTAGCACTTTCTGCTTGAGGCAATTTCGCATTGCCGAGTGTTACTTGTGGACTTGTTTGGGGTCTTAATGTAAACGTCACATGAACTGACTTGTTTGCGTTAGCCTTTAGCCGCCAGAAGTTACACCAGTCGTCGATTTTATTAAGATGGTCTTGAAGATATTGAGAAGCGATTACGTGGTCCTGATGATTTGACAGCAATGCAGTGTCGTCTGCAAACGTGGCAATCGTTGAGTGTCTGTGAGTAGGAATATCAGCCGTGAAGAGTGTAAATGTTATACATATTGATCATGGTATAATTATCTACAAGGTATAGTCGTTTAAACAGGTGATGGCATTTTTTCCATGTAATTTTTCGTTTCACTTCTGAAAATCGTATGTATTTTGTTTTTATATTTTTTGTATTCTTGTTAGTATATATTTGTGTAGAGTTTGACAACTGCAACGAATGAACGAAAATACAATGTATATCGTTGCTGCTTACAATTACAACAACATCTGCTGCTACCTGTGCTAGATGGCACTGGCTACAAACGTGTTGCCGTATCGCATTATTTTCACCCATTACAGCAAATGTTGCCACCTTGCGTAGTTTTAAGTGTGGATCGTTTTATTTGGAAAGTCGTAAGTGGCGATAGCTTAATGGAATAAAAAAAAAAGCCTTATTGTTTTGTTAAATCATGCAAGTGTTGTGTTGAGGGTTTCGATATTCAATTGTAACGCCAAATCTGCCCGTCATTAAGCCAGTGATCGTTCTGCAAGCATTTTCTTCAGCTGCTCTTTTATTTATTTTAATCAAATTTGTTAAAGTTTCGATTGGATTCATTTGACTGTACGTTGAATTGTTATTGTTTATGATCGTCGTACTTGAAACACTCTGTTCCTTTGACTTCTTCGTTTTCATTGCCTTCGACTGCCCGCACAAATGTATGTATGTATGGCTTTCGTTTTTTTCTGAATCCAAATTCCAAAACAACGAAACAGGCGCGACCGAAATATGATTAAATCACAAAAACACGAACATTTTGCTGCGACTTGTACCGTTACGCGCATACACACACAAAAATTCAGTTACATATTTTCTGCTATCGATGCGTCACTTTCTTTGCTGTCATGTTGCTCCTTGGATTCTGTTTATTTATGTATTTGATATATAGACTTCCAAGTTACACAAACGATCACAACAAACACATAAATTCACACAATTTTGTTTTCACAATAAAAGATTATTACTAATGGCCAGTTTTTCGGTCAGTGGTAATCTTCGTTTCTTAGTTAAATTCTGGTTAATCATCACATTGTGTTTTTCAGTCATTGTTTAACTATGATTTAACCTACAATGTTGGTTGTTTAACTTTTAGTCAGAACCATATAATTTTGACAATCAAATTACTGACTGTCAAAATGAGAAATGTTAGATTGTATAAAATACATGCTTCTGTTTTGCGTATTAGTACACATATGTTGAGTTTAGATCGTTAAATGATTGAGCCTATATAGTTTTTTAAACCATGAGCTGTATGAGCTTTATCCCCACACTGACATAGTTAAGCGAATTACAATCACGCAATTGCGCCGACTAGGTCACGTCAGTAGAAGGGTTTTCGAAACCGAACTCGAAGGAAAACGAAAAATAGGCTACGCAGGAGGGATCAGGTTGACGAATCCCGGCGTACACTTGGTATTGTCAACTGGAGTGATAAGGCAAATGATCGAACTAGTTGGGGAAATGTGATATCTTCGTATTGTGAAATCCCTGACCCCCGAGGTTGTTTTAGACCGGCTGGTTGAATAAACAGTATAATGTCATATACATATAAAACTAGTCCTATGTTTTTTTTCAGCCAAAGTGTATCTAAAATTCCAACTTACGTTAATATAGGGGTTTTCAATAAGAGCGCTGCAAAAGTTTTTTTTAAATAAAAAAAACCCGGTTTTAGATACCAATGAAATTCTTTATTCCTGTGAAAGTACGTTCGATGACATTATGTATGGTACGTTCGATTTCTTTGCATGGCCACCACGTCACGCTTGCAGAAGTCCAGACGCTGAAACCAATTTTCGACGGTTTTCAAGCATAAGTCGTCCGATACTGCTGCAATTTCACGTTCGATATTCGTACGAAGTTCATCAATCGTCGCTGGCTTGGTGGCATAGACCATAGACTTGACGTAGCCCCACAGGAAATAATCTAACGGCGTCAAATCGCACGACCGAGGCGGCCAATCGACTGGGCCATTTCGTGAGATAACACGTTCATCAAACTTGGTTTCCAATAAATTAATTGTGGCATTCGCTGTGGGGCTTGTGGCGCCGCCCTCTTGGAACCACATGTCCTCCAAGTCCATATTATCCAATTGGGGCCAAAAAATATTCGGTTATCATTGAACGGTAGCGATTCGCATTCACAGTAATGTGCCGGTCTTGATCATCACGGAAGAAGTACGGCCAAATGGCGCCGCCGGCCCATAAACCGCACCAAACCGTAATTTTTTCGGGATGCAATGATGACTCATGGAATACGTGTGGATTGCTGTCTGACCAATAACGCATATTTTGCTTATTGACGAAGCCATTCAGCCAGAAATGAGCCTCATCGCTGAAAATGATTTTCCGATGAAAATCCGAATCATTTTCAAGTTGTTGCTCAGACCAATTCAAGAACATACGACGCTTATGGTGGTCAAGCGGCTTCAGTTCTTGCGTCAATTTAATCTTGTAAGGATGTATGCCAAGATGTTTTCGCAAAATTCGCCATAACAACGTCACAGAGATGCCCAACGCTTGAGAACGACGTGTGAGAGACACGTTTGGGCTTTCTTGAACTGAAGCCTCAACGGCAGCACTATTCTCGACACTACGGGCACTTCTTTGTCTTACTGGCATGGGAACATTTAGTACTGTGCCTGTGGATTCAAATTTTTCCACTAGGCGCTCAATTGTTGATCTGGTAGGACGATTATGACGAATTGGACGTAGCGCTCTTAAAATTGAGGCCACTGACTCCAAATTTCGGTAGTAAATTTTAATAATTTCGACTCGTTGTTGGCTCGTATATCTTTCCATGATGAAATGGCAAACCTTACTGAAGAGAAATGTCGAAAGAGCGGGAAAAAATATGGCGTCGTTTGCTGTCCCTATCGATTTACTTTTGCAGCGTCGCTGTTGAAAAACCCGTTATAAATAAAGACATCCTTTAAAAGCGAACAACGGAAATGGTTTAACAATGAAATAATATCATTTTATCGGTTGTTATAAAATTTTTCGAGTTTTTTATAATAAAATCATCTGAAATACAAAATAGGCTGAATTAAAACAAACGAATGATAAAAAACGTATGGTTTTCCATAGTTCGTTTCTACCCCTCAATTTAACAGAAAACCGGTTTCGCCAAAATTGGAGTATTCGAAGAAACCGAAAACCTAAATTTTTTAAAAACCGTTTTTTTTTCCAATACACTAGATACACATAACGAATTTAAGCCGTTTGTACTACTTTTTCTCTTTTGTGGTACGAAATTCATATACAGAATTCGAAAAAATTTACAAAATAAAGGATTCACATTTCAAACGAGAATTCCCGGGATCTGGGGAAATTTATTTATTTTTCTCGAGAACATTTAAGTTCTAGATCGACTTGAAATTACATGACTTTGGAACCCAGAATACGAACAAAAGCAAAAGCAATAAGTCCAAATTCAACAATTTATATTCGCATACAAATTCGCAATCTTTGCAATATTTCACTCAAAACATTGTTCTCTTAATACCAAACTAGTGAAAAATTTAAAATTTTGAACAAAATAATATATATTTTCAACAGTAAAACTGTACAGCAGTAGTTTATCGTATATTCATTGTCATCATAATCGAGTTTATAGTTTAATCTGTAGTGAGGCTTAATCACATCTCCGTTAGTCGTAGCACCGATGATGGCCATAAACATTTGGGGATGAAGTGGAAGTACTTAAATAGGCTCCCGCCGTGCGATTTTTAACGACACACATATTCACATTTTTATGTCATATTTATGAATTGCATGGAATACTGGAAGACAAATAACAGCAATGGATGATATAAAAGGCCGAGCAATAGACCGACTCCCCAAAACAGATTAATTGACGTCCTATTCTTCCTTAAAAATTAATTTAAGCAATTTTATTATTCAATTTTGTTGTTCAAGGAAATAAGGCTGTAAAGTCAGCTTGTTTGAGAAATGAAAAGTAAAAGGACTTATGTGCATTTCCAAATTTTTTCGGAGAGCATCTTTAGGAGATATTTTCCATGCGAAGTTCTGACATTTAATTAGATAACTAACCAATATCTGGTGTATGACTTGCTCATACACAGGTCAATTTCAACAAATCACTGGATCTGAAGGGAATTGAGACTCCAGTGAGCATCGTAGTAAACTTTCGGTTTTCTTTTTTGATACCGATATATGAACTGTATATATTTTCTAAATATAAACATTATGCACGTTAAATACATTTACTTTCAATTTTTCAGATATTTCGGAAATTTCAAGTCTTGAATTTATTGGCGTAAAATTTAGGTGTAATATAAAATAAATAAAGATATAAATGGATATAAATGGTCTCATGAATTGAAGATATGCTGATTTTTTGTTTCACTGTGTTCAGTCACGATTTTGTTTTCAGCAATTTTCAACAAATACAAAAACTTATATAATGAACTATTAATCATTGTGTCTCCAACATGTAATATTAACCAGCAAACACAATGTGTTTGGAGACAAGTATAATGTATTTGCGATAAGCTACAAACACATTATATTTGCATCAAAACAACAAAAATATAATAGGTTTTTCAGCGGGTAGACATCAAAATATTAAATGATACTAATCTCTTTTTATGGATTGTTTTTTCATATCGTCCTTAACCCTTTGACGACAAAGAATTTTCCGCTGTAAATATTCAAAATTTTATTGCGGATTCTTACTCGGGAACACAACATTTAAAGACTAAAGTGTTGTCAGAATTTAAAAATTGTCGCTTCTTCTACAAGAAAATTCATGGGACAAAGGTAACAAATTTGTGCGTATTTTCGTGTTTTTTTTTGTGTTTTTAAAGCATATTATCCTTCTAATTATTGTAAATCATGTGCATAAGTTATATTTGAAAAGGAGCAGATAGCGTCGGTTTTATAAAACTGAGGCTGAAAGAGTACAGCTTTTGAAGGCATCATATGTGACTTGCTCCACGAAAAGGGACCTCTGCGCCGAAAAGAAGTTATTGAGAAAAACGCGTTTAAAAAAAGCGCTTCGATTTTCCGTGTTTTGCGCATGGTTATGCAACTCTTCCTTCAACCTGATCATCTGGCGATGTATTTCGACTCTCTGGTACTTTGTACGATGTTCACTATGCAGTGTTGCCTCTATGAAAAATATTTCTAACAATTAAAAACCTGTTTTTGCTAATTTTGTGTTCAAAATTACTAGAGCTGTTTTCATTATTAATTATGTTCATCTTTACAGGTGTTTTGTAAAAAACGTAAAAGAAATAGAAACTTGCGGTTTGCGGCATTTGAAAGAGCGTTTTTTTCCTATAAGAATCACGGCGCAGAGGTCCCTTTTCGTGGAGCAGGTCACATATAGTGAAGATGAAGAAAATTTGTTCGAACTAGCCATCGATGATAGGGCTGTTTTGGATGAGTTTACGGATTTAGCGAACGGAGCCGAAATCGAAGATATTCTGCAGACCGAAGAACCTTCAACGAGCAAAAATGCTAAGACTGATGCGCCAATGGCAAAAGGTGTTCCCAAACCTAAAGATGCCAAAGAAGAAAAATTTCAGTGGAAAAGACAATCAAAATTATGTTTCGCCAGCTTATACCGACCCTGGGCATGATTTAAATCCTTAAACTGTTTTAGAAATCTTCAATGCAATTTGTGGTTTCGACACACTAATTGAGCACATAATTCAACAAACGAAACTTTATTGTGAGCAGAAAGGTATAATATTTTCTATAAATAGAGAAGAGTTGAAACCGTTTTTTGGGATGACTATAGCAATGAGTATCCACAGATTGCCAGAAATAAGACTGTACTGGTAAACGAAGCTATGACTCGAGATAGTTTCGAAAAAATTCTTTCCAGCTTGCGTTTTGTTAAAAATTCTGAACAGGCAAGTCGTGATGATCAATCATACGACCGAGCCTTTAAAATTAAACCAGTAATAAATTATTGCAACTCAGCATTTGAAAAAAATTTGATCCCAGGCAAATGCCAGTCTATAGACGAGCATATGGTAAAATTAAAGGGCCGGAATATAATGAAACAGTACATGAAAGGTAAACTCATAAGCTGGGGGTTTAAATTGTGGTGCCGTTGCGATGCTAAGAGTGGTTATCTATATAAAATTGATATATATACAGGCAAAAAGGAACAGAGAGAGGTTGGCATTGGCGAATCTGTTATTATACGTATGACAGCAGGGCTGACAAATATGGGAGTAGAACTATTTATATTTCGATAACTTTTTCAAAAGTCCAACATAATTGCACAAATTTATGACCATGGCAATATGGCAAAAAATCCTGCACAAATGCCAAAGTTTGACGCCGATAAATCTTTTGATCGTGGAGACCTACAAAGCTTTGTCTCAGAAGGAGTTTCAATTATGAAATGGATGGATAGTCGTGCAGTGCATATGGGGCCCAATTTCATAAATCCAGTCGACAACGAAAATTTCAAAACGACAGGCAGGATCTGCAAATAAAAAAATTATTTCCCAATATTACGCAGGAATGGGAGGCGTTTATCTTATGGACCAAAAAAATGTTATAGTGTAAAGTATCTACTAAGAAACTTTATAAGTAAGAAAGATTTATTTATTTATTTTCAGTCCTTCTATGAATATGATCGTAAATCAGAGATCAGATTTTATCTTCGTTTGTTTTTTGATTTAATGGATTCGGGTGTCCAAAAACTCACATATAGTGTACGAAATGATATCTAAAAGTAATTCAAAACCATTTTCTATAAAACATCTGGAGTTTCGCACGCAGTTATGTAGCTACATAGTTAGTCAACGGTTTTTCTAGTTGAAAAGTTGGTATTACCTCGACACCACGAGAATCAGTTACACGGGCTAGACTGGGATCAGTACCGGATTTAGCTGGGCATTTTCAATCAAGAACCGAAGAAAGACTCAGGAAGCGATGTGTACAAAAAACCGAATCGAAAATTTAAAAAACAAAATTTGTTTCGCTTTACCAGGGATGGAAATTGTTTTGATATTTATCACAACTAACTTCGATTTTAATTTAGTTTATATGAACCATTTATAGGATCTTATAATTTTATATTATTTTATTAAGTTATTGTTTATGTTTTACTATGTTTTTCATGGAATTGTTTTTTGTTTTCTTTGTTTTATAATTATAAAATATTAAACAAAAATTAAAAAAAGTCTCCATTATTTTTATCTTTGACCACGAATGGGACACATACATATGTCCCATAATATTATCAGCTGGTACAGAAAAGTATAGAACTAGTTACAAAAGCGTTGATCAATGAATTTGGATAAAGCATTGGATCATCTAATACTAAAAGTATATTTAACTGTATCACTTAGAACTCGAGATATTAGGAAACGAAAATTGCAAAAAAATTACAAATTTCTGACTCTGAGACGCCCGTAAACCCAATTGAAACAACAAAACCTTAATTCTACCACGAAACCCAAAGAATACATTTGTTTTTTTATCGAACACCCATTTGGGAGAAATCCAATAAAAAATGTGCCTCTAATGACGAAAAAACCAAATGGGACATATGTGTCCCATTCGTCGTCAAAGGGTTAATGAAATATTATCATAAATATGATTTAAGTAATAATAGAAAAATTTGTTTTTACATTTCCCCGAAGTCTAAACGAATTACCAAGAGATTGACTTTCAGACTCTCTCTGAAAGCTAAGCGACTTTTTGACTTTACCTCGTAGTTAAATAAATTTTAGCATTAGACTACTGCCAAATTTTAAGAGTCATTTAATTTGTGTTTGTCGGATATTGAAATAGACAACCTCTTGATTTTCGAGGAAAATTTAAAATAGTGAATTTCGTGTGTATATCAAGCATTGTTTTTGCGTGAAAATGTCATCGCCGAGTCCATGGAAATGCATGACAAATACTATGGGAACTCTGTACCATCAATTTCAACCCGTCAGACATTTTAATTGGTTCAGAATCCGTAGTATTGCTAGTTCATTAGTAACACTAGTTCCGACTCAATTTACCTTCAATGGTCTTAAACTGGCGAATTTAACATGGGATTGTCATAGGAAATAACCACTACCCTCTGCATTACCCTCCAACAACTATTTCTATAGTTCTTACATATCGACCAAGTAACTGCTACGCGATGAAAAATATCGGCCCCAGCAAAATATTGCAGGAACCATGTACATGTTTGCAGGCATTATTTTCGAGAATTGAAGATCTGCTGCTGTTTGTTTCTTCACTGTCTGTCACGTTTTTGTTTTCAACAAACAAAGTCGCATTGGGGCCACCAATACATATATTATAACTTATTAATCATTGTGTCCCAAACATGTTATATTTTATAGTAAAAACTATGTTTTTGGATACAAGTATACTATATTTGCAACAAGCTGCAAACATGTTATATATTGTTACGAATAAGTAAAAGCTTTTGCTTACTGTTAATGACTCTACTAACAGTATGTAAACATCAGGCGGTTAGTGCTGCGCCTGAAAGTATGCATTGTAACAACGTACCAGCTCGCTAAACCAGTAGCATGAATTCACCTCAGTAAAGATAATTCTCCTGTGTAGGAGAATGTTCTACAAAGATAAACAACAACAACAACATCTATTTTCTAGAAGGTTCTTGAATTCGCTAGATACATATATGTACCTTCATTTGTGTATGGTGAGTTGGTATAAATAGCGGAGGTCTTTGGAATGGAGAGTTCAGTTTGTGATTAAACCCCGTAAAGTAAGCAACGCGAATTGATAGTAAAATACAAGACTTGTTAAAGTGTCATAAATAAAGTAAACTGTTGTACTGTATAAGTAAAATAAAAGGAAGTGATACCGTTGTAATTATCGTAATTTAAAACGAACCTTGTTTTATTATTGGGAATAAAACAACGCAAAAAGGACGAATAAGGAAATTCGTAACATTGGTGTCAGAAGTGGGATTACGAATTAAGGACAACGATGAAGTTTGAAGAACTCAAAGTTGAACAACTAAAAAAGGAGTTGAGTAAATTGGATCAACCGACAGCTGGTAATAAGGTAGCGCTGCATAGGCGATTAATAGAAGAATTTAAACGCCGAAACATCAACATTGACACATATCAGTTCGAGTGCAAAGACGAAATGGAGGTTTGTGCAAAAGAAGCAACTGGTAATGTAGATGTTTCTACAATGTTTGCTGCCATGATGGCCAAATTGGACGATAATTCTAGAATAATGGACGAGAAATTGAGCGAAAATTCTCGAATAATTAACGACAAACTGAATGAGAAATTTGGTGAAAATTCTAGAATTATGAACGAGTAATTGGACGAGAATTCTAGAATTATGGACGAAAAACTTGAAAAGAAATTTGGCAAGAATTCTAGAATTATGGACGATAAATTAAGCGAGAATTCTAGAATTATTCAAGAAACATCAAATGCCACAAATGAGAAACTGCAAGAAATGTCCGAAGTTGTGAGCAATATGGAGATTCAAGTGAACGATAAATTCGAAAAGGTTGAAGAAAAAAATCGAGGAAATGGGGCAGAAGATTGAAGAAGTCGAACATAAGTTCGATGTAAGCGAATTGCAAAGGAAAATGAATGAACTTCAGTTGCAAGAGGGTCCGGTGCGAGTAATTTCTGAAGGCTCTAGTAGATTGAAAGCTCCCAGTTTCGATGGCTCTACACCTTTCGATGTTTCTAAATTCCAATTCGAAATGGTCGCAATTAAGAACTTGTGGAACAGCAACGACAAAGCCGTTGAGCTAATTTTAGCACTGAAAGGCAACGCAGCAGAAGTCCTTCAGAGCATTCCCGTCAGTGCCAGAAACAACTACGAGGATATACTGGCTGCGTTACAACGCAAGTATGGTGGCGATCACAAGAAGGATTTATATCGCATGGAATTGAGAGGCCGAGTGCAAAAGCATAATGAAACGCTTCAGGACTTCGCAACCGAGGTGGAACGTTTGGTGTTGATGACTTATCCTGGTGAGTCCCACCCATTCTTGGATCAATTTAAGATTGAAGCATTCGTCAACGGCATCCGTGATCCTGACATAAAATACGTGACTTGTGCCACACAAAAAGCTACATTCGCCGAAACTGTTTCGTTCGCATTGGCACAGGAAACAGCAAAATTTGTGTCCAAGCCTCAAATACAAAGAGTTACAAAAATTGAAATGGAGTCGGAGGCAGGAGATTTGAAGGGTGCCATAAACGATCTTAAAGAAATCACCCAAACCCTCAGCAAGGCGTTACCAGGCGGAAGTAAGCCCAGACCAAAGTGCTACAATTGCGACAAACCTGGTCATATTTCACGAAACTGCAGAGAGCCACGAAAACGATCAAGATCGAGCTCACCCCAACGTGGCAATAAACGGGTAAATTTTACTACACAAAATGAATCTCCGTTAAACTAAAACGAGCTAGCCCAGAGGGGCATGGACTAGCTCCCACAACCGAGGGCCCCACGATCTCCATCTCAATAATACAACAGAAAAACAACAACCTCACTGTCTACGGAGCTATCGGTGGTCGGAAGCGCATATTTACTATGGACACAGGCGCGTCACAATCTATCATGAGATCTGATTTGATAAATGGACCAATAGAATCGTTACATGGTGTAAGACTCCGCACAGCAACGGGTGAACCAGCAACTGTACATGGTAAAGTTATATTGAAGTTAGCCATTGCCAACATGAGCATCGAACACGTGTTTATTGTCGCCGACGTTGTAGATGAAGTGATAATTGGCGCAGATTTTATGATTGCCCAAGGCCTCAAGTTAGATATGGGGCAGCAAATTTTGACGTGGGCTAATGTGGAAATTCCTCTCAATGTGGGATACGACAATACAACACAGATTAAAAGGCTGATCGCTTACAAAGATGTAAAATTGCCACCAAAATCAGAAACTATAGTATGGGCCCGAATGGAGGGAGATTGTGAGATCGGCGGTTTGTGGGTAGTTGAACCGGCAAGTATAAACAACTATAACATCATCACTGCCAAAGCTCTAGTAAGAACTAATAATGAAGGATACTTGCCTGTACGAGTTCTAAATTTGTCCAACAACGAGGAGGTGATCGGCGACCAAACAGAAATTGCAGAATGTACACCAGTCGAGGCGGTCATCAACTGTGAAGTTAATTCTGACTGCAGCAAACTATCAGAAAAGGAGCAGAAAGTGCTGGAGTCGCATCTCAGTGAGTGGGTGCGAGAACTAAAGCCTTCTGATAGGAACAAAGCAAAGTAAATACTGTGGAAGCATGCGTCTGCCTTCGCCCTGAAAAAAGAATGCCAAGGTAGAACATCAATGGTAAAGCATGACATCAATACAGGGGAAGCGAGACCAATAAAACAGGCGCCCAGAAGTCTTCCACTTGCAAAAAGAGATGAGGTAAAGAAACTGGTAGCTGAAATGCAGAAGGATGGTGTAATCGAACCTTCTTCAAGTCCATGGAGCTCGCCGGTGGTACTAGTTAAGAAGAAAGATGGAAGTACCCGATTTTGTGTGGATTATAGAAAGCTCAACGACGTCACCAAAAAGGACAGTTATCCACTACCAAGAATTGATGACACATTGGATACGTTGTCAGGAACAAAATGGTTCTCCACGCTGGACTTGCAAAGTGGTTATTGGCAAGTAGAAATCAGCGAGAAAGATAAGGAGAAAACTGAATTCAGCGTAGGGGATGGTCTGTGGCAGTTTAAAGTAATGCCATTTGGACTATGTAACGCTCCAGCCACCTTCGAGCGATTAATGGAGTGCGTGTTGAAAGGACTTCATTGGCGAACATGCTTGGTGTACCTAGACGACATCATTGTCATGGAAAAAACATTCGATGAACACCTGAAGAATCTTAAAGAAGTCCTTCAACGTATAACCGCGGCTGGGTTGAAACTCAGCCCGAAGAAGTGTTCTCTGTTCCAGAAAGAAGTAAAATACTTGGGACATCGAGTGACAGCAGATGGCATTTCCACCGATGAAGACAAAATCCTGACAGTGAAGGATTGGCCACGACCGCAGAATCTCCATGAATTACGCAGTTTTCTAGGACTCTGTACGTACTACAGACGGTTTGTGCCGGGTTTCGCCACAGTGGCTGCAAGTCTTCACGAGCTGACAATGAAAAGTCGGCCGTACTGTTGGAGCGAAAAACAAGAAGAGTCATTCCACCAACTGAAGCAATATTTATGCACGGCTCCTTTGCTTGCATATCCTGTTGCTGGAGAGAAATTCGTGTTGGATACTGACGCGAGTGGTTACGGAATAGGTGGCGTGCTCTCGCAGGAAATCAATGGCCAAGAAAAAGTTATTGGGTACTACAGCAGAATACTCTCAAAGCCAGAGAAAAATTACTGTGTTACGAGACGAGAGCTACTGGCCGTCATAGAGTGTGTCAAACACTACCACAAGTATCTGTACGGCCAGCCTTTCCAGTTAAGAACCGATCATGCGGCGCTAAGGTGGCTACTGCAATTTAAGAACCCCGAAGGCCAACTTGCTCGTTGGATTGAAAGACTGCAGAGCTATGACTTCAGCATTGAGCATAGAAAAGGAGGAAAACACGGTAATGCTGATGCCCTGTCACGTCGTCCATGCAAGCTGGAATGCAAACACTGCTCAAAAGCAGAGGTGAAAGAAAACATCATTGGCGTACGTCTGCTTCGACTAGAATCCAACGAAGACTGGTCAACAGCACAAAGAAGCGACCCTATACTGGCAAAAATCATTTCTGCAAAAGAAAATGGTGAAAGACCAACACGCAATGACATCGCCTCAGAGAGCCCCCTGATGAAAGCATACTGGGCCCAGTGGAACAGCCTAAAATTATTGGATGGTTGCCTATACCGGTTATGGGAAAGTGAGGATGGTAAAATAGTCAAAAAGTTAATAGTGGTACCTTCCTCCAAGGAAAAAGAGATAATGACAGAATTCCATAATGGCCCGAGCGGAGGACATCTAGGAATATCCAAGACCATTGAAAAGCTAAAGCAATGGTTCTACTGGATTGGCTGTCAACAAGCGGTAGCCGATTGGATAGCAAATTGCACCCAATGCATGACAGCTAAGGGACCAACGCGAAGAAGTCATGGCCACATGCAGCAATACAACTCAGGTGCACCCTTTGAGCATATAGCTATGGATGTGGCTGGTCCATTTCCCGTCAGTAGCTCTGGAAACCAGTACGTCTTAGTGGTTATGGATTACTTCAGTAAATGGCCCGAAGTATACCCTGTTCCAAATCAGGAAGCGAAGACTATAATTAAAGTATTTGTGGATAACTGGATATGCCGTTTTGGTGTCCCCTCGGAGCTCCATTCGGACCAGGGTAGGAATTTTGAATCGACCATCTTCAAAGAAATGTGTGAGTCATACGGTATTCGGAAAACAAGAACAACACCATTGCATCCTCAGTCTGACGGAATGGTTGAAAGATTCAACCGAACTCTTGAAGAATACCTAAGAAAAGTAGTCAGCGCAGATCAAAGAGATTGGGATGAACACACACCGAAGTTCCTTTTGGCATATAGGACGGCCACCCATGACTCCACTTCGCGAACACCCGGTAAAGTAATTTTTGGAAATGAGCTGAAGCTGCCTGGAGATTTAGAGTTCGGTACCATACCAGCGTCTGACCCTGCGAACAGTGATGTCAATTACCATGATACGAGGGATCTTAATGATCTCCATGAATTTGTGCGCAACAAATTAAAAATGGTCAGTAACAAAATGAAAGCCAGATACGACCGAGCGGCAAATTCAGAAGGATTTCATGAAGGCCAGCTAGTTTTACTGTTCAACCCACAGCGCAAGAAGGGTTTATCTCCAAAACTTCAGACTCACTGGGAAGGCCCTTACAAGGTTGTCAAACGAATAAATGACGTGGTTTATCGAATCCAGAAAAGCCAAAGTCCAAGAGCTAAAATGAAAGTCGTGCATTTGGAAAGACTAGCTCTGTATGGAAAACGGAGGGTTGAGCCTGCTCGGGACGAACAGGCTTAAGTGGGGGGGCAGTGTTACGAATAAGTAAAAGCTTTTGCTTACTGTTAATGACTCTACTAACAGTATGTAAACATCAGGCGGTTAGTGCTGCGCCTGAAAGTATGCATTGTAACAACGTACCAGCTCGCTAAACCAGTAGCATGAATTCACCTCAGTAAAGATAATTCTCCTGTGTAGGAGAATGTTCTACAAAGATAAACAACAACAACAACATCTATTTTCTAGAAGGTTCTTGAATTCGCTAGATACATATATGTACCTTCATTTGTGTATGGTGAGTTGGTATAAATAGCGGAGGTCTTTGGAATGGAGAGTTCAGTTTGTGATTAAACCCCGTAAAGTAAGCAACGCGAATTGATAGTAAAATACAAGACTTGTTAAAGTGTCATAAATAAAGTAAACTGTTGTACTGTATAAGTAAAATAAAAGGAAGTGATACCGTTGTAATTATCGTAATTTAAAACGAACCTTGTTTTATTATTGGGAATAAAACAACGCAAAAAGGACGAATAAGGAAATTCGTAACAATATGCATCCACACAACAACAAAAGGACAAATTTTCCAGCGTGTACACTTTTTCCATATATTTCTCTAGATCTTAAGAACTGACTACGGACCTATTTCTTCGGGACTATTTAGATCTTTCAGTCTAAACTATAACCAATTTTCAGTTTGTTATGGTTTTTTATTTTAAAAATAAAATAATTAAAAAAATTACATGAGGTGTCAGGGGACCCCAAGTTGGACCAAAGTTCCTTTCGCTATATATACAGGGTGAATCAGGAAGTTCCGGACAAATTTCTCCAGCGTATTCCTTGGCTCATTTCATGAAGAAAAGTCCACTAGGACCATGTCCGAAAATGCAAGGGTGCGAAATGGCAGCGGGTTCAAAATTTTCGGATTGGTGGTCGGAGGGTAGTAGGGTAAAGTTGCAATAAAATAAAATCTTAAATGTGTTAATTTACAAAAACAAATAAATGTGTGCTGTTATTTCGCTTCCAAAAACAAAAACAAACATTTTTGCATTTCAGTAAAATGGTCATAACTTTGGAACGGTAAGACCTCTGGGCTTCGTTTACGTCATTTTGGAAAGGTAAGAGGTATGGCCATCTTTCAGCAGAAAAAAACAAGTTACCTGCCATCTGGCTGAGCAAATTGGGGTTATGTGATTTTTTTTCCATTTTTCTGAAAGCTCTGTGTCTCGGCGATTTGACTTTTTTCTGGTTTTTTTATTGATTCTGAAAGACCTCTTAAAGACCTTTCCAACATTCCCCAAAAATGCGACCACTGGCTCAGAAGTTAGCACCTTTACCCTACTACCCTCCGACCACCAATCCGAAACTTTTGAACACGCTGCCATTTCGCACCCTTGCATTTTCGGGCATGGTCCTAGTGGACTTTTCTTCATGAAATGAGCCAAGGAATACGCTGGAGAAATTTGTCCGGAACTTCCTGAATCACCCTGCATTATGTGCTATTTAGTTGCAACACGCCTAACGCGCCCGTTGAAAAATAATATAATTTAAATGGATCTTTAAGAAAAGATACTTTTTGTAAAATGCTAAATTAGTTTTAAGAATTTTTTTATAGAATTGTATTGTAAAAGAAAGTATGTTTTTAAGGTACTTTTTGTAAGAGCAATTATCTCATGTTGCACAAATATATTTAAAAAAATTCATTTCCCCGAAAAGTTCATTTTTTAAAGAGAGATACTTCTTTTTTTAAAAGCTAAAGTTTTTTTTAAAGAAAAGTTACTAATTTTAAGAAGAAGTACTTTCTGTAATGAAAAGCCATAAGGGTATGCACGTTTTTTTTTACACAGAAGTACTTTTCTTAAGAACAGGTACTTTATAAAAAACGGGTTCTTTTTTTAGGGAAAGGTAATTTTTTTAAGAAAACATATTTATTTTCAGGCTACTTCTCTCAATATGAGAAAAAGGGAATTATATTATTTTTCGAAAAGGTACTTTCAAAATAAGGAATTTTTGTGAGAAGGTATTTTTTGAGGAAATGGTGTTTTTAAGAAATGGGAGTTTTTTTAGAATTTGACTTTTTTCAAGAACAGCTAAATTTTTAAGGGTAGGTACTTATCACAAGAAAAGTTATTTTGTTGCACAAAAAAAAGGTACTCTTTAATGAAAAGGTAGTTTTTAAGAAAAGGCAATTTGTTGTAAGAAAATTTACTTTTTTAAGAAGCAGTGCTTAATTAAAAAACAAAAAACTTTTTTTAAGATAAGGTACTTTTTATAAGAAGATTTACGTTTTTTTAGCAAGCTACTTCTTTAAGATAAGATATGTTTTTTACGAAAATTTTCTTTTTTAAACTTCTTTCAGTTTGGCTTTTCTAAATTTACTTTTTATTCGGTTCAAAACTACAATATATACTAAACTTGCTGGACCCGGCAAGCTTCGTTTTGCCTTCAAAGTTTTTGCAACAATTATTTTGTTCCACACAATATTTTGAACACAATTATTTTGTTCCATTATGTTTGCAGTAAATGAATAGATCTGCTGGCGTTCCGACACGGGATAATGCCACGCTCAATTGACAATGGGCAAATAAACCTGTAGTTGACCGGAATATTATGAAGAATAATGTAAAATAACTATTTGTTAGAAGTATTTGTGTAGATTTCGATCGAGAAATCTATACACTATAATAGTTGTACCCGTTGCGCTTCGCTACCCAGGAATTGTAATTTTAATGAAACACAATTTTGTTATTTTTTTTTTTCTATTTATTCAAGTGTTCTAAAATATACAATATTTCTAGTTTTGCCATATGATTCAAATATATATACGTCTGAAGGTTTGCCCACACGTGGACATGGAATATATATTGTCCGTGGGAAAAGCACGGTTTTGTCAAATATAATAAGCGACTGCCCCTGCGCTTTATTATCGCAATTGCCAACCGAATCGGAAACTGCAAACTTTTGAAATCGATGGGCATGTTCCTTTATAATTTCCAGTGATTATAGTAGCCTTTATAATACTATTCTGCATTGTTTTAAAAAATGCATTATTGGGATAACGATATTTAGGATGCTCCCGAAACTAACCTCAATGGTATTCATATTCATTCGTACCTGTGGTCTATTTCTTAGCTTCATAGTCTGACATTTTTAACAGCCGTATTTTCATTAGTTTTCTCCAAAAAGTAATTTGCATCATATCAGTAGTAATGTACCGAACCTCACTTTCCTACACTGTATCACACAATTGTCCGTACACCTGGCAGTTGTGAACATATTTCAGTGTATCTCAAAAGATATATGGCCGATTTTATTCAAATATCTATTTAAACTTCTTTCACGTTGGCTTTTCTAAATTTACTTTTTATTGGGTATAAAACTACAATATATACTAAATATTGGTTACAGGCTCCACCTAGAAACTTCGCATTAAACAAGAAATTCCCCCACATATGTTAGTCTAGACACAAACCGAAGCAAAAGTACCCAATGTAGTTGATTATACTGGGTTGTAGCATAATAAAAAATAAAATAAATGGTTTCCCATTACATCCCATGAAGGGACCGGGGAGAACTTCCCACAATCACTGAGCTGTACGCTTTCCAGTTTTCACTCACTGATTGGGACCTACAGTTTTACACCGATTCCGAACGGTATTTTGAGAAGCTTTTTCATGGCTATATACTCGATAGTGTCGCCGTCACTATGCGAGGTGACCGCCGCCGAAAGAACTTTGAAGGTGGTCAGAGCAGGAATCGAACCCAGGATCTGAAGTACAAGAGGCGCGCACACTACCCGTTGCAGCACATAATAGTGTTAAAAAAATGTTGAATTTGTTTTTTCATTTAGCCCCTATCCCCCAACGTGCGATAAGAAACTCCGTTCCAAAAAATATGTTCATCGCAGCAATGACAAATATTCATCGCGGCAGTGGAACATATTTCTCGTCTAACTAATGATAACTAACATATGTACCTGATGCGGGGTACAGCTTGGATACGCCCAACTATAATGTGGCATGTCCCCGAGCAGATATCCGCGGAAATTTGACTTTTCAAAGAACTAAAATATGAACTGCATACATATATTTTTTTGTATGACACTTGAAGTGGCCTAACGCCAATATATATATGTAAGTATGTCAAAATATTTGTATGGGCTCAAATAAATATTTACCCATCATGAAAGATGACCTCTTAAATAAAGTTTTATTATTATGATGTGATCGTAAAAATAGACATATACATACAAACATACATATGAACAACGCAAATAATTGCCACCAATACCGATGCATGACAATTTTAACACATACATTAGGATGAATGAACAGTGGTTTGTTGTAAATTTGATGTAGCTAGTTTAATTTTTTGTCACCAAACAAATATTTGTATTCGATTCAGAGAAGTAATAATGTCAAATGCCGTTGCGATAACCTCTAATCTGGTTGTTGCAACCTATATTGCGGTTGTCACAACATTTAATGCGGCTGTGACAATCTTTAATACGGTTGTGACAAACTTTAATGCGGTTGTCGCAACCACTAATTCGGGCGCGACAACTTCCAATGCGGTTGCAGCAACCCCTAACCGAAATCTAGTATGGTTGTGACAACTTCTAAAATCGGTTGGGGTAACCTCTACATTTGGTTATGGTTAATTCGGTTATTTTAACCTAAGTTTTCTGTGGGAGTTCCTTGCGAGCGTATTGTGTCCATTCGGAAATTCGATTGGACCTTATCAACTTGAAGGAAGACCTGGTAAACCTACAACCTGGAAGGTAATTGTATGATACAATATCCGCTAAAAGTCCCCGAGATTCTTATCGACACCTTCTACGTTTTTGTTGAGTATACATTTGTCTTCGATACCCCGGTACGGCAAAGGCTCTACGATGATAGGTTCCTGCAGAATGGCACTGACCAATAACAAACCACTAGTTGAGCGTAGTAACTATCTTACAGAGCTTTTCACAGACTCAGACTAGGATGATATTGCTCATTAAATTTTTTGTCACCAAACAAATATTTGAATTTGCTTCAGAGAAATAAAATCACATGACGTGTTAGGGGACACCCGGTTGGAACGAAGTTCTTTTCGCTATGTATTATGTACTAGTTAGTTCCAACACACAAAAGGCGCCTGTCGAAAGATACGATAATTTAAATGGATCCGTGAGAAAAGGTACTTTAGTAAAATGAAAAAAAAATTTTTATAAAAATTTTTTGTTGCTAAAAAATAATGAAAAAATTCTTAAAACTCATAATATATTCATTAAAATATATATATTAATATATATAATTAATAAAACTCATAATGATTACGGTCCCTGACTTCAGTGGATGAAGGAACAACAGACGACGACGGTTTCGGAGATAAGAATAGACAGTCCAACTTACCTAAGTTAGGAGTTACTGGAACAATTTAATTACGATCACTAGAAGCTTTTTTCCGTCTTGGAGACGACGAGATGTCCTCAGGTCAACGATTTAAGTTAGAGACAAAATCAGAATTTAAAGTTGGAAATTCTTTCTTTGCCTCCATAAATAGCTTATAAAATTCAACATCGAATTCCCTATACTTCCAACATGTCCGCTTTCCTTAGCCGTAATTATATCATAATGCCTTCCATTGAAGCCAGCACACTTAACATGGGCATGACTATCACAAAGCCATCATATAGTATGTACGTCCCTGTCTGTACAAATCTGTGCCAAACACTCCATTGGCATATTATGTCTAAAGGTATGCAATAAAATAAAACTAGACACGAATTGGTAGAACTTTCAAACACTAAACCAGGAAATCCTAAAAGTATGCAAACTGCAAACAGCAATACTATAACAAAAACGCAAAACAATACTGGGTTGTAGCATAATACGGTTATACAAAAGTAGTTTATTTGTTTTTAATTTAGCCCCGATCCCGCAATGTGCGATAAGGAACTTCGTTCCAAAAATATTAAATGCCGTTGCGACAACCTTTAATACAGTTGTGTCAACCTCTATTGCGGTTGTGGCAACCTTTAATGCGGCTGTGACAATCTTTAATTCGGGCGCGACTGCGGCTATGTCGACCTCTAACCGATATTTAGTATGGTTGTGACAACCCCTAAATTTCGCTTGTGTCAACCTCGACATTCGGTTATTGTTAATTCGGTTATCATAACCGATATTTTCAAAGGATGTTCCTTTCGGGTCTAAAACCAATTGTTTGAAACCCGATGGGAACTTATCAATTTGAATGTAGATCTGGTAAACCAACAACCTGGAAGGTAATTCTATTATATTATATCCTGGAAAAAAATCCAAGAGAACGTTATCGACACCTACTACGTTTTTGTTGAGTTTAAATCTTCCTTCGATATCCCGGTACGGGAAAAGCTCTACGAACCTATATATGAGCTCGGTATTTCTGGTAAGCTGATACGGCCCTGCAAAATTGCACTGACCAACAACAAACCACTAGTAAAAAAATAATAAATAAATGGTTTCCCATTACATCCCATGAAGGGACAGGGGAGAGCTTCTCACAACCACTGACCTGTACGCTTTCTAGTTTTCACTCACTGATTGGGACCTACAGTTTACACCGATTCCGAACGGTATTTTGAGAAGCTTTTTCATGGCTAAATACTCGATAGTGTCGCCGTCACTATGCGAGGTGACCGCCGCCGAAAGAAATTTTTTAAGGTGGTCTGAGCAGGGATCGAACCCAGGATCTCATGTACAAGAGTCGCGCACACTACCATTGTACCACCGAGGGCCACACAAACCACTAGTAAAGTGTGGTAAATATCTTGCCGATCTTTTCAAGGACTCATACTAGGATGCTATTCATTTATTCGGACTTTTTGCAGAAACATCTTATTTTTCTATTCAGGCTCAAAACCATTCGTTATTTCTAATAATACAGATTTGGATTATAAAAAAGAAGTTTTGTGAAATGCATTATCAGGATTACTGGCAAACCCTATATCTTTTTCAAATTTAGCTACTGAGCTTCACCAGCGGTTGTTTGGAATGTTGCTATTGAAAAATTCATCAAACTAAATACAGGGTGGAGCGCGGTAATTTGCTTATTTGGGAATGAAATACAAAAATTATGAACCTTAAAAAAATTTATTTTATATTTTAATTATATTGAACAGTAAGGGAATTTTACAATTATATACACTATGGCTAATGTCGACTAACGCTATCCAGGCACTGCTGCATACGTTTTCTGAAGTTTTCATGAATTCTAACAAGCATGTCGACTGGTATTCTGCCAATTTCAGCCTCAATATTGTTAATTAGATCTTCCAAGGTGTTGGGGCGGTTGATATACACCTTCGACTTCAGATAACCCCAACGGAAACAATCGCATGGGGCTAAGTCTGGTGAGCGTGCCGACCAGTTCATATCACCCGTCAAAGAGATAAGCTGTCCAGGAAACATTTGCCTCAAACAATTCATGTTAACCCTCGCTGTGTGTGCAGTGGCACCATCCTGTTGGAACCATGTATTCTCTAATTGCATAGCCTCAAGAGCCGGCTGAAAAAAATCCTGTATAATAGTCAAGTGCCGTTCGGAGTTCACAGTTACGGTAAGAAATGGCGCACCACATAGTGACGCGGTCCGAATGCAGAGGTCTCTGGTGAAGTTCTCTGGGGTTTGTTTCACTCCAGTTCCGCATATTTTGTTTGTTTACACACCCACTGAGGTGCCTTACCAGAAAAGAACACAATTGCGTCACAAATGAGAGCGCATTTGAAAAGTACGCTTCAACACAAAATGACCTCTCCTCACGTGCCCAATGCATGATGGCAACTGAAAGGCAGACGAATACAAATCTCCCGTCAGACACTATAAGCCACGTACTCTCTCCACTCCCTTCGGCCAACAGTGCCACCACAGCCTGCAGTGCAAAAAGGCTAATTACCGGGCTCGACAGTCTATCGCGTGATCCCCTCTAAATGTTAATTTAAATCATAATGAGAAAATCCGAAGTAAACATGAATAAAGGCATCAATATCAGAGGCCACATGAAGCTCGCTCATTTGGTGAACTCTGCGAGAATAATTGAAGTATTCTCAATAATCGAGATGAAATCAGTGAAGTTTGTCGGTGAACTAAGACGAGGGAAGATTAAAGATATCGACGAAAAGATATTGCTCTTGATAAGAGCAACATGTAAACGTCGACAACTTTTAATTTCAAGGTGGTAGATGAGTTTGTCTATCATGGAGCCGCCGTAAACAGAAATAACAACATCTGCCTCGAATTCAGATATTATATTTTGATTGTGAATAGGTGGCATTTCGGGTTTCTGTAAACGGACAATTTTGTTGCGCAGTGTTGCCACCTATCTTTGATTTACTTTGCAAATATTTAATTTTTAATTCCTCTTCGCACTTCATTTTATTTTGAACTCATGTGATGGTACCTTTGTTTGCTAAAATAATCGAAATGTTAAAATTCCGGTCCTAAACAATTGTATTCGTACAAAATAACTGTTGAGTAACAACCCTGTTACTGATTTTGCTTACGAAATTGTCGCAACGAACTGAGTACTATGTAACCGAAAAGCGAGCGAAATGTTCCCTTCATGTAATTTTCGTTATTTTTTAATACACGTACTTCTTATGGTAGCGTACGTTTCATAAGAACTGAATACCGGCCGTTACGAAAAAACCCAGTTGTACCCGATTTGTACACTACCTGCCGTTGATGGTATCTGCCTTGGTCTGGTAGCAAGTAGATGAGACTAAACTGTGAGTACTCGGTAGAAAAGTCATCCGTACCTGTTATCGACAACGATAACATAAATGGTGTTTTTTTTTTCTTAGGTAGAACATACGAAAGAGATATCTGACAAACTAACTGTCAACCTGCGGTCACTTTTCGACGTTTATGATCAGTATACTCGGGCAAATCAGCATGAATAGATTTACGCTACCAAATTAATCAAATTTCCTTTGGAAATCAGTCATCGATTCGCTAAACTTATAGACCACTTCATGGCTTTTATCATAATCGTCCATCTCACGAAGTCATCCGTCGAACTGTGTATTGATTTCATAGCACATACTCTCTAAATGATGCAAAGACACCAACACGACGAAGGAATGTGCGTACTGAAGAGAATATCGCCGCTAGAAATGCAAGTGCAGTGGGAAACTGCCCCAAAGTTTTATCGAAAATTGTGTTCAGCGATGAGGCTCATATTTGGCTTAACGGGTTTGTTAATAAACAAAATTTGCCGCATATGGAGTGAGTGCAATCCACAACAGACCCTACAGACTCCATTACCTACAGAAAATTGCGATCTTTGGTGCGGGTTACACGCTGGTGGCATCATCGGACCATGGTTCTTCAAAAATTAAGACGGAGCTCGCGTTATATTCAATGGAGATCGTTCCCGCAACGTTATCAATGATTTTGTTTTCGAAAATACGGATGATAGCAGCACGTGCCATACGAGGACCGCAACCATCGTGTAATTGAAACCAAAATTATACAATAAGTTGATATCGAGCTGGCAATTGCTCTCCAAGATCGTGCGATTTGACACCTCTCAGTTATTTCCAGTGGGACTATGGGTAGACCCTGGTTTATACTGATAAAACTGCAACAATTGGCGTCATGGAGGCCAGAATTGTTCGTGTTATTCGGACAGCAAAGTGGCCCAAATTGGACGTCCGTCATGAATAGCCGCGGTGGTCGTATGCTCAAAATCATTAATTTCATCTGTTAATGCCATGTATTGATCTTTGTAATAGAAAAGTTTTCAGAAAGAAGTTCCTTATCGCACATTGCGGGATGGGGCTAAATGAAAAAAAATTAAACAACTTTTTTTTAACACTTATGCTACAACCCAGTATTATTAACTACAAGGTGTTTCGAAAGAAGTCATACGATGTAGTTTGGCTCTAATTTTTTTTTCTAAATAAAACACTTCGATTCTGTTTTTTGATTATATTTATTTGAACCTATAGAATTTTATTGGTTAAGTTGAGAAGATGATATCGGTTAAATGGTTGCCGTCACAATTGATTACCATACGGCCTCGTTTTATGGCATTTTTCATCACTTCGGCGAGAACTGCGGGCGTCAGATTCTTGCACTCGTGTCGAATGTTGACCTTGAGGCCTTCCAGGGTCTCGGGCTTGTTCACGTAAACACGGGACTTCAAAAAACAACACAAAAAAGTCTGGAGCGGTTAAAATGGGGGCGATCTTGCGGGCCAGTGCAAATCGCCAAAACGAGAGATGAGGCGACCCGGGAACGCCGCCTTCAGAATATCGGTTGTGGCTCGCACAGTGTGTGCCGTTGCTCCATCCTGTTGGAACCACATGTCCTCCAGTCTCGGTTAACATGGCCCTATAGCGCGCACCGTCCACTGTCATCGTTTGACCAGCGGCGTTCTCGAAAAAAAATGGACCGATGACTCCTCCAGCGTGAACAGCGCACCATGCAGTCACTTTGAGCAGGTGTAATGGCTCCTCGTGCATCACTCGTGGATTTTCGGTGCCCCAGAAGGGATAGTTTTGCTTGTTCACGTACCCGCTGAGGTGGAAATGAGCCTCATCGCTCATTATGACTTTGATGGAAAAATCGCCCACTTCGTCGACGAGATTGAGGATGGCTTGGGCGTAGGTTACACGCGTTTGGCGGTCGACAGGCAGCAGCTGGTGCACGGACTGGACTTTGTATGGGAACATGCGCAGGTCTTTGACAAAAATTCGCCATAGGGACGACCGGCTGATGGCTAATTGCGAGGCACGGCGTCTGGTCGATGTTTCCGGCGACAGCTCGACATCCTCGGCAACAGCGGCGATATTCTCGGCAGAACAAGCGCTCCGGGGCCGGCCACTGCTGGCAACGTCTTTTGTGGTTCCAGCCTCTTCAAGGTTAGTGGCCAAACGGCGCAGTGTTTGCGCAGTCGGTGTCGGACCACAGACGAATTGTTACGCAAAAAAAATATACACGATTATTCCGCGTTCTTGGGTAGTGTATCGCTCAGTGGCTTGTTTAATTGTATCCTACGTCTAGTTCACAAATGTCAATACAGATTTGACATTGGCGGCCATTTGCAAAAATAAGAGCATCTTCCAATAGGGTGGTCACTTTTGAAACACCCTGTATTGATATGGTTTGTGTCTAGACTAACATAAATTGGAAAATTTCTTGTTTAATGGGAAGTTTTCTAGGTGGAGCTTGTAACCAATATTTAGTATATATTGTAGTTTTGAACCCAATAAAAAGAAAATTTAGAAAAGCCAATGTGAAAGAAGTTTAAAAAAATAAAAAATTTTTAAGTAAGAGCCTTTTTTCTTAAAAAAAGTAAATTTTCTCAAAAAAAATACCTTATCTAAAAGAAGTAGCTTTGCTTAAAAAATAATAAATTTTCCTACAAAAAGTACATTTCTTAAAAAAGAAATTTTTGTTAAAATAAGCATAATTTCTTAAAAAATTCAATGAGTGTTCGAACTCACGGATGATGTGTTAACACCTTTTTGCTACACGGTACCTGTTCGATTTCTATGAACACATTAGTAAATGTTACATTGGAAAATAAAAAAATAATAGTTTTTTGTATACACCGGCAATGCTGAACATCAAATGACACACAACATCACACATACTTTGTCCGAAGTAGCTGACGTATACGTGTGTCACATAACCAAATGTTTGCCATATCAACAGCAACGAAACAGCCAAACACACAACATCACACATACTTTGTACGAAGTAGCTGACGTATTAGTGTGTCACCATAATGTCGACTACGCAAGCCCATGGGCTTGCAAATGAAATTTTGCGTGGCTATGCTTTATATCTCCATTCAACAACAGCAACCGACACATGTACATACATACATTATTATGTTAAAACATACGCTATAGACACAATTTCGTTTGCCTCACCCCTGCCACACCACACTTTCATTGCTCTCTTGCTCGCTCATTTTTGTTTAACACGTCATTATTCTCTTTCGCAGTCGCAGAAAATCTGGTTTTAGCAGAAGCATAAAATCTTGTTTTAGCAGCAGCATAAAATCTGACTTTGATAGATTTAGTCCCTATACGCCGCTATAGATGTTAACACATCAAAAAGTAAGTTTTCTTACAACAAATTGTCTTGTTTTTAAAAAAAATACCTTTTCTCTAAAGAATATCTTTTTTGTGAAATAAAATAACTTTTCTTGAGGTAAGTAGCTACTCTTAAAAATTTACCTACTCTTAAAAAAAGGACCACTTCTAAAAAAAATCCCTTTTTTTAAAAAACACCTTTTCTTCAAAAAATTAGCTTATCTTGAAAAAAATAGATTTTCTTACAAAAAAAAATAAATAAAATAATACCTTTTCTTTCCTTTTCTAGAGATAAGCAGCCTATCTGAAAATAAGTAAATTTTCTTAAAAACTAACGTTTTCTTTTAAAGAGTTCCACTTCTTTAAAATGTACCAAAATCATACTCTTATGGCCTTTTCTTACAGAAAGTACTTTTGCTTAAAAATAGTACCTTTTAATAAAGGCTTTTATATTTGTCTCTTGGAAGCCAAGTAGACACGCATTCGTTGAGTGCCGCAATTACGGGATGCGGACAACCATTTCAACAGAGAGTACAGGAAAAATGATTTAATGATTTCTTGAAAAAATCATTAGGTTTTAATAAAAGAAGTATGTCTCTTTAAAAAAATAACATTTTCGGGAAAATATAATACATATTAACGACGTTTATTAACGACGAATTTTTTCGAATTTCTTCAACAAGCGACTAATTATTGACTCAGATGGCCGGTTGTGTTGACCGAAAAAATCCAGGAATGCACGAAATGGGTTTCTTGCAGAACGACCATTATCATAAAACCTTTGGATCACTTTTACGCGCTGTTCAACTGAGAATCCCCTCATGTGTAGGTTTGCCAAAGCCTGCAGTACCAATTGCCTGAACAATAATAAAATATTAACATTAACATATGACAAATAGTTGCTGTCAAATATCTGCATTAAAATTGAATCACTCTCTAATTTACTTAAAGAAAGTCGTGAGTCACGTGTGAATGGCTTGCCAAACCACGGTGTCACCTTTACAGGCATGTCAGGTTGCCTGCATAGAAGATTGAACTATATATGTATGTACGTTAGTGAAGTTATATACAGCACTTCAACAGTTTGCAATAGTTAAGAATTTATGTGATATAAAGGGGGAGGTCGAAATATAAAAAATCTCAATAATAACGCAAACATATGTGCATTTTTTAAGAGCCCTAATAAACGTCATATATGTATTGTATTTTTTTTTTATATACCATAAGTGTATGTGTGTTAATGGGTATGTATTTTAGCCTATACGTAACGGTGTATTGGTTCACATGTGTTTGTATTACGACATGATACAATCATAAATATGACATACACGTAAATAAAATAAAAACCGCAAACTACACCGCACTCACAAAACCATTTATATGTACTTACATATACGTGGCCACACATATGAGTTTATATACATACAGTGGCTCAACATTATAATGGGACACTAACCCACATAATAAAATATACATATATTATTTTTAAAATATGGTAACAGAATTTTGACTTTGTTTTTATGAGTTCATATTGCCACGTTAGTGTTTATTATTTAAGGAAATAATTGCTGCCTTATATTCAATTGAAATAAATATATAAGCATTCATTCACAATAATACAGATCACGACCCTCAAAGTAATAATGGGACAGATGGCAACCATTTTCAGTTTAGCTTTAGAGAACGGTACCAAATGTTTTTTTTTGACTGGCACTTTTAAGAGAACTCTATATAGAATATTTCAGTCAGTTGTGTTATAAATATTCATCATGGCGCCACGTCGTTCCCAAACATCGCCAGAGCTGAGGCGATTAATAATTACACACTCAAAGTCTGGAAAATCTGTGCGAGATATCGCGGAAATAGTAAACCGACCAAAATCTACAGTGTTTAATATTATTAAAAGATATAAAAACTCAGAAAATTTTGAAAACATTGGGAAACCGAGCAAGCGAAAAATATTTTCGGATTCAGACGAGCGTTGGCTCTTACAGCAAATAAAGAAACGCCCACATCTTAGCGCACCTAAACTGGCGGCTGAAGCTGAAATATTTTTGGGGAAAAATGCTAATCCCGAGACAATAAGAAATATTTTACGAACGCATCAATACAACGGTCAAGTAGCTAGGAAGAAGCCTCATATCAGTAAAGTCAACGTGCTGAAACGACTATCATTAGCAAAAGAGCACAGAGGAAAAGATTTTTCGTTTTGGAGCAAAGTGACTTTTACTGATGAAAGTAAATTTAATATTTTCCGGTCAGATGGGCAGTCATACGTATGGGGAAAGCCGAACGAAGAGCTGCGCGAAAGAAATTTACGACCGACTGTGAAGCACGGGTCAGGTCAGTAATGGTATGGGGTGCAATTTCGGCAGCTGGTCCTGGGAATCTTCATATTATTGAAGGAATTATGGACCACAAGTACTACCTAAACATTTTGCGATGTAACCTTTCAGAAACATCCGGAAAATTAGGCCTTTCCAACGAGTACTATTTCTACCAGGACAATGATCCAAAGCATAAGGCTTATTATGTTCGGAATTGGTTGCTCTATAATTGCCCACATGTACTCGAAACAACACCCCAATCGCCGGATTTAAACCCGATTGAGCACGTGTGGAGTTATTTGGAACAAAAATTAAAAAAATCACCACATTAACAACAAAAACACACTTCCACTTGCTCTTAAGGAAGAATGGGAAAAACTATCACCTAACTATTGCAGAAAGCTGGTTGAATCGATGCCGCAACGTTTGAAAGCGGTAACACAACAAAAGGGCCTCCCAACAAAATATTGAAGTTTTGAATATGATACCTTATTTACTTATTTTTTAATTCGTGTCCCATTACCCTGCAGTCGACGTAGCTAACGAATTTTTAATTATTTTCCTAACTACCAATAATTACCATTAACTACCCGCCAGACTACCAGCAATGCTTTACACTGACGAATTTAACATGGGGATGTGATTGACGGTAGTCAGTGGCTACCCTCTGCACTACCTTGTACCATGCAGATCGCTAGTTACATGGAATTGACGAAATATCTAACAACATTGTACTAACTACTAGACTAGTACAATCCGCTTGTTGAATTCACCGGACCATAATGAATTAATGTTATGAATAAATGTTTTGCATTTTCTTCATCACATTCTTTTTCTTAATTTTCAAACTTTTGCACAATATTCAACTTTTATTTCTCTATGAAGCGTTTCATTTGTCTGTTGCTTGTCATTTTACAGTTATAAATATTAAAATTCAATTTTTTATACTTCTAACCGAACATTTAATAGCAACTGACGCCAACACAAAAAAAAATAATCAAGCAACCAACAAATCATAACGGGGTAACGGTTCAGTGCATTGTTTTTTCCTTGTTTTCATACTTATAATGGTCAAAAGGCGAACTCTAGCATTACCTGTAGCCACTCAAGTAGCTTGTCAGGCGTTTCGCTAACGAAATAACTGACTACATAGAGTCACTAGCTACTTTTGAAAATGCAGGGTATTACTTTGACCCTAATACTGTGTATTACTTTACTTTTTTTTTGTTTCTAACTTTTTCTACTAATGAAAACGACTTCTGTTTATATTTTCAATAAACGCATCACATTAGCATTAAAACGTTATATAAATTTGTTTTCTTAAGTTAGTTAGTTCAGTAGAATATAGGGAACATATATAATATTAATAGGTGTCCCATTTTAATTTTGAGCCACTGTATGTGTATACATATATGCATCAATACATATGTACGTAAAGAATAAATGATTTATATGTGTGTGTGTGTGCATGCGAGTGCTACAGGGCAATTTAGTTATTTGTATTGTAAATAACACTAGCAAAAGTAAATACACACAGTGGACGGGAAAAACTCAATTCAATATTCCCATAGAATATAGAGTCATAATAATGCCTCAAAATCCTTTATAATTGATTTCATTGTTGTTTTACGAGGTCGATATAACTATGTTTGAATTTTGTGTGTACAGTAAATGACCACAGACTTAGATAGTCTGGAGATTGGGCTTTTGGTACTTATCATTAATATAGGACAGGAGTCACCAATTGGCGTACCGGGGTCCGGATCCGGACTGTAGATCCATTTTATGCGGACCTGGTTTTAACAACACAAAATATTTTACAATATGTAACGACTAATTCATGATAAATATTATTAAATTTTAATTTTTGACGTGTTAACATCTATAGCGGCGTATAGGGACTAAATCTATCAAAGTCAGATTTTATGCTGCTGCTAAAACCAGATTTTCTGCGACTGCGAAAGAGAATAATGACGTGTTAAACAAAAATGAGCGAGCAAGAGAGCAATGAAAGAGTGGTGTGGCAGGGGTGAGGCAAACGAAATTGTGTCTATAGCGAATGTATTAACATAATAATGTATGTATGTACATGTGTCTGTTGCTGTTGTTGAACGGAGATATAAAGCATAGCCACGCAAAATTTCATTTGCAAGCAGTCGACCTATGGTGACACACTAATACGTCAGCTACTTCGTACAAAGTATGTGTGATGTTGTGTGTTTGGCTGTTTCATTGCTCTTGATATGGCAAACATGTGGTTATGTGACACACGTATACGTCAGCTACTTCGGACAAAGTATGTGTGATGTTGTGTGTTTGGTTGTTTCGTTGTTGTTGCTATGGCCCAACAAAGCGAGTCATTTGATGTTCAGCATTGCCGGGTGTATACAAAAAAACTATTATTTTTTATTTTCCAATGTAACATTTACTAATGTGTTCATAGAAATCGAACAGGTACCGTGTAGCAAAAAGGTGGTAACACATTATCCGTGAGTTCGAACACTCATTGATTTTGTTTTTATTTAATTTATTGTCAAGCTACGCATCGACGACTCAAATCATGAGTCGTTCGATGACTGAGCAGGAGAAATGTGGTGAAGCTTCTTTACGTATTTCTTGGACTCTTGCTAAGCATGTGAAACCATTCACCGATGCGGACATAGTCAAGGAATGCATGCTCGAGGATGGCAATGTTTTGTTTGAGAACAGAAAAGATGTTATTGAAACTATTCGACGGATTCCGTTATCTGCGAGTACTAACACACGAAACACACACGTTTTGGCAGAAGAAAATCACTGTGATGTGAAACGGCAGTTAAATAATTCCTACTATTACGCCTTGGCTATGGATGAATCATGTGACATCACTGATAAAGCACAATTGGTTATTTTTGTACGTTTCTTAGATAAAATGAGTCAAACTTTTGTTGAGGAGCTATTAACTATTTTGCCGTTAATATAAAAAAAACCCGCGGAGAAGACATGATGGACGCGGTGATGGATTATTTTGTTAAAATTTTAAATTTTTCTATAGAAATGTTTTAAAATTTTTCTGTAGAAAGTTTTAAAATTGTTCTATAGAAATGTTTTAAAATTTTTCTATAGAAATCTTCTCAAATTTTTCTATAGAAATCTTCTCAAATTTTTCTATAGAAATATTCTCAAATTTTTCTATAGAAAAGTTTTAACATTTTTCTATAGAAAAGTTTTGAAATTTTTCAATAGAAATGTTTTAAAATTTTTCTATAGAAATATTTTAAAATTTTTCTATAGAAATATTTTAAATTTTTTCTTTAGAAATGTTTTCAAATTTTTCTATAGAAATGTTTAGAAACTTATGTTCCATAATAAGTCATGGCCTTGAACGGTTTCGATAAACCTGAAAATGTCAGCTTTTTTTAAACTTTTTTCTTTTTTTTATTAATAAAATTGGCGCGAACTACACTTACTACAAACAACTACACATTTCACATTTGCATCAGCTGATTTGTTCGAAAGCCAGCGGCAGTGTTGTATTATAATTATATGTGAAATTATTGGTATTGGCAGATTCTACAGATAATATTATTTATTAAAATGTTTGTTTTCATACAAAATGTTTACATTTTCATTCATACTTTCAAGTTTTAAAACAAAATTCGAAGCAGAGCGCCCCAGCGGTCAGTAGAATAAACTGATTCGAGCAAATTCCAATTTGAAGTAGAAGTAGAACCTACTTCTATGACAAATTTGAATTCCAATTCAACATATGTTTGTGAACCAGCTTTTCCTAAAATGAACTTCATTAAAAATAAACTCCGGAACGGACTCGTCGATGAACATCTCCAAGATTTAATGACAATAGCCTGCACAAACTTTACTCCAAACTTGTCCAAGGCAAAAATTATAATTTTTCTCATTAATATTGTAAAAACCCTTGGTACTTACTTCTTTTTATTCAAAACATTTGTTTAATATATAATAAAATAATGCACCGGAACCCATTCGAATTGTTTGTCCACTGATACAGTATCTACATATATTACTTAAATAGTTAAGCTTATTACCATCCGGACGTCGACGGTCATGATTTTTTGAAAAACGGACCCATAACGAAAGTAGTTGGTGACTCCTGATTAAGGCCAATGAAATCACCATGATAAGCCATCACAATGACAAGTGTGGTAATCAATTAGTTAGCTTTGGTACATCATACTCCTTCCTGCACACAGTGAGGTCAATTCTCAAAATTTGTTTAATTTTAAAATTCTCTATAGATTTATAATGTGAGCGGACTGATATAATTTCAAGAAAAAATATGAATTTGGTTCGAACCAAACCCCTAAATAAGCAAAAGGTAATATGTGTGAGGTGGTATGATCGAAGTACGATCAAAGTCCAAAACCAATAATATTAAATATTTACTGTTTGTGACCGGCGGAGCTCAGATCCATCGACTTCAAATCAAGTTTTTTTTAATAACAGCCAGTACAGATATATCAGTCGGATGAACCGACTTATACATACCCTCACCCGAAGTCATCCATTGTGACCGAGTTCTATTAAAAAAAAGCCCAAATATTGACGCTTACATTGAACGAATGAGGGTGGGAAATATGCTAATATTCAATGGCAGAAAGGCATTCAGCTAACTATTAGTCAATAGCCAACTTAATTAGGATCCTAAATAACTTTGCGGGATTTATCGTGACTCGCGGCCAATTGTCCGCCCAATATATAAATTAACAAATTAATTGCTTAATTTATTTTTTGAAACATGTTGCGTGTTGGATTAGCCTTTGTATGGGAGGTACGGAAATGAGCGAAATGAGTGAGTACAGTTTTGGATCAAAGTTCTTTATCACACGTTGCGGAATGGGAGCTAAATGAAAAAAATTAACCCACATTTTTAACACTATTATGCTAAAACCCAGTATTATCAACTGTATTCGGTACTTTTGCTTTCGTTTGTGTCTAGAATACTAAAGGGTTTTTCAACAGAGACGCTACAAAAGTAAATCGATAGGGACAGCAAACGACACCATATTTTTCCCCGCTCTTTTGACATTTCTCTTCAGTAAGGTTTGCCATTTCATCATGGAAAGATATACGAACCAACAACGAGTCGAAATTATTAAAATTTACTACCCAAATTTGGAGTCAGTGGCCTCAGCTTTAAGAGCGCTACGTCCAATTTATGGTCGTCATAATCGTCACACCAGATCAACTATTCAGCGTCTAGTGGAAAAATTTCAATCCACAGGCACAGTACAAAATGTTCCCGTGCCAGTGAGACAAAGAAGTGCCCGTAGTGTCGAGAATATTGCTGCCGCTGAGGAATGTGTCTCTCACACGTCGTTCTCAAGCGTTGGGCATCTCTGTGACGTCGTTGTGGCGAATTTTGCGAAAAGATCTTGGCCTACATCCTTACAAGATCAAATTGACGCAAGAACTGAAGCCGCTTGACCACCATAAGCGTCGTATGTTCGTGAATTGGGCTGAGCAACAACTTGAAAATGATTCGGATTTTCATCGGAAAATCATCTTCAGCGATGAGGCTCATTTCTGGCTGAATGGTTTCGTCAATAAGCAAATTATGCGTTATTGGTCAGACAACAATCCACACGTAATCCATGAGTCATCATTGCATCCCGAAAAAGTAACGGTTTGGTGCGGTTTATGGGCCGGCGGCATCATTGATGATGATCAAGACCGACACATTACTGTGAATGCCGAATATTTTTGGCCCCAATTGGATAATATGGACTTGGAGGACATGTGATTCCAACAGGACGGCGCCACAAGCCCCACAGCGAATGCCACAATCAATTTATTGGAAACCAAGTTTGGTGAACGTGTTATCTCACGAAATGGCCCAGTCGATTGGCCGCCTCGGTCGTGCGATTTGACGCCGTTAGATTATTTCCTGTGAAGCTACGTCAAGTCTATGGTCTATGCCAACAAGCCAGCGACGATTGATGAACTTCGAACGAATATCGAACGTGAAATTGCAGCAGTATCGGACGATTTATGCTTGAAAACCGTCGAAAATTGGTTTCAGCGTCTGGATTTGTGCAAGCGTGCCCGTGGTGGCCATGCAAAAGAAATCGAGTTCCATACATAATGGCATCGAACGTACTTTCACAGGAATAAAGAATTTCATTGGTATCTAAAACCGGTTTTGTTTTATTTAAGAAATCTTTTGTAGCGCTCTTATTGAAAAACCCGATATATGTTGTGAAATTTCTTGTTTAATGGAATGTTTAGTATATGTTGTATTATATTTATTATTTATTTATTTTTTATTATATTTAGTATATATTGTAGTTTTGAACCCAATAAAAAGTAAATTTAGAAAAGCCAAAGTGAAAGAAGTTTAAAAAAAAACAACCCGTAAAAAACATAGTTTTTGACTATAAATTCGTTATATATGACACATGGTTTTTTATTTTTCTGATTATTGATTTGTATGGAAGGTACAACGCTCCTTTGTCCAATCTCGCCCATATTTGCAGCAGATCTTAGAATATGTACACCTAACCAACATACCCAATTTTATTTAAATACCGCTAACAGGAGCAGAAATAATGGATTTTTAATTTGTGATTTGTATGGGAGGTACCACGCCCCTTTGTCCAATACAGCCCATATTCTGACAGTTAATTTTTGTCGTCGCCATCAATTTAACTGCGTAGCTTCAGCTCGATGGGATCACGGGAAAAGAATTAAAAATAACACTTTCTTAAACAAGTGTCTATTCTTAAAAAAAGTAAATTTTATCAAAAACAAACTACCTATTCATATTCTTAAACAAATTACTATTTCTTAAAAAATACCTCATCTTAAACAAGTACCTTTGCTGAAAAAGGAAATTTTCTTACAAAAAGTGCCTTTTCTTAAAAAAGTTTGGCTAAGTATTGTTGTGGATGTTTTCGCACAAGTAAGACTTTAGACAATTCTCGCTTACTTGAGATTTATTTATCCCTATAATGTGTGATGATATACCTAAATACTAGGGAGCTGATAATATGTCTTGGTGGGCATTGAAATAGCTGTATTCCCAACGATCCACCATAATAATCAAATATTTCTGTTTAATATTTTATATTAAAATGTACTTTTTCATAGAAACAGTACTTTTTAATAGATATTGATCTTGAAACGAGAAAATTATTAAAGAACTTAAAACAAGGATTTTCTTTAAATAAGTACCTTTTCTTAAAAATGTAAATTTTCTTACAACAAATTGGATTTACTGAAAAAACTTAATTTTCTTTAAAGAGTAATTTTTTTTGTGAAACAAAATAAGACAAGTACTACCTACTCGTAAAAATTTACCTAGTCTTGAAAAAAGACCAATTCTAAAAAAATTTTCATTTTTGAAAATTACCTTTTATTACAAAGATTCCTTTTCTTAAAAGTATCTTTTCTTAAAAATACAATAATACCTTTTCTTTTTTTTTCTTAAGATAACTATCCTTTCTGAAAATAAGTACATTTTCTCAAAAGAATAACCTCAAAATAGTAACACTTCTTTAAAAAGTACCTGTTCTTAAAAAAGTACTTTTTTTGTAAAAAATTCATACTCTTATGGCTTTTTCTTACAAAAAGTACTTTTACTTAAAAATAGTACCTTTTCTTAAAAAAACTTTAGCGTTTAATAAAAGAAGTACCTCTCTTTCCATAATTACCTTTTCAGGAAAATATAATACATATTCTTACAAAGAGGACCTAAAAATATATTTAAAAAAAAATCATTCTATAAAAAAAAATTTTTAAAAAAAGTTTATTATTTTACAAAAATTATATTTTCTTAAAGATCCATTAAAATTATCGTATTTGTCAACGGGAGCCTCAGGCGTGTTGGAACTAAATAGTACATAATATATAGCGATAGGAACTTCGTTCCTTGTAAAACTGTGGCGCCCAGTCAGTGAGTGTAAATCTAGAAAACGCATACCGCACTGGTTGTGAGAAGCACTCCCTAATTAAACCCTCCATGTGATGTAATGGGAACCATTGTTTTTACAATAATGTAATAACAGACATGAAACCTTTGTTGAAGCATTCCTATGATTTTCCTTGTGATAAAGAGATCAACTCGTTTGCAAGAACCGACAAACGTTTACAGCAAACGATATAACGCACCTTTTAATTCAACAAAAAAGCATATGAAAAAGCTTTATATAGCTTTCCCGTTACATCCATTGAAGGGATTAGGGAGAGCTTTTCAAAAACCAGTGAGCTGTGCGCGTTCTAGTTTTACACTCACTGATTGGGACCTACAGTTTTACACCGGCTCCGAACGGTATATTGAGAAGCGTTTTCATGGCTATATACGAGTACTAGAGTGTTAAAAAATCCTGCATTTCACAGATTTTTGTGCAGGTGCGCGTGTGGAGTCATTGATACATACTTCTTCTCCGAAAATAGACAAAGGAATTTATAGGCCTACATTCTTAAATAAACAATTAGATAATTAGACATGACAATTTATGGTCTCTGATTATATGTTCATATATACATAAGTTGTTTAACAAAAAAATCCTAAATTTTTTCCAAAACTTTACGTTTTAATTAATGACAGTAACTATTTGATTTCATTTCCATTTTCATTTTCACATCATTACATTTCATCAGGACAGGCAGCAGCAGCGATGGCTATTACAAATATTCAATAAAAGCATATCGAATTTATTGTGGCATTTGATAGACATCATTTAATATTAATCAAATTCCCGCCAAAAAGTTTTCCCATTCGCTGACAATTAAATATTGTTCAATTTACTGTGGACGTATCAAATGTGGCATCCACGCCAGGGATGTGGGGACCAGATATATTGAAGCTATCAGTTACCTGATTAATTACGGCATAACTTGCTGTGACAGCAGAAAAATATATGTCTATATGCGTTTGCATTAATTGGCGGCCAAAGGAGTGGCGCCATCGAGTACATCAGTTAATATACACAGGTAGAATCAATCTGATGGATATTCAGCTAAATGTGTGTAGCAGGAAACGGTGATGGTTTTGATAAAGGACATGAATCATGATTTAAATGAGCGGAAATTTGACATTAAGTGCCTGGGAGCTATTTCAGCGAAATATGTATAACAGGTAACAAATACTTGCTATGTGAATCTATAGGAATGAATGGTCTGTAAACTGAAGGGAAGGTGTACCAAGTGAATAGGTTGTACTATTACGCTTGTCGTTTTCAGTTAGGAAACAACTTGTGTCACCTCGATGTAGAGTAACTTTATAAATTCTTTGTTTTATCTAATCCCTCTCATTGAATACAATCAATCAAAACATCAATTTTTAAAATTGGGTTTACGTAAGTCATTTTGGATTTTTGGTGACGCCTTGAATTATGTTATCCAAACCAAAAATGTGACGAGGTTCGATTCAAATTCGAAGACGTAACTGACACTAGCCGGTGATCAAAAAGCTATACTCGCAGGAAAATACAACTCTGTGATATATATCACCTCAAAGTACTGCAACGAAGCGAGGATGCAAGAGGAATAGAATACCTTGGACGGAGAAAACTTTCTGTACTTGTGCTCGAATTATTGAGTTTTCAATCTGTGTTGTTACTTCGATAAATACTAATCCCATATGTAAATTTTATATTTGGATTGTATTTTAACTAACACATTCTACAGGCACCATGCATATGTTTGGAACACACTCCAAATATAAATATATTTACTCACTTATACTTAATTTATATTAGCTCTTTTAATTGCAAACATGCTTAATTTTACGTGGAACTATATACGTGTTTCATCACAAACATCCATACACTTGCGTGGAAGCAGTCGTATGTTTCCACCCATACCTCCACATACTTACGTGGCAGGTTGTGCGTATTGGCTCCCACACACGCGGTTACTTACGTGGAAGTATATTCGAGTATCCTGAAAATATAATACAAAAATAGTCACACACAACAGTATTACCTTAGGCTGAAAATAATCTCTCTTTGACCCTCGTTTAATATTTTGCTCTTGAGAGAATATAGCAACACAATAAAGCAGTGATGCTCCATTGACTAACACTTATAGTAGACCTATTAATTCTCTCACCAAATTTTTGACATTTTGCCTTTATTTACGTTTGATGTTGGAAAGAATTGCTTTACTAATACCAGATAGAGGCAATGGTTCAAAACAACGAACAAAATAACAACAACGCTATTTCGTTTTGTGTGTTAAAATTATTGTGTTAAATACATGACAAATGCATGCTAACAATAACAGTCAATAAAAAAGTTTGAAACACATTTAAATTTTACAGTTTTCACCAAAACGACATGAAAAATTAAAGCAAGAAGTTATTGTAATTCCACCTGGTGTGTGCCACTTTTCGTCAAACATCTCTCTATCACACCGACCGCATCAAGAAGAGTGTGAAAGGACATGTCAGATGAGCCAAGTATTCTCTCTAGTATGATTTACTCTATATGATGCCTACATACATATTATAACACATTGCGCCAGTGTGTGAATAAACCGTAGTTCAATTTTATGTATTTTTAAACAATTACGCAACGTGACCCTTCTCTAGCAAATGCAGTCCAGCAACTGATTTGGTTTGCATTGACAACATGTAAACAAAGCAAGGGCCGGCCGCCCACGATCGAAATCGTGTGTCGGCAGCGCTGAAACAGCATTTTGCTGCCCATCACGCGTGTTATGGAAATTCAAAATTCGCGCATCACTGCAATAAAGTAAACCGTACAACGAGTCGTAACGATTTCGTAAAATCATATGAACCCGAAATCTGAGTTCTCGAATTCGTTTCGAACCCGTTACGAGTTCGTAAAAACATAAAACAGCGAATCCGTGAAATTGTGATTTGGCGGATCCGTCTCGAACCCGTTACGAGTCCGTAGAAACATAAAAAAGCGAATCAGTGAAATTCAGATTTGGCTGATCCGTCTCGAACTCGTTACGAATCCGTAAAATATAAAAAAGCGAATCAGTGAAATTCAGATTTGGCGGATCCGTCTCGAACCTGTTACGAGTCCGTAGAAACATAAAAAAGCGAATCAGTGAAATTGCGATTTGGCAGATCCGTCTCGAACTCCTTACGAGTCGGTAAAAACATAAAAAAGCAAATCAGGGAAATTGCCATTTGGCGGAGCCGTCGGGAACCTTTACGAGTCCGAAAAAACATAAAAAGCGAATCAGGGAAATTGCGATTGGGCGGATCCCTCTCGAACTCGTTACGAGTCCGTAAAAACATAAAAAAGCGAATCAGTGAAATTGAGATTTGGCTGATCCGTCTCGAACCCGTTACGAGTCCGATAAAACATAAAAAAGCAAATCAGAAAAACTGCGATTTGGCGAATCCGTCTCGAACCCGTTTTGAGTCCGTAAAAACATAAAACAGCGAATCAGTGAAATTGCGGTTTGGCGGATCCGTCTCGAACCTGGTCTGAGTCCGTAAAAACATAAAAAAGCGAATCAGTGAAATTGCAATTTGGCGGATCCGTCTCGAACCCGTTACGAGTTCGTAAAAATTTAAAAAACGAATCAGCAAAATTGCGATTTGGCGGATCCGTCTCGAACCCGTTTTGAGCCCGTAAAAACATAAAACAGCGAATCAGTGAAATTGCGGTTTGGCGGATCCGTCTCGAACCTGGTCTGAGTCCGTAAAAACATAAAAAAGCGAATCAGTGAAATTGCGATTTGGCGGATACGTTTCGAACCCGTTACGAGTTCGTAAAAATTTAAAAAACGAATCAGCAAAATTGCGATTTGGCGGATCCGTCTCGAACCCGTTACGAGTCCGTAAAAACATAAAAAAGCGAATCAGTGAAATTGCGATTTGGCGGATCGGTTTCGAGTTCGTAAAAATAAAAAAGCGAATCAGTGAAGTTGCGATTTGGCGGAAAAACATAAAAAAACGAATCAGTGAAATTGCGATTTGGCGGATCCGTCTCAAGCCAGTTGTGAGTCCATCCAAACATTGAAAGCGAATCAGTGAAATTGTAATTTGGCGGATCCGACTCGAACCCGTTACGAGTCCGTAAAAATATAAAAAGCGTATCAATGTAATATTTAATGTCGCTGATTAATACAAATGACAAGTCAGATCGAATACGTTTCGAATGCGCAAAAAGCGGATCCCAATCGAATTCATTACATTGTCAAAAAACGAATCCGAAAGATATTCGAATACTAAGTTCGTTACGAGTTTGATACGGATCCGAAAAGTACAAAAAATCAATGAGTGTTCGAACTCACTGGTGATGTGTTACCACCTTTTTGTTATATGGTACCTATTCGATTTCTATGAACACATTAGTAAATGTTACATTGGAAATTTAAAAAAATAATAGTTTTTGTGTTTTTCTGCTTTCGCTATTGCACTTTCTTTTTTCTTACATCTGCTTTCACATTAGATGTAATATTGTTAAAATACATAAAGCAATATTTAGCTCCCTTAAATAATTGTTTTTCTTTTGTCATAAAGAGAGCGACGACAAAAAGTAGTGAATAGTATAGAGAAGTTATTGCACTCTTTTTTTCCGCTCTCATGTAGAGAGTCAGAGTAAAAGAGCAAAAACGAGTCTTATTCTCTTTATAGAATATTTCAATATAAATGCAACATTTCGAAAATGTTATTACATAAAACACTACAAAAAGTTTCAAAATATTTCACATCAAAATTATGAATGGACCAAGTTATGATAAAAAGTGAGTAATACGTTTAGATTCATCCGCCAGATGTCGCCAATGCTTTTGGGTCGTACAATTCGTTCCATGAGTTCTTTATACTATTCAATAGTCTTTGGCGACGACGACCTGCTGTTTTGTTCTCTGCCGCAGCATCAATACCATCATACTTATTTTCAGGCAGAGGCTATTGTTGTACAACAACCACGCATGTGATGCCAACGCTGTGTGTTGTTTGCATTTGTACACTCTGGTATATTATCCTACCCGAGCCTATTGATGTTAACACATCAAAAACTAAAGTAACGATTGGCGTTATATTAAGCACGTGGTTTTTTTTTGACTGACAGATGTCAAAACATCACTGACGTGTAAATGCAAGTGACACAAAAAAGTTTAAAAGTTTTGAAACAAAAGTAAGCACCATTTATGTTGTACACACTCCTTACAACAATAGTAACTTAGGCTGACAACCTCTCTATCTCTCTCTATGACCCTCATTTATTATTTTGCTGTGGAAAGAGCTTTGCGACACAAAAAATAAAAATAAACAGTGCAACAAATACATCCATATTTATATTACCAACAGCGCTATAGGTGGATCACAAAAACATATATAACATATTAATCATTGTGTCTCCAGCTTGTAATATTTAATAGCAAACGCAATTTGTTTGGATACAAGTATACTATATTTGTGGCAAACTCCAGCCACACGTTATATTTGCACCCAAATTACAAACAGACCGATTTTCGGCCTGTATGAGGGAACTATCAAGGTCGGTATAAGTAACATGTTCTGGTAATAGCTATAGAAGTTACATCCAGTAAGCCCATAACTATAAATTGTTACTTGGCTCAGAATCATATAATTTCTCCAGTCAGTTCGTAGTGAAGAATCGTACAAGGCATTGCAAGTTTTAAAAGTATTGAGCAGATTGTGCCAACAAAGAAAGAATAGGATACTTCATACCGACAAGTGATTTACTTCTACCATATGCCTGGGAATACTAAATATATTGGTTCTTTTTGGTCCTTTGGTAAACTAAGTTTTGGTAAATTAAGTTTATCACTATGACAAAATATTCACACTCTTGAAGCTCTTGTGATGGCCGTTCATCGCAGTGGGGAACATTTCCCATTGTTTTTGGAAAAAAATAGTATACCAACTTTATCATTTATATGACTTACTGTGTATACAGTATATTTGACTACACAAACATAAAATATCAAATGGAAATCATCAATCTTATCTTTATTACACCAAACTCTGTCAGAAGGACCAAGGAGCGCATAACATACCTCCTTGACATCACTATGAAATGTCAGGGAAAAGTTGAAAGTGGCAGTTGAAACAGTGAAACACGTTACTGAAATATAACACTAATTAAAACCAAACACAAATCTAAAGTTTTCAGTTATTCTAGCAGCTCAATCCTTCTCTATTTTTTTTTTGTCCTGCCAAAGTTTAAATCAACTTTCAGCCAACAATCAAAAAAAATATAGCTAAATGCCAATATTCGTATAAATCAAGTGGTGATTGTTTTTCACCCCACTCATTCCCTTGTCACCAATGATGTTTATTTCCATTTAGTTATATTCATGATGTTTGATACTCCTGGTGTAACACCTTAAAACTCCCTGAAAACGAAACGTCCTGGCACTCCTGGCATCGTTATTACTTCATTTTCATTTGGTTCACTTCTGGTTTCGGTGTTTTTCACATTTCCTCTTTTGTATCCTCAACGCGAGTAATCAGAAATTTTTAATCAAAACGCTTCGTTTTTTGTATTTGTTCAAATTACGATGAACAGCGAAGCGAAGTTAGTTTGTTGCACTACCTGAGCGAGATTTTTTTACATCGTTACTGGGGTGGCGGTGGTAGTAACGGCGGCATAATAATTCACCATGTGGCAACACAATGTGCTTGATCAAAAGGTTGCCAGAGTATGGGGCTGAGTGCGAGTGGAAGTGTAAGTGTTTGTGTTATCCAGGAGAAAATGAAAAATGTTCACAAATCAACGTGAATATTTATTGTAACTGCGACAGAGTTGACGTAACTTTAGTCCTTGAACGCATTTCTTGTGAGGTCAGCAAATTATGGCAGCCAGATATTTCTATTACTTATTTGCCATACTGCATGTGTTGCATACGTAAACTAAAGAAAATTTTCAAAGCTTTATCAATGTTCTCAATTGCAATTTAAAATTTTGCCAAAATTATAGAATTGCTTGCATCCAGTGAAAAAATTAGAGAATATTTTTAATCTAGAATTTTTTGAATTTGTTTGATTTGACCACGACTATCTGTTGAATGGTTTTGTTAAATATATGTGGCTTTGATATTTGATTTTAATATCTCAGACAAAATGGTTTATTTATTTTGAACTTTTGGTCATAAATTATTGGAACGAAGTTCCTTACTGTTGGTTATGATGGTTTATTCATGTCCATTTCAACGTTTTGAGAGCTCAAAAATTAATTGTTAAAGCCCAAGTGTGAGAGCTTATATTGTCATGGTACAGTCAAAGTGGAGGAAAGTTTATGTATGCATTCTTGTCTACTTTGGAATAATGGTAAAACCTTTTACCTATATGACAACAAAGTCATAAATACCATTCATTTCAGAGAGTTCCCACACGATGATAAATAACGGCCCCAGCAACATACTGCTGGAACCATGTAACGGGTTTTTAACTAAGATCGCTACAAAAGTTTTTTTAAATAAATCAAAATCGGTTTTAGATACCAATGAAACTCTTTATGTATGGAACTCGATTTCTTCTGCATGGCCACCACGGGCACGCTTGCAGAAGTCCAGACGCTGAACCCAATTTTCGACGATTTTCAAGCATAAATCGGCAGATACTGCTGCAATTTCACGTTCGATATTCGTACGATGTTCATCAATCGTCGCTGGCTTGTTGCCATAGACCATAGACTTGACGTAGCCCCACAGGAAATAATCTAACGGCGTCAAATCGCATGACCGAGGCGGCCAATCGACTGGGCCATTTCGTGAGATAACACGTTCACCAAACTTGGTTTCCAATAAATTGATTGTGGCATTCGCTGTGTGGCTTGTGGCGCCGTCCTGTTGGAACCACATGTCCTCCAAGTCCATATTATCCAATTGGGGCCACAAATATTCGGTTATCATTGAACGGTAGCGATTCGCATTCACAGTAATGTGCCGGTCTTGATCATCACGGAAGAAGTACGGCCCAATGACGCCGCACAGTGCTTTGTCCCATAGACAAAAATAAAAAAAAAAAAATTGTCCCAAACTGTAATGAAAGTTATAATAATCGAGAGATAACAATACAAAAGAAATAAAATTGAAGGAAATAGTTTCGTTTGACTCTCCTTCACTTCACCAGAGGGCGCTAAAGTCAGTGAAATTTAAGCAAAAATCAATGAATTAAAAACTAAAGTGTATTGCTTTATGAAAATAATTCCCAAAAAGGAGCTCAAAAGTTGGATTTTTATGTTATTTGGTGTGAGCAGAACTCGGAAAAAATAAATCATGTATTGAATATGTTATCTGGAATTATTTGTAATCGCTGGAAAAAAATTTATTTTTCAAAAAATTTTCAAAAATTACAAAAGTTTGATGTAATTTTAAAAAAAAAACCATTAAATTTTTTTTTTTTATTTTGTTTTTATTTAGTTAATAGTGTTTTTTAAAGGTATAATAAATAATTAATGCCCGCGTTTTAGCGCAACTTAACAAAAAAGTAGTTTTAAAAAGGTACTAAATTCACATTTTCAATCATCAATTTATATTGCTTCAAGAAAATAATTCCCAAAAATTAAGTTTTTTAAGGAAGAGCTTGAAACTTGGATTTGTTTATTATTTAGTGTGAGCAGAACTCAGAAAAAATAAATCATGTGTTGAATATGTTAACTGGAATTATTTGTAATGGCTGGAAAAAAATGTATTTTTCTAAAAATTTTCAAAAATTACAAAAGTTTGATGTAGTTTTAAAAACAAACCATTAAATTTTTATTTTTTTTATTGTGTTTTTGTTTAGCTAATAGTGTTTTTTAAAGGTATAGGAAATAATTTATGCCCGCTTTTCAGAGCAGCTTAAAAAAATAGTTTTAAAAAGGTACTAAATTCACATTTTTAATCACCGTTGCTGATTAGGGTGGAAAGGAAAGATCTGTTTTTTTTTTTTAATTTGAAAAAGTTTCACTCGGGAAGAGATGTAGTTTGAGATTCGTACGAAGGCAAAAAAAAATTTTAAGGGTCGCGCCACTACATCAAAATTGTTGAATTATCGCTACTTTGGCGCTGATTTCAACAAACTCTTACCAATATTCTCGACCAATATTTGCAGCTTTGGTTTCGATTTTAATTTTAAGTCAAACTTTGAAATAGGAAAAATTTGGCTTATTTTACTTTTTGCAATTTTTCTACAATAAAATATATTTTTAAATTTTTCAATAAGCGGATCTAAGTGGCGCTGCTCCTAACATTTTTATTTGTATTAATAATAATATTATAATAATTATTTTGTATATGCTATTGCAATCAGATCCCGTGTTATCATCAAAGAGGAACATTAAAAAAAAAAACATTTGATTTGGCCGGTATTGAAAAATATATTCACAGGGAAAATATTGTTTTTGAAGATGACATATTTGAACAGGAGGAGTTAGGTTCTTCGCTGAGCGAAAATTAGGATGGCGTGATGACGCTTAGTTTTAACCAAAGAAATAGCTATATTAATAAAATAAATAAGTTTTTGTTCATACTTTACTTGATTGATAATGACCAAGTGTACATTTTGGGATTTTGCCAATAAAATAAAACAGATTTCCTGTGTTACGTTCTATAGTATTATTAACAATAAAGTATTAATGTAAGAGAAATATTGCACCTTTTGTATGGGTTCGTTAGAATTCGTTATCCGGTTTCTTTTAAATTAGGCGTACAATTTTTTGGATTGGAAAGCTTATGCTTTCTGAATTTTAGTTATAATCGGTTAATCGCATAGTTTGACGTAATAGTTCAATTGTTACAGCCAAAAATAGTTTCGGTTTGTATGGGCGGTGTGCGATGGGCACGGTCAATGTTGATGAAATATTTTTTTTTTCAAAGGTGGTACACAAATATGCTCTTCAATCGATTTTCATTAAATTTGACGTAATAGTTAAATTTTTCCAGCCAAAAATAGTTTCGGTTTGTATGGGCGGTGTGCGATGGGCGTGGTCAATTTTATCGATACTTTGAAATTTTCTTAATTATATTATATTAGGGCTAAACTTTATTACCCTAGGACGTCTCCTTCTATTTTTGTCCCATCTATGTACTGGGACAAAGCACTGTGCGCCGCCGGCCCATAAACCGCACCAAACCGTAATTTTTTCGGGATGCAATGATGACTCATGACTCATGACCAATAACGCATATTTTGCTTATTGTTGAAGACATTCAGCCAGAAATGAGCCTCATCGCTGAAGATGATTTTCCGATGAAAATCCGAATCATTTTCAAGTTGTTGCTCAGCCCAATGCACTAACATACGACGCTTATGGTGGCCAAGCGGCTTCAGTTCTTGCGTCAATTTGATCTTGTAAGGATGTAGGCCAAGATCTTTTCGCAAAATTCGCCACAACGACGTCACAGAGATGCCCAACGCTTGAGAACGACGTGTGAGAGACACATTTGGGCTTTCTTGAACTGAAGCCTCAGCGGCAGCAATATTCTCGACACTACGGGCAGTTCTTTGTCTCACTGGCACGGGAACATTTTGTACTGTGCCTGTGGATTCAAATTTTTCCACTAGACGCTCAATTGTTGATCTGGTAGGACGATTATGTCGACCATAAATTGGACGTAGCGCTCTTAAAGTTGAGACCACTGACTCCAAATTTCGGTAGTAAATTTTAATAATTTCGACTCGTTGTTGGCTCGTATATCTTTCCATGATGAAATGGCAAACCTTACTGAAGAGAAATGTCAAAAGAGCGGGAAAAAATATGGCGTCGTTTGCTGTCCCTATCGATTTACCTTTGTGACGTCTCTGTTGAAAAACCCTTTACATGTTCGGGAATTGCAGATCTACCGATTTTTTTATTCTTTATTGTCTGTTACGTTTTTGTTTTCAGCAGCTTTCAACAAACAAAGCCACATTGTGTCACAAATACGTATGTTAAAACCTATTAATCATTGTTTCCCAAACATGTTACATTGAATAGCAAAAACAGTCTGTTTGTGCACAAGTATACTATATTTGCGACAAGGAACAAACACGTTATATTTGCATCCAAACAACAAAACGACAAATTTTTCAGCGTGCACTATTTCAACGGTGTTCCTCGCCAATACATATGATGTCAGCATATACATTGAGGGTCTAGGAACGACTCGGAAGGCGTAACTCCTCTTTGAAGGTATTCAAATAACAGACAATTGTCTTACGATTCCAATGACATTATTTACCGTTATCTTGTGTGACGCTTGTGGTGCGAGTTGGACCCATCTCAACTGCTTTGCTAGTATTTCTCCATGATTTATGGATATGCACTTGGAATGGTAGCATATTATACAGTACCACTATCCAACTTCTTTGATAATATTTTTCCATGATTTATGGATATGCCACATATGATGTGTCACTATCCAACTGGCAGATGTTCTCGCGAATTACAAAACTGACATTACTGCTAACCAGGAGATGTGATGAACAGGTCATGGCTGTACAAGGAAGAAGAATTGTGATATATACTACAGCTGCCATGACAAAAACATGAATTTGGTTGCGGATTTGTAGTTGGCAAAATACTGCGACATCTGATCTCAAGGTTCAACCCCGCGAGTGAACGTATAGTCACCATCCGCGTAAAAGCGAAATTCTTTAAAATATCGATAATTTTTACACATGCCCCGAAGGAAGAAAAATATGATGACACCAAGGACATGTTCTATGAGGGACTGGAGGATACTTATGACCGCTCCCATGATCATGACATTAAAATTTTTCTGGGTGATTTTAATGCAAGTTTGCAGAGAAAGTGTCTTTGAACCAATCATCGGTAAATTCAGTCTTCCCTTCTGATAACGCAATGAGACTGTTAGAATATGCCGCAGCGAAAACATGGATGTCAATGGTACCACATTTCAACATAAAGACATTCAGAAGGCTACATCGATATTCCCGGAACAACAGAGGAAGCATCAGAGTGATTACCTTTTAATTCATGAAAGGCACTCTACTAGTGTAGTGGAACGATGTGTGATTCGATTAGCTAATATCGATTCGAATCACTATCTGCAAAGGTTGACACAGGGATAAGCAGAGCGACCAGAGATAGCCACTGCCTATGCAGAGAATTTCACTCAAATAGTGGCGCAGAACGTACCACCGTCTCATAATCCTGAAGCGCAGTGGAAGTACATTTCCCACTCTATGAAAACTGCTGCAGAACCGTACTGGGTTGTGAAAACCGCTTAAATACAAACCATGGTACGATGAAGAGTGTCGTATAGCAAGTGATGAAAGATCGCAGTACTTATGGCAACACTTCAGCCAGTTGCAACGCGAGCCGCGCCGGAGCAGTAAAAGGATAAGAGGATAGAGGAAAACCGTTTGATTCGGAAGAATAAACTGTTGTGGAAAAAGTGCGGGAGTGCGCAAATTGTATCTTACAGAAGGAAGAATAAGACTCGTAAATTCTATCGAAAAGTACAAAGCCAAACCAATGGAAAGTGATCAGAGCCCCCCTATTGTAGAGATATTACCGGCAACCTTGTCACAGATCTGCAGAGTATGTTGTGAATACACAGAGATCACTTCTCTGTTGTACTTGGCCCAGGAGATTTATATGTGTGTGGATCACATATAAAGGGCGATGGCGTCGACTGCCCCCTCCAAGCCAAAGCGAAGTTAAAACTGAAATTTCTCGTCTTAAGAATAACAAAACCGCTGGTACTGATGGACTGATCTGTTTAAAGCTGGCGGTTTTGAGTTGGAAAGGTGTATGCATCAGCTCATTTTCAAAATCTAGCTGGACGACTGCATGTCCGACGATTGGAGTCTTAGCATACTGTGTTCTGTTTTCAAAAAGGCGCTCCGAGTATATGTACGATCGTTCGTGGAATAAACCTTTTATCCATCACATACAAGGTTCCTCTCGGGAGTAATGCGCGAAAGACTAAAGCCGTTTGTAGCATAACGGATCGAACCTTATCAGTATGGCGTTAGGCCTTGAAAGTCAACTTTCGACCAGATATTCACATTAGGACAAATCCTGGAGAAAACCCACGAAAACCGAATCGACACCTACCACCTATTTTTTTTTTTAGATTTTAAGGGTACCTTCGATAGCCCAAAACAGTTAAAATTCTACCGAGCTATATCAGAGCTAGGTATTCCTGATAAGCTGACACGCCTTTGTAGAATGCCACTTGACTGGTTTCCCATTACATACCATGGAGGAATTGGTGACAGCTTCTCACAACCAGTGAGCTGTGCACTTTCTCGATTTATACTCACTGATTGGGACCTACAGATTTTAGACCGATTCCGAACGGTATTTTTAGAAGCTTTTTCATGGCTAAATACACGATAGTATCGACGTCACAATGCGAGGTGATAAGGTGCGAGGATTAAGGTGGTAAGAGCAGGGATCGAACCCAGAATCTCATGTACAAGACGCGCACACCAACCATTGCACTTACTGACACGAAGTCCTCAGTATAGATTGATAAAAATCTCACCAACTCATTTAGTACGAGGCGAGGCCTCACGCCCTTTTTTTACCCTTTTCCCCCGTTTAGGTCCATAGGTAGCAAACCCTTCAAGATTCAAGGAAACAATCAACTACAAAACCCTACCTATGATCTCAGCAAACAACTTTCTAGAACATATGAACTTCCTAGGAATGATTGTTAACACCGTTAATGCTATCTCACCGACCGCAGCAGCATAGGCAAAGCAGTAAGCTCAGTACACGCAACATTGTTTGCTGAGATCCTAGGTAGGGTTTTGTAGTTGATTGTTTCCTTGAATCTTGAACGGTTTGCTACCTATGAACCTGAACGGGGAAAAAGGGTAAAAAAGGGCGTGAGGCCTCGCCTCGTACTAAATGATTGTTTCCTTGAATCTTGAACGGTTTCCTACCTATGGATCTGAACAACGGGAAAAAGGTAAAAAACGAATTTTTTAAAGTTTTTTGGAATTTTGACCATGAAGATATGAAGTTTTTTTGATTTTATATGTTCACAATTTTTATTCTTTATGACAAGAGCTACCACTTTCCCTTAGATAGTAAATCAAAATCCAAACCAATTTGCAAGATATGAGCCTGACAATACGATCACTTTTTTGCAAAAATGACACCGAGGCCCCAAATCTTTTGGGGGCCCATAAAAAAAGTGCATGACTTTGGGCAAAACTGGGAGACACGGGTCTTTTTTTTTTGTCTTTTATCACTTGGTGGTGTCCGTATATGGTTATATTTTTTCGTGTTGCACTGTGTAATCGTTATAATTTCGAGGTTGTGGACGCAATTATTTACCTCGGATCTGCCGTGTATAGAAGCAATAACGTAAGCCTGGCAATCAAACGCAAAATTGTGCTTGCAAACGGGTGTTATTCCGTGGTTAGCAAGCACTTCCGGGATAAGGACCTCTCTCGAGAAACGTAGATCCAGCAATATCAGTCTCTAATATATCCTGTCTTGCTTTATGGCGCTGCATCCTGGGCCATTTCGCTTGCTGATGAAACAACACTGGAAGTCTTCAAACGAAAATCAACCACGAGCTGTGTAATATGTATCCCGACATCGACTTAGTGAACCAGTGCGAAAGGTATTCGAAGACGTACTCGAAGGATATAGAAAAATAGAACCACTAAGGCTTCGCTGGAAAGACCAGGTGGAAGATTGCCTGTGAGAGCTTGGTGTTACAAACCGGAGGAGAAAATCTGAGCTTGAATCCTCTGTGTTGTTTGAGGCCACCTAAGTTATTAAGTAGGTAGTATTTTTTTTCAGAGTTGGTCCAACGGCTACTTAAGCTTTATTTAATGAGACAGTCTAATAATTTGTTTCTGCCAGTCTAACCATTTGTTTCTCTGTGTATCAAAATCTAGAAAAGCCAGATCTAACTGGCCATACCATACAACAAAACAAAATGTATAACAGAAGGTCACTAATAGGGAAAAGTGTGCATTCCATGCTGATGTGACTTCGCCTAAACCTGAACCGTACTAACACCCTCACTTATCGTGTCTGTAATGAAGGGTCACTGTCTCGCTGGATGTCACGCACAGAGACTGTGAATGGAATCAGTGAATGGCGTTAGAGGAGAATACCTTTTATTTGGGTATTCATACTTGCTTATTCCAAGGTGTCCCTAGGTAAACCAATGGGCCCCATAGGTCAGTGCTTAACATTTTTATTTTTGTAATTTTTTTGTATTGTTTGTTTGTATTGTATTGTATTGTTTACGGTCCACCATCGGCAATTCAGCCAAAAATTCAACATTTACCATACATAAACTGCGCCCTTCGCTACAACGATTGGCTATTCCTGCAATACTACTTTATGTATATAACTTGTATAATTTTCAATGCAATTTTTTTTTTTTGCATTAATATTTGAAATGTTTGCCTGCACTTTTTTCTCTCTCCCTAAAATCGTATGAATTTTGTATTTCTCGTTAGCAGAAATAAGTGAAAAGCACAAAATCTCACTAATATCGACATTCATTGAACAAAAGTAAATTTTCGCCTTAGAAAATGCCAACTCAAGCAAAAGCGAGCAGTGAGAACAAAAAACGACTAAAAGTGAAATTAGAAATTACAGAAAAACTACGAAATTGTAACGTAGGAAAATGTTCAAACAATCGACTTATTTCTCATATTCGTTACAGAAAAGCGCACTGCTGATTCACAATTCAGCAGCCGTGCAAGTAGGACTCTCGAGGGGTGAGAACTCAAGTAGCCGGATTAACTAACACGGATTCGAATATGAGTAGTTAAGAACGTTTTTGTGATTTTGTGAAATATTAATATTGATAGAGTTTTATTTTCCAATCTGGTTGAATATAAATAAATGTGATAAAATTCTTGTAACTTAGAAATTTCTAGTACATGTATAAATTTTGAATTAAGTTTGGATTTATAACTTTTCTACAAAACTAATAATTATCTGACTAATATCCGGATAATTTGAGCAAAATACAAAGGTTGTGTCAACGTATACGGGTTAGATTGTAATTGTTGAAATTAATATTTGATAACGCAGAGTGCTGAGCTTGTATTAAAAATTAATAAGACGTTCATATACGAGAACGAGGGTATTATACTCTGCTAGTTGAGGTATTTACACTCTGGTATTATTAAGGTCATGCATCGGGTGGAGAATCCGAATACAAGTTTACTGTACAACTGCCACACGCTGAAAAGTCTTTCTTTTTTTGTTGTTGGATGCAACTATAAAGTGTGTTTGGAGCATGTCGCAAATATAATATACTTGTCTGCAAACACATTATGTTTGTTATTCAATATTACATGTTTGAGACACAATGATTAATATGTTATAATGTTAAGTTTGCGACCCACATATATTTATGTTTGTGGTACAAACACAGCTGTGTTTGTTGCACTTTCTATGCTCTCTCGAGAGCAAGAGAATAGAAGAGGGACAACGAGAGAGTCCATCTTGTAAGTGTGAATCTGTATTTATGCATTATTCTCTCGGTCAGACAGTCATAAATATTCCTGAATGGGCGTGTTAAATTGCAGATGAACTGTTTCTTATTTTGCCTGATGTAACTTCTTCCGTGATGATCAAGACCGGCACATTACTGTGAATGCGAATCGCAACCGTTCAATGATAAGCGAATATTTTTAGCCCCAATTGGATAATATGGACTTGGAGGACATGTGGTTCCAATAGGACGGCGCCACAAGCCACACAGCGAATGCCACAATCAATTTATTGGAAACCAAGTTTGGTGAACGTGTTATCTCACGAAATGGCCCAGTCGATTGGCCGCACCGGTCGTGCGATTCGACGCCGTTAAATTATTTACTGTGGGGCTACGTCAAGTGTATGGTCTATGCCAACAAGCCAGCGACGATTGATGAACTTTGTACGAATATCGAACGTGAAATTGCAACAGTATCGGCCGATTTATGCTTGAAAACCGTCGAAAATTGGGTTCAGCGTCTGGACTTCTGCAAGCGTGCCCATGGTGGTCATGCAAAAGAAATCGAGTTCCATACATAATGGCATCGAACGTACTTTCACAGGAATAAAGAATTTCATTGGTATCTAAAACCGGTTTTGTTTTATTTAAAAAAAACTTTTGTAGCGCTCTTATTGAAAAACCCAGCAAAGCAGCAAATACCGGAGACATCAAAGGTAACCGCTACAACAACTGAACTTGGCTATCACAAACCGCAGAGGGTTAACCTAGGGTACGACGAAGAATGTCGCATTGCAACTGATAAAAAGCAGGCAGGTACAACGCGTGCTGCGAGTCACCAGTACAAAGACCACACTGAACCTTTGGGACCTAGCGAGGACTTAGACAAGGCGAGATAGACAAGGGAGATAATAATGACAAAAGCTGCAGTAAATGCGAACAAGACCACTAACGCGAAATACTATATGTTGTTGGCGTATGTTGACGACATAGACAACATTGGGGGAAATTTGCAAGAGGTTACTGCAGTATTTTCAAGAATTGAAAAAGATTCAGCAAAGGTGGGTCTTGCTGTTAGTAAGGGGAAAGCCGAAACTGATTGTTGCACCGACTAGAAAAACCTCTCGACATGGCCACACTTGAACTTCAACAACCGATTTAGTTTTGAAGTGGTGAATTTGGCTAACTTGGATCCGCCGTGAACAAAGACAACAACATCAGTCTGGAGATAAGTAGGAGAATTGTGCTGGCAAAATGATTCTCTTATGGGCTCAGCAAGCAATTTAAGAACAAAGCTCTGTCTCGCCTCTCATGTTACCTGTCCTGATATATGGTTCAGAAATTTGGGCCATATCGCAAGCGGATGAAAAACACCTGGGAAAATTCTCTGTAAAATATATAGTCCTGTTGAAGAAAACGGCGAGTACCGAAGTCATTGGAATCAAGAGCTATATCATTCATATTCTGACGTGGACATACCTAGGTGAATCAAATTAGGTCAATTGTGTTGGCTAGGCTACGTTATCAGAACGGACGGAGATGAGACAGCGCGAAAGGTTTTCGATAACGTACCCGATGGAAGCAGGACCAAGACTCGGATGGAAACTCCAGACTGAAGAATCCCTCCGTATCCTTGGTGTTACCAACTGGCGAGAAGAGGCGAAGGATAGAACCAGTTGGAGAAACATGTTAAAATTTGTTTAATTTAATTATTTGTTCGTTTAATTAATTTGTCTAAGACATCGGACCTCATGAGGTTGTAAAATAGTCAATAAAAGTACAGTAAGTAAAAGATCTTTAATATTAGCTGTACGGTGCATTTCGAAATAACCATCATTTTGCATTAAATATACTTGCCAAAGACTTGTCTTCGGAAAAAGTGTACAAATTTGCATAAGTTTCTTTCAAAAAACTAAAGAAAATACTGAATGAATCATGATACCTTTTCGGGTAAATATTGTGTTTTTACAGGTTGAAAAAAATTCAAAATTTAAGAAGTCCCAATTTCCAATCAGCTTGATATATCTCCAAAAGTTTACTGCGTATTCTTTATTGCAGTATTCCTAACTTAGTGGTGTTTTCTGAAATGTTGTTTTCCTCAATCGGCCGAGTAATGAATGAAATTTTAAATTTTGGTAGAGAATATTTTAATAACGGCAAAGGGTATTCCGCAACACTTAGAGTATTTTTTATTTGTCTTGCATAGTAGATTTTCAAAAGTAAAAAATCTTTGTAATCGGCTTATGGGTGTAGAAATTGAAATTTCAACAGCACCAAAGTGGCCAAATTTAACAACCTGTAGCACCAACTGTGAGTGCCTATGAATACAATTTTCTAAAAGTCTCTCTTCTATTCACCAAATCTCTTGTACATTCTAAAATGATCAGAACAATAATTTAAAAGTTGTGATATTATTACCGAGTTTCTTCATATCGGTCCCACTGTGTGGCTGTAGATTTCAATCTATATTGGGGGCCACTATCACTCTGTCTGGTTATAACTACCTACCAGATAGAATTATAAAATTTTATGCAAACTGACAGCTAAAACTGACAAATAGAGCTAACGTTTGAAACGATCTTGGTCATAGGTGTTTTTTTTTAATTTGCATTGGATTCTAATTTGTAGTACTTTATCTAATGCAAATGCAAAAGAATTACCAGTGTTCGGAATGGCAATAAAAAAATTTGAATTTGAATTTGCTCAGGCAATGCAAATGCAGGTTGTGAAATCGGATGCCAACTGTAATGAAATATGACTGCTGGCAATTATGTTTTTAAAGTATTTTATATGTATGTAGATATGTAGCACTTTCAAATTCGTAAACCTGAACATATAAAATATTTGAAAACTGAAACTGCGAGATATGAAGGAATTATTTTGAAAATAGGTACAATTGCATGTGTGACCCTGCTTAAGAAAACAGACGTATCAAATTTCATGATATCACTTTTTTTGGATTTGTGTGAAAAAAACATTAAATTTTCAAATGAAACCGCTCGCAAGTCTCAAAAACATCGGAAAGTAATGCAAGAATTTAATTATATAAAACAGTAAACTCTGAAAATGCACATAGAGGGGGAACTTTAAGTGCGGTTTACTCAAAAACTTGCTTTGACACAGTTGGTGGGTTTTCTAAAGCAGGGTCATACAGTGTATTTAATTTTTTTTTGTCAATTTGCATTTGTAGAGGTAATTCAAATTAAACTACAAATTATAATTGTCATATATGTAATTAATTTGCCCCATGTATGACCACGGTTTATGTTCACAATAAACCATCTCGGTCAGTAGAATATTAAAAACGCCCGCAGCGAATTTCTTTTCAAATTGGGTTTCAAATTTAAAGTCATATTAAGAAAGTCTTAAAATCATTAAAAAAAACTGCAGGTTCACTGCTTACGAGCAGCTCCTCCGATCCTTTTGTTGAAATCACTTACATCCTTATGCCCCTCATCCAAATCTGTCGACCATTTCCTGTAACCTTAATTTGCTACTATTTCTTTTTGTTTTCATTCCCATTTTCAGTATTTGGCATGATAAATGAAAAGTCGTATTCAAGTGTAAAGAGAACAATGATTAATTTGCACCTGAGGCGAATACAAAAGTCAGAAACTTTTTATATTCCCATAGATTTCATTGGCAAACACCACCTACGTGGTGCTGGGTGCCACTCGTTCCTGTAACTGAACGAATATAAATGCTCTCTGATCCGTATTTGGATGAATGGCTGCAAAGAACAACAAGGATTATGGTACTGCCTTAATGTAGAGATTGCTACGAAGAAGCACCCAACAACACTAATGCCAACACCTTCGCTTGGGAAAGAAGATATATGTATGTATTTCGTATGATTAAAGGTGCTGCGTGATAACAAAAGCCTTTTACTACTTCCTTTGCTGACTTATGCACTTTGTGATATGAAACGCTAAACTTGGAAAGGGATTTTAATTTTTAAAGGAACTGCAGGAGGATTTATAATTATGTTCTTTGTTCAAAGGGGATTATTACAATTTCGAAAGATTTTCATTAAAAAATATACTTACTTACCAAATTGCTTTCAACTCACTGAATGGAATGGGGGACCCATCAAAATGGAGATGAAATATATCTAAAACCGGTTCGATCTTTCGGTTTTTCTCTCCAGTAAGTAACACCAAGATTTGGCAGGGACTCGTCCATCTGATCCCCCAAGGGAGTCTAGGTCCACCTATATTTAGGCGTCCCACGAGTACGTGTTTGAACACCTTTCGCGCTCTTTCGTCTTTATCCATTACAATGAATGGGGCAACCTACGTAATCTTGTTACTATACAACTTTCACCGCGATATAAAGTTTGCTACGAAAATTTAGAACGATTATCGCTTCGTATGACGATGTGGTGAACAGCTGTTAGTTTTAAGATGTATCTATTACAGGTGGAAGCATTAAAACGGCTCATTTCTACAAAATAAATGTTCTTACTGTCTACACCTTCGGCTATAACCTGTAAAATAAATCTTGATGAATTTTGTTTGTTTTTGGAATGAAGTTCCTTATCGCATTTTACGGGATGTGAGCTAAATGAAAAAAATTAAACAACCCTTGTTCTAATACTGTTATGGTAATACCCACTATTGTCAACAATATTTGGATTGTTTGTGTCTAGACTAACTAGATGTCTCACATATCGCACCCTAAATACAAAAGAGTCACAACTCAAAATTTGCATACAATAGAGTCACAACTCAAATTTTCAGTAGAGGCAAAAAACTGAATTTGTTACGCAAAAAATGTATGCATATTTCCAATAATGGACACATTCATATAGATTTTTTTGACAAAAGGGAAGAGAAAATGATGACACAGTTTTACAGTGGATAGTATTGGTCCTTGATTATTGTTTTTAAGCAAAATATTTAAATCTGAAAATTTTGAGTTATGCCTCTTTTGCATTTAGGGTGCGATATGTTGGGAAATTTCTTGTTTAATGGGAAGTTTTCTAGGTGGAGCCTGTAACCAATATTTAGTATATATTGTAGTTTTGAACCGAATAAAAGGTAAATTTAGAATTGCCGAAGTGAAATACGAGTTAAAAAAAAATATTTCCTTAAATATGTGCCTTTTCGTAAAAAAAAGTACATTTTCTCAAAACAATACGTATTCATATCTTATACAAAGTACATTCTTTTATAACAATACCTTATCTTGAAAAAGTACATTTGCTTAAAATAAGTAAATTTTCATACAAAAAGTACCTTTTCTTAAACAAAATATTTTTTTTTTTAAAAATAAGTACCTTTGCTTAAAAAAAGGAAATGTTCTTGCAAAAAGTATCCTTTCTTAAAAAAATATTTTTTTTTTAAATAATTTCCTTTTCTTAAAAAAGTACATTTTCGTGCAACAAATTGCCTTTTCTTAAAAAACTACCTTTGCTTTAAAGAGTATTTTTTGTGAAACAAAATAACTTGTCTTAATATAAGTACCTACTCTTAAATATGTACCCATTCTAGCAAAAATGATCAATTCTGAGAAAAGTTCCTATTTCTTAAAAAATAACCTTTTCTTAAACCAAGCTACCTTCACTTACAAAAATTCCTTCCCTTAAAAGTATGTTTTCTTACAAAAAATAATACATTTTCTTTCGTTTTCTTGAGATAAATAGCTGTTCTGAAAATAAGTACATTTTCCTAAAAAAAAACCTTTCCTAAAAGGAGTACCACTTCTTTAAAAAGTACCTGTTCTTAAAAAAGTACTTGTGTAAAAAAATACACACTCTCTTGGCTTTTTCGTACAGAAAGTACTTCTTCTTAAAAAATTACAGCAGACAACAATAAATTCAACAACAATAAATTCATTTGCTTATATTATTTATCATTTATTGTTATATATGTTTTCTGTTTTATCGGATGGCGTATTCTACGTTAAACTTAATGGCCGTGTCTCTGACACAGCCTGCAGGGACAGTCCGTGGCCGAAGGCCTCGGACAACTGTCTGCTGTAATTTTTATATTTACCAACGGCATTTGATGACTACTTAAGAAAACCCCTAATAATATAATTGATTTTTAATATAAATATATACATAAAAAAGTATTTACAATTTTATATATTTATAACAAAATTGAAATAAATATTTATATATAAAAAATAAATACTAAATCTTGTAAATAATAAAATAAAATTAAATTTAAAATATATAATTAATTTAATTAACATTATTATAAATTGGTAATTTCTCCCAATTTACAATTATAAAACCCCTAATAATACAATTGATTTTTAATATAAATATATACATAAAAAAGTATTTACAATTTTGTATATTTATATCAAAATTGAAATAAATATTTGCATATAAAAAATAAATACTAAATCTAGTAAATAATAAAATAAAAGTATATTTTAAATTACATCATAGTTCATTTATAACCAAAAATTAACAATTATAAAAAAAAAATAATGCTATTGCTAAAACTGTACCCAAACACAAAAGTGAGGACCAAGTAAAAAAGTTTGTCAGGCCTATCATTAGGAAATTGGATAGGGAAAAGAGCAAAATTCTTACATCCATTAAGAAACATAACAGACTAGAGATCATTATCCCGCCAGGAGACCTGATGTTTTTAAAAAATAAATTAAAATTAGTTAGAAAACTCATACAAGATAACTTTATTGAATCTGCGAGCAAATATTATGAGAAAAAACTTCGGCTTGTTAACCCCAAGGACCCAGCTCAAATGTCAACAGTAATGAAAAAACATTTCAGAAAGCAACACACAACCAAATTAAACACAATAAAAATCAGACAGAATGACATAAATCTTCTAGAAAGAGCTGGAATTGATCCAAGTACATTAGAGATAGAACCCAATTTGAACAAGTATGTTATAAACGATGAAGAACAAATATTGAATGTTATTGGCGCTTACTTGGAAACCGTACACTCACCTAAGAATGTGGACATTGATAATCACATACATAACGAGGTCAACGACTGCTTCACCTGGTTTTTGCAAACTAAAACTGTGCATGAAAACAGTCAAGCGACTATTACCAATTTCAGCGAAAATATAAAGGCCAATGAACTGGACATATCTATGACAGAGGAATATTTCATAACTCAAGATGATATATTATATATATTCTCTAAACTGAGGGGAAAATTATCCTCAGGAATAGATAATGTACCCAACATTATTCTAAGGAATATTCCTACAGTATTAATATTTGAGTATTGTACATTGTTTAACAATATGATCAACAATTCATATTTCCCCAAAGACTGGAAAATGTCAAAAGTTGTTGCATTACCGAAAAAGGACAGGGATAATAGCAGTCCTAAGAACTACCGTCCCATTAGTTTGCTTCCGAATATTAGCAAAATTTTCGAAATGTGCGTTAACAACAGCTTAGTTAAGTTTTGTGACAAATTTAATCTTAAAACTGATAACCAGTTTGGGTTTAAATATAAACATTCCACAACTCATGCTATAAATTCATTGGTTTCTAATATAAATTGGAATCTGAATAGGAATTTTTATACTGCAGCTTGCCTCATTGACTTTGAGAAGGCTTTCGATACCATCTGGATCTCAGGTCTAATCTTCAAGCTAATACAATATCATTTCCCGGTTCAATTTGTTATATTACTTTATAACATGATAAATGAAAAGCAATTCGTGGTATGCCACCAAGAAAAAATCAGCTCTAATAAATTTAAAATTGTTAATGGCCTACAACAGGGTACGGTGAATGCTCCAATTCTTTTTAATATATATATTAATGACTTATTGAAACAACTCGAAAATATAATAGGCTTTGCTGACGACATCGTAATTTATCATGCCGATGACAAGATAGAAAAAATTAATGCAAATCTGCAAGACAAATTCAATATTGTCGAACGATATGCCACCGACTGGAATATGAAAATTAGTACTGATAAATGCGAGTCAATACTTTTCCGGCCTCCAGTGGACAAGTGTAATTATAACATTAGGACAAAGTGGAAACAATTTGGAATAAAATCTTTGATGAATAACAAGCCTATTCCTAACAAAGAAGTTGTTAAATATTTAGGCATCTACCTCGTTAAATTTTTGTACTTTAATACACATGTGAACATAAAATTAACAAAGGCAAGAAATGCTTTTTTTAATTACAAATCACTTTTCTATTCGAAATTCATCAATCAAAAGGTAAAAGTCCTTATGTATCAATCGTTAGTACGGCCTATAGTAACATACGGATGCCCAATATGGTTCAACATTTCTCCGTCATATATGGAAAAATTGAGAAAATTCGAAAGAAAATGTTTAAGAGCTTGTACTTTACTATACAGATCTCCATCCAGTAACTTCACTAAATACGTATCTAATAAAGCCTTATATGACTCAGCTCAAATTATTAGAATTGACAATTTTATTATTAAAACAATACGAAACCATATTATGAAATGTACCGAATGCAATGTGAATAATTTAATTATGGCACCTTACTACATAAACGATGATTATATACGTAAATCCTTATCCACAGGTTATGTACCCCCAGAGGCCTTTCTATACCTTGATAGCAAAGGCCTTATACAAAATCGTAATGGCATACCTATCTTCTATCATCTACATAGAAGATGTACCAACAAAACTATTGACAGTAATATGATACTTTATAATGATATTAGATTTGATACTAGCATATCTAAGAGAGATGAATACTCAACAAGATTAATCAATACCAAAAAGTTTTGGTGGATACAAAATTAATATTCTTTCTTCCTTATGTTATTTTACTATTTGATATACTTCTTTATTATAGAAACACATACAGTAATGTTTTTTTAAGCTTTTTCATTACAAATTAAAATTTATATAAAGTAAATTGTACCTTGAATTGTTATCTAGCTTGTAAAAGAAAATCACTTACTTATGTTTATATAATAAATATGCTAGAGTGCTCGATTTGGAGACAGTGTGTATGTAAAATAGACCATATCTTTAATACTATTTGTTTATTTTTAGTAAAAATTAAAAGAAAATCAAAAATTTAAGTTAAATAAACGACTACCAAAAAAAAAAAAAAAAAAAACAAATTTCGTCCAAAGATACTAAAGGCCTTAAATGGCTCCTTCGATGCGTTTTACTTTTTTACATATTAAATGATATATACGCCCCCCCCCCCCACCACCTATGGTGAGGGTATAAAAAGCTTCATATCTTCAATTTATGAAAACAATGCTTTTGGGCGTTAATTATCCAGCTCCAGGTTCAAGTCCAATGAAATCTTCTGCCCCTTCTACGTTTTTGTAGTTGCTATAGCTTCCACGGAGAGTAATCCCGCGCCAGTGCCAGGGCCGGGACCGAGAACGTTGACTGTCGTACCGGCTAGGAAGACAGTATTTGTGTCTAGACTTTCCCCCGACACGACCGAATAGGATATACGACTTTACATATCGCCTAAATTAGTCGAGGAATAAGTCTAACGATTCCATACAGTGCTTCAAGCTGAAATCACAATTGTCAGAACGTAGGTCGTATTTAAAAATTATTGCACTGGATGACCTATTTGTCAAACTGGTGGCCGATCATTCTCAAGATCTATTTTTATGTCATCTGGGGTGCCTCAGGGCTGTCATCTTGGCCCGGTTCTATTCTTGTTATTCATTAACGACTTACCCGCCTCCATTATGCACTCTAAATTGTTAATGTACGCTGATGACGTGAAGATCTATTTTTCTTACAAGGATCCTTGTCAATATACTTTACTTCAGAGGGATTTGTCTACTTTCCAGACGTGGTGCGAAACCAATTTGATGGAGCTTAAATGTAAGCATATGCTGTTCTCTAGGTCATCATTCTTTTCGGCAAAATACATTTTAGGTGGCAATGTTCTTGAATCGGTGAATTCATTTGTTGATCTTGGTGTGCTCTTGGACAGAAAATAGAATTTCAACTCCCACATAATTACGATGGTAAACAAGGCTTATGGCGTTCTGAACTTTACTAAATGTTGTTCGAAGGAATTTTCAGATCCCTACGTTACGAAAGATCTTTTTACTTCTCTAGTCCGCCCTATTCTCGAATATGGATCAGTTGTTTGGGACCCCCAGTACAATTTGTATGTTAATACGATTGAATCGGTCCAGAAACAGTTTCTCATTTTTTGTCTGAGAAACCTTCAATGGAACCCGAACCATGATCTTCCTTCGTATAGCATTAGACTAGCATTGATCAGATTGCCGACTCTTAGTAGTAGACGTACCATGATAAACTCTATTATAGTTTTGAAGATAATTGATGGATGTATATGTTCTGAATTTCTGTTATCTAAGATTTTCATAAATGTCCCATTGAAACCCACGAGGTACTATAAACTCATTCACATCGAGTTTCAGCGTTCGAATTATGCGTCCTTTGATCCAGTTAGGAGAATGTGACGTGACTTTAATGAGCTATATCAGTTTATTGATTTCACTGGTAGTTGGGAAACTACAAAATCTAGGATAGTTTGTCATTTGAACCGATTGCATTAATGCTAGATATTCCTTTACATATGTAAATTTACTTTATCCTTACTATCTGGTCTGGTTTATAACTTGGTTTTGGTTTTATTCGTAATTATTATATATTATGAAGAAGTCTGTTATATTATCTTGTTTGTGAATTTATGTTTGTGTAATACCAACTGGTGAAGAATTTTTGTAGTTGGTTGCAACGCGTGAACTTACGATCTTTGCTCTCCCGTTACAGACCGGTCTATAATGTGTACGCTATCCTCACGTTATGGGGACGTGACACTCTCGGTCGGTAGGGGCGGGTAAGAGTGGCGGCGTTGGGTTCAACAATAATGTTAAAAAAAAACAAATATTTGCATATGCCGTTTTTCCTCAGCGTGTAGCGGCTTCGGGGGATTATTAGAACGGAGTTCCTTATCGCACGTTGCGGGATGGGGTCTAAATTAAAAATTTTTAAAGAACGCTTTTTAACTACTTTATTACAACCCATTACTATCAACTATATTGGGGACTTTTGGTTTGGTTTAACGGGAAGATTTCTAGGTGGAGCCTGTTTATTACAAATTGTAGTTTTCAACCCAATAAAAGTAAATTTAGAAAAGCCAAAGTGCATGACTGGAAAATCCATGAAATACAATCCTGAGCATGGAATTACATTTGGCTGCACACTTACTCTTACACTCGTACTTTTGGTTTGGTTTGTGTCTAGACTAACATATGGGGAGAAATTTGTTGTTTAATGGGAAATTTTCTAGGTGGAGCCTGTTTATTACACATTGTAGTTTTGAACCGAATAGAAAGTAAATTTTGAAAAGCCACAGTGAAAGAAGTTTAAAAAAATAACATTTTTTTAAACAAGTGCCTTTTCTTAAAAAAGCAAATTTTCTCAACAAAATACCTACTCATATTCTTAAAAAAAGTACCATTTCTTCAAAAAATGCCTTATCTTAAAGAAGTAGCTGTGCTTAAAAAAGTAAATTTTCTTACACAAAGTACCTCTTCGTAAAAAAAGTATTTTTTTTAAAGAAGTACCTTTTCTTAATAAAGTACATTATTTTACAATAAATTGCATTTTCTTAAAAATCTACATTTTCTTTAAAGAGTACCTTTTATGTAAAACAAAATAAATTTTCTTGAGATAAGTATCTACTCTTAAAATTATACCTGTTTTTGAAAAGAGGACCAATTCTAAAAAAATCCCAGTTTCTGATTTTTCCTACGTACCGGCCTCTGCCGACTGTTTCTATCTGGGCTTCAGCAAACTATACCTATGTATATATCGGTGTCGACTTCTGATTGTTAATGCTATATAGGCGTTTCTACTTGTTTCGGTGTCAACCATTCGAAGAATGGTAAAACAATTTTCGGAAACTGACTCGGTTATGCACTGTAAAACCGCAATTACTCCTACCAAGATTATCGCTTTTTCGGGACTATAAATGTCAAACTCCATAAGAAAAAACGTGGATAATCACGAAACTGCGTTAATCTTGTTTGGTGTAAATGCCGTATAAGACTCCTATGCGTCAACGTACCGGTGAGCCTCTTGAAAGCATTCCTGCTATAAACGAGACTGTCGCCGAAAACCCGAAAACATCAATTTCGACTTCAAATTTCACGAAGCGCTACGCAGCGAATTTTGACAAAAGACCTCCACCTTCGTGCGTAACGTTGACAAAATTCAGCTTCCATATGAACTTCAACTAGCAGACCTCGAAAAGCGCCGGCAATTCGTTCAGTGGGTAAAAGAGCTATAAATGCAAATTTTTCAAAAAAAATTCATCTTTTCCGATAAAGCGCATTTCCATCAGAATGGGTTCGTGGATACACAAAATTGTCGAATTTGGAGCTCAGAAAATCCTCATGAAATCTAGGTGAAACAAATGGACCAACAACGCGCAGCTGTATACTGTGTGTTTTGGTCAGGCGGCTTGATTGGGTCTCACTTTTTGAAGATGGGGCCGAAATTACAGTGACTGTGTACGTCATTTATTATAGGAATATTGATAACGGAGTTCTTGTGGCCTCAACTGGACGGCATGGATCCGGACGACATGTGATTTCAGCAAGACGGCACCATCCGCCACACCGCACATGAAACAATGGAGTTATTGCAGCAACGAATTCCTGAACAAATTGTGTCAAGAAAATCATGCGATTTAACGCCGTGCGATTTCTTTCTTTGGGGTTTTGTGAAATCTCGGGTTTATGCGAATAAACCAGAAACAATTCCTGAGCTCAAATTCAAGATCCAACCCGTTATCGGTGAGACATGTCCTTGGAAAGTCAGGGAAAATATCATGAAAAGACTAAAGGCCTGTCATCAGAGCCGTGGGGGCTATTTGACGCATATTTTATTCCATATAAAAAATTTATTCCAATAAAAAAATCTCAACAATCTTAAAAAATGCGTGCTTTTCTTTTAAAATAAAAAAGAGCATTCTTACTGACACACCCTTTATACTTGACCTGGTCTATGGTCAGAAACTACTTTTCGAGAAAACAGCTGTTAACAATTATGAGTCGCATTCGCAGGTTGCGTTCGTGTGTCCGCTAAAATACTCTTGCTCTACCCCTCAGCGAACTTGGTCTATGTACAGTTATTGATTTTTTGTTTGCAAGAGTTCATACAAGAGTGTTATCGAGCCCAGACTAGTGTTCTGAAGTCAAGACAAGTGAATCAGTTGGTTCTATTTGAACTGGGTAACATTAAATATTAATATAGAAATTGAAAAGTAAATTATCCTGGTATAATTGAAAAATGTTTAGTAAATCCTAAAGAATGCCCATGAACATGACCGAGCCTAAAAAACATGTTACAAGCCGTATTTGTTGCTATCACTATTTCATGTTATGTCACCTACCCTCGACAATATCGTATCAGCAAATTCCAAAATTTATTCTGATAGTAAAATTGTATCCACCTTTTAATTCCTCCATATATTTGACTTATAAATTCCGCCTATACCCTCCATTGTCGCATATCAAACTAAAAGGGAAATTGGGTCAAACAACTTCAACAGATTAAATTGATCCTTAAAACAAATCACATTTAAGCGAAAAGTCAACAAACCATGCCACATAAATAGTACGAGTAACAGGAACAAGAAAGCAAAAAAAATATCTGGAACATGCAACACCAGTAGCAGCGCCAAAATCCAGCCAATAACCAATATTGCAAGCAGTACATTCCTTCCAACACCAGCAACAGCAGAATGGAGAACATGAATTTAATACCATTTTGTGGGTCATATGGAGCTGAGCTGTTTATGCCGGATGTTGAGCTGCAGCATAAGTAGGAAATAAAAATAGCTGGGAAACAAAAAAACTTTAAACGAAGGACTAAATCCAAAATCTATCTAGCTTCTAAGATGGTAAAGACTAATAACTACCGCTGGGCTTGCAATGGCGTTGTTGGTTGTAGTTCGATTTCCTCCTGGTCCATTGGCTGAAGATACTCGCGCCGAGGAACGCAATCTTTTGCTAAACGAAGAACCAAAACGAATGATTTAAAGCCATAGAGGTTAAATGAAAATGTTATTTCGTTTGCCACCCACCCAAATGGAACCGGAAATTGAAATTTATAACCCATATGCTCATGAGAGTAAAGTGTTTTTTCCTCGCTGCAATCATTGTTGTTGTTGTGGTTGTTGTTGCTGCAACTGGCGGAAGTGTTGGTGCTGCGGTGGCCATTGAGGCGTTGATTGTGCTCCCCCAACTATATCTCTCACTCCCTATCATACTCAATTGCATTGTAACACAAACTTAGCAAGAAATCCTTTGGTATTGTGTTTTTAGCTGTTTATGGGAATTGTTTCCATTCCGGATATTTTTTTTTGTCTGGTTCGAGAAAAAACACAAGTTACATTAGCTTAGAAAACAAAGAGATGTCCAACATATGGTACCGGGCCAAGGGAATATAGCAGCAACTATTGCCGAAATTGGGAAATCAAACAAGTTTTCTATTTCGGCAAACATAAACTCAACAAAATAAAATTACATGAGGTGTCAAAAGACACTAGGTTGGAACAAAGTTCCTTTCGCTTTATATTATGTACTAGTTAGTTCCAACATGCCCAAGGCGCCCGTTGAAAACTACGATAATTTAAATGGATCTTTAAGAAAATATACTTTTTTTAAAATGATAAACTTTTTTGAAGAAAAATTTTCTTTATAGAATGTATTTTTTTAAAAAAATATATTTTTAACTCCGTTTTGTAAGAATATAGATTATATTTTCCCAAAAAGGTATTTTTTAAAGAGAGGTACTTTTTTGATTAAAAGCTAATGTTGTTTTAAGAAAAGGTACTATTTTTAAGAGGAAGTACTTTCTGTAAGAAAAATCGATAAGTGCGGAACACAATTGCGACATTTCGACGTACGGCGTCAAAAATGATACGCTGTCAAAAATAAAACACACATGTTGCTATGATCTCGCCCACAATTGACGACGACAACGTATTGGCGTTTTTGCGTCGTACGTTGAATTAGATCTATTTCTATATTTTACGCCGCGTACGGCGTATAAGTTCGTATCTGATGTGTATGTTTGATAATAAAATGCAAATTTGGTGAAATTATTTAGAAAATAAAACAATTGCTGATAAAAAATGAGCGGAAATAATTTAAATGAAAAGAAAAATTTATAAAATGTAAACATATGTATGTTGACGTATAATACGTTGCTATGTTGTACGCCGCTATTGTGTGCATGGTGGACGTATGGACGTATTTTCACGACGTTTTACGCCCGCACGCCGTACGTTGTACGTCGATGCGTCGCAATTGTGTTCCGCACTATAAGAGTAAATTTTTTTTTACAAAGAAGTACTTTTGTTAAGAACAGGTACTTTTTAAAGAAGTGGTACTCTTTTTAGGGAAAAGGTATTTTTTTTTAAAAAGGACTTATTTTCAGAATCTCAAGAAAAGAAAAGAAGAGGTATTACATTATTTTTAAGAAACGGTAATTTTAAGAAAAGGAATTTTTGTAAGGAACGTTTTTTTTGGAGAAGGAATTGGTCTTTTTTTTAAAGAATAGGTAAATTTTTAAGAATAGGGACTACTTATCTCAGGATAAGCTATTTTGTGTAACAAAAAAGTAATCTTTAAAGAAAGGGGAGTTTTTAAGAAAGGGCAATGTGTTGTAAGAAAATGTACTTATTATTTTTTTTAGAAAATGTACTTATTTAAAAAAATACTTTATTTAAGAAAAGGTACTTTTTGTAAGAAACTGCACTTGTACTTCTTTAAGATAAGGAATTTTTGATTTGTTAGCATCTATACGCACTGGTAGGGCAACCTATGAAAGTGAACACATGCAAACAACAGACAGAGTTAGCATCACATACATGGTTGCTGTACAACAATAGTCTCTGCCCAAAAATAAGTATGATGTAGCGGCAGCGAACAAACAAGCAGGTCGCCATCGGCAAAGAGTATTGAATAGTATAGAGCAAAGTGTGTTTTGGTGTTCCGCGTGACAATTGTATTTCATTAAAAAATAAGAATGGTATTTAATATATTTACAGGGTATTGGTTGTTCCTTTTCTTCTCGCTTTAAAATGTTTTCATTGTTTTGTTGCCATTTACTTGTGCGAATTTGTATTTACACACATAAATACAAAAAAAAAATTGGTTTCCCATTACATCTCATGAAGAAACATGGGAGAGCTTCTCACAACCAGTGAGCTGTGCGCTTTCTAGTTTTATATTCATTGATTGGGACCTACGGAAGAAGAAGCTTTTTCATGGCCAAAAACTCGACAGTGTCGCCGTCATTATGCGAAGTGACCACCACCGAAAGGAATTTTTAGGCGGTCAGAGCTGGGATCGAACCCATGATCTCAAGTACAAGAGGCGCGCACACTAGTCATTGCACCACCGACCATACAAACATATGGAAAACAACCTACAGCATCAAGAGCACAGTAATTTTTGCTTGGTACAGTTTCGCTTCGTGCTACGAAGTTCTTCATATTATAGCAACAACACAGCTGTGGCTTGTTTGTTACTACTGTCGCTTTTATTTCGTGCTGTGGAGAACTTCACAGCACAGCAACAGCACAGTTGCGGCTTTCTTACTTTGGCATTTAATCAGCCTTATTACGAATGTCGGTGTGGTATTTCGACTACGAGAGTTTTGTAAAAGATTAAAGACAAAGTTGGCGTGTTGTCTCTCTCGCAATCGCTTAATTTTCGTACTCTGCTCGTGAGTGAGGCTGTTACTTTAAATCTAAAGCGAAACACAGACTTGTCAATCATGAGGATGAACATCAGCTATCGTTGATGTTTATTGTCGGTTTACCGCCCTTCTTGATTCCAAATAAGAATGTAATCGAAGTTGTTTCGCTCACTATCATGTTTACACATTTTTTGGTAAAATTTTTTCAAATTCATCAATCAGATAAAAAGTTATCGACCAAGCTCATGCTCATGAATGACAAGTCTGTGGTTCGCTTAACATAAATATTTTTTTAAGTGAACAGAAATAAGTATTTTCTATTCCGCTTGTGCTTTTATAAATCAGGTAGGAATATAAATAGTTTTTATATATAATTTATTCATTATACTCTGTAATATTTTTAACATTTTTGTTCCTATAAAAAAAAATTCCCTTATAATGGATCGATGTTTAAAATATGGTTCGTTAAAGAAAAATTTCGCTGATAGTAGTAAGGCAAATATTACGGAATATACGGATACCGGCATTCGAGAACCTGTAATGCCATCAATATCCAGTTCCGCACAGGTACAGCCTCATCTTCAAAATCTACCAACTTCCAAGTTTGGCCAAATGATATCAACAAAAAAACGTAAATATGATATTAGTTACCTGTCGTTTGGATTTACTTGTACTGGTGACCAGGAGGCTGCAGATGCGGTATGTTTGCTTTGCAACAAAATATTGACAAACAGTTCCTCAGCTGAGACATTTGGGAAAAAAATCACCCAACAGATGAAGGCAAAAATATTTCTTTTTTTTTTTCAAGAAATCTTGAACGTCATAATAATTACAAGAGTTTTATGGTAAAAAAAATTCAAAGCAGACAATTTTCGACTACTAATGCCGTTTGCGTCTACTTATTTGTGTGAAGTTGGGTTTTCAAAATATGTTGCGACTAAAACCAAATATCCGCCCAATTTTGAGTGAATAATGGAATCAAAGAAGCAGGTTCATTCTTCACATTAAACTTTTTCATTTATTTTAGTTTATGTTTTGTATTTTTATTAATTATTTCTATGATGAATTGATTTTTTTTAAGTTTTGTTTAATTCAAAATAATTACAAAATAAAAATTGTTTAATTTAATAACTCATTAAATTTTGAAAAGTCGTTGTTTAAAAAATATTCAAGGTTCCGCGATCATTCGCAAAAAATTTGAGGATTCCACGACCAAAACCCCCCCAAAAGAAATATATTCTGAATTCCTTGATGAAAATTCAAAGATCAGCACTGAATAGCGTTAGTGGGGCAATGGACACGACGTCAGGTACTGCACTCAGTGCTATCCTGAACATCTGTACTCCTGATACCATGGCCGAATCGGCAGCCGCTACATTCCTGGTGAGAATCAGAGATTGTGGCGTTTTGATATCGGGGCATTGCGGACACGCTGAATTACTACACCGGATAAACCCTATTACGGACTACTGTATCCCCTACCTTCTACCAGCGACAAATCTAAGGACTTCTATTCCGAACAGGAATACCTGGGAAAAGTCACTGGAAGGGGATACCAGTAGTATCAGATTTTTCACGGATGGATCAAAGTTGGACGGGCAAGTAGGCTATGGGGTCCATTCACCGGACCTAAATATAAATATCTCCTTCAAGCTGCCTGATCACTGTAGTGTATTTCGGGCTGAAATTACCGCCATACTGGAGGTTGCTGCACTACTGAAGAATAGTGTCACAACCCTCTGGAGAATATGTATCTACACAGACAGCCAGGCTGCCATAAAATCCCGGGAAGCCATGTTTGCTACGTCCCTGACGGTGAAAGAATGTCACTAATCACTTAGGGTGATGGCAGAGTATTTTGACATCAGGCTCATCTGGGTACCGGCACACAGCGACATTCCAGGCAATTGCGTAGCGGATGCCTTAGCTAGACAGGGCACTACGGCACAGGTTCTTCCGGCAAAAGAAGGTGATAGTATGCCAATCTCTACCTGCCGTTTGCAGATCAGGCAGTGGGCCGATAATACGTTCAAGGACAAGTGGAGACTTACTTCAACTTGCAAACAAGCTAGGGTCCTCTGGCCACAGGTGGACATGAAGAGGACTAGGCAACTACTTAACTTGCCGAGAGGCAGGTTATCCACAATGATAGGAACACGTACGGGACATTGTCTTGTAGGAAAACACGCCCTAAGATTGGGACATAGAAACTCCACTATCTGTAGATGCTGCATGGAAGAGGACGAGGAAACGACGAAACACCTTCTATTGGATTGCCCTGCTCTGGCAGTACTGAGAAGTAGGATATTTGGAACACATTTAGTTAGCACTGTAGCCCCACAGGATATTCCTGTAGGTCTTATAGACAAATTCATTGAAAGGGCAAATTGGCTGGACGACTAGTCAACAGTTGCTATGGAGGAAACTGTAGGTATCACAATGGGCTACTTTAGCCTAAGTGTGCTAGGCAGCGTGCTGTCTTGCAGCCTTTTCAACCAACCAACGGCTAAAATAGTTTGGGAACCACTGGTATAGAGAAGTAGTAGAACGAATTGTAAGACTCAAAAGCACTGACGACATCTGGTGAATGATTCAAAACGTATTACACTCTTTTTGTCATAACTTGGTACATTCAGAATTTTGATGTGAAACATTGATGCCTTTTGAATTGTTTGTATTGTTTTATGTAATAACATTGTAGAAATGGTGCATGTGTATTCAAATATACTATAAAGAGAAGAAGACTCGTGTATGCTCGTTTACTCAGACTCTCTACATGAAAGCGGAAAAAAGAGTGCAATAAGTTCTCTATATTATTCATGGTAGAAATGTAAATTTCGGTGCAGTCCGACAACAAATACAGAAAGCCCAAAACAAAAGGCATTTTGTTTTTCATCAGTTCAGCTGATTAAAATATAACGAAAATGTAGATAAAATTGGAAAAAGTGCCATTTACAAAATGCGTGTGTTTTATTTGATAATTTGAAAGTATTTAATATGAAAACTAAAATGTGTTTCTATTTAATTTTTATGGAGAGAACATTTCAAAAACTGCAATTGTAGACTAACGGTGGTTGTAATTATATAAACAAAAGTAAACAAACTTTGACATAAGAGAAAAACTCACTTCAGAAAAACGTACAAATCAGCTGGCATAATGCTTCTACCATTTGTTTGTACCATGATACTATTAAACACTTTTGGTCGTCGCTCTGTTTATGACAAAACAAAAACAATTATTTCAATAATCTAAATATTGCCGTGTATTCAGTTTTATGATAGCATTCAAACAAGCAGGTTATCGTCGCTCTGATTACGACAAAACAAAAACAATTATTTCAGTGAGATTAATATTACTTCATTTATTTTAACAATAATACACCTAATTCTAAAGCAGATGTAAGAAAAAAGGAAGTTCAATAGCAAAAGAGTCTTCAGCAAAAAAACTATTCTTTTTTTTTTATTTTCCAATGTAACATTTACTAATGTGTTCATCGAAATCGAACAGGTACCGTGTAACAAAAAGCTGTAAACACATAGCTCATGAGTTCGAATACTCATTGATTTTTGATGTGTTAACATCTATACGCGCGCCTCTAGGGCAGTAAACTATAAATTTAATACATACGCAAGTGTTAGGTTTGTAAGAGTAAATCATCGTTTGTTTGTTCGTTGCTTGGCAGTCGGTATTGAAAGTGATTATTGGGCGATTTTCATATAATTTTCCCACGCGATTTTCTCCGGAAATTCATAGCCGATTTTATTAATTTTTGGATTAAAAAGCTAGTGCGGGTTTCGACGAAGAGTTTAGGCTAAAAATTAAGGCGATCCGATATCGGCGAGCCGAGATTGAAGTGTTTTAATTTGGAGTATTAATTTGGAGTAATATTAAAAAAGTATTTTATGTTGAGCTTCGGTTATATCGTACGAATATAACAATGTATGTATGTATGTACAAGTGTCTGTTGCTTTGCATTCTTTGACTTTTGTGGGAATAAAAAAAAAGTATTGAGCAAGAATATAATGACACATGTGCTTGCACTGAGTCTTTAAATAATTTTAAGTATTAATATTATTTAACTGTAACGTCATCATATGATTGAACGCTGTTTTTTATTTTCCAATGTAACATTTACGAATGTGTTCATAGAAATCGAACAGGTACCGTGTAGCAAAAAGGTGTTAACACATCGCCCGTGAGTTCGAACACTCATTGGTTTTTTTTTTAATGAAATGTACTTTGTTTAAGGATAGGAATTGGTTTTTTTTTTGAGAAAATTTACTCTTTTGTTAAGAAAGGCACTTATTTAAGAAAGCGCTTTTTTAAAGTCCTTTCAGTTTGGCTTTTCTAAATTTACTTTTTATTGGGATCAAAACTACAATATATACTAAATATTGGTTACAGGCTCCACCTAGAAAACTTCCCATTAAACAATAAATTTCCCCAACATATGTTAGTCTAGACACAAACCAAAGCAGAAGTACCCAATATAGTTGACAATACTATATATATATCATTTAATACGTAGTAAAATGTAACACATTGAAGGAACCAAATTAGACCCTTAGTATTTTTTTTTTTATTTAATCGAGCGAACCCATCGCCGCCACTCTTCCCCGCCCCTACCGACCGAGAGGGCCACGTCCCCATAACGTGAGGACAGCGTATCTTTGGACGAAATTCGTTTTAGGACTTTTTAAGACGTTTGAGCCATGTCCGTCTGTCGGTCTGGCTGGCTGGCTGGTCAACACGATAACTGCCGTAAATCTTTACAGATGACAATGAAACTTTGTCAGTGACTATTATTTGCCAATATTGAGTTTGGGATTGAAAATGGGTGTTTTGAAAACGCCCCTTCTGGTACCTCCCATACAAATCGACACATTTAGCACAAAATCATATTTCTTTCAAACCTTTCTTCCTGGTAGATGTGATCAGCTTCAACTCTCACACTGGTTAATAATCTCTAAATGCCTACTTAACTGGAGAAAAAGGGCGAGATTGTGACGCCCATTCTGATACCTCCCATACAAAACAGGGTGTTCGACCGGATTGTCAATCCGATAAATCGCGTGAAACACTTCCGACCTTAATGAAATTAGGTATAAGGCTTCACGTTATGAAAAGCTAATCACCGATTAAAACAATGGGGATTTTGCCAAGCCCATTGTGGTACCCCACATACAAAAGTTGTTTGGGTTGTTCGGCATGAGCAATCCCGCAAAACCAAACCAATCTTTATGAAAGTTTGTAACGGGTCCGCCAAATAACTTTTTTTTTTGAAAATGCTATAGAAAAAAAACTACTGAATATTTTCTCAAATTTCTTTTTTTATTTGAAAGTACAATCCTTCCGGTTAATAACGGAAAACTAATTTCATTCAAATGGCTGCCTCGGCTGGCCATGCAGTAGCCTACACGATCGGTTCAATTTTTAAGCACATTATCGATTGTGTGCAGCTGTATTTCACCAACGGCTTCACGAATATTGTCCTTTAAAGCGTCAATTGTCTCTGGCTTGTCGGCGTAACACTTATCTTTGAGGGCACCCCACAAATAATAGTCCAACGGTGTTAAATCGCAGCTCCGAGGTGGCCAATCGACATCAGCTCTGCGGCTGCAGCTTCGGCTGTGTGGCACGAAGCGCCGTCGTGTCGAAATCAAATGTTGCCAATATCCTCCTCTTCAATTTTTGTGAACAAAAATTCGTTCAACATGGCCCTATAACGATCGCCATTGACTATAACGGCCACTCCTTGCTCATTTTCGAAGAAAAATGGCCCAATTATGCGTCTGGACCAAAATCCGCACCAAACAGTGACTCGTTTTGGCTGCATCGGCTTTTCAATGTATGCGTGCGGGTTTTCTGTGCCCCACATGCGACAATTTTGCTTGTTTACATACCCGCCAAGATCAAAATGAGCTTCATCTGAAAAGATGATTTTTTTTTTGGGAAAATCGGCATCAGCAACATTACCATGATTTTCAAAGTAGAGTCGAAATATTTCCCAGCGTTGTTCAAGCGTATACACAACCATATTCGTTCAGCGGAAGGATAAAACTAATTATCTGTCAAATCAGACATGAGCTAAGTGTTACCATTCACGAAATAAGCACTAGTTGAAAAAAAAACGTTAGATGGCGGACCGTTTACTAGTCAGTATTATAAAAGCTCTCCAAATAAAGCTCTCCTATAGAAAATGAGCTGTTTTACCACACCCATTCTGGTGCCTCCCATGTAAAAGTTGGGCGGATCCACACGGTTGATCCACACGATAATTCTCATAAACAACAACCGATCTTAATAAAATTCGGTACTAGGCAATATTTTTCTAATATTGACTATTGTGCCACGCCCAGTTTCGTACATCCCATACAAAAGTTGATCGTATTTGGGGTTTGCCGACTCGATGTCTCCAATAATTCATAACCGATCTTAATAAAATTTGGTACTGATCAAAATTTTAGCAACAACTTGCCATGCCCATTTTTCTACCTCGCATATAAATATTGGGAGGGAAACTAACTAATTTGGGTATTCAATATTTAGCGCAATGTCGTCAATCTGCTGTTGAATATGGTCACTTTTGAGTATGGGCGTTTTTTAACAGAACTCCTACGCAATGGATGAGGTACGGTATGGTGAGGGTATGATTAAGTCCGTTCATCCGACTGAAACTTATGTACTGGTTTTTTTATTTAGCACCCATCCCGCAACGTGCGATAAGTAACTTTATTCCAATAATAAATATTTTCCCAAAACACATGAATGGACAGAGGAGAGCCTCTCACAATCAATGAACTGGGCGCTTTGCACGCACTGATTGCAACGGTCGGTCTTTTCAGTGAGGCATTTTCATGGCACTAAGAGAGATAATCGTCGTAATAATCGTTGGGGTAAAAGAGATGTTTTCGCTACAAATGAATTCTAACCGATTTTTCCTTTGCATTCATAAATGGTTAGTACAAGTTTTATAAAATTAGATCATAAGAGTCGCACTAAATTTTTTCAGCAGTGGGATTTATCTGAACCCAGACTCAAGTCGTTACCCACAGATTTAAAGGTTTACCCTCATGTTAACCTCCAAAGTGGATTCATTCGAATGTTCGTTAGCGTCATGTAGGTGGGTTGCCTGCCTCAGGATGTTAGGTGGCATTATTGAACGTTATAGGAATTGTGGTTTATTGGTTTAGTGTTGCATAAGCATGCAGACACATCTTCAATTGCAAACGTTGCGTATATATCCTTTAGAGTGCAGTGCATGGGGGGGGGGGTAATGATTGGTTTGGAATCTCTGAAACATGCGAATAACATGGCTGTGCTGAGATAGGTTTCTGTGTGTCTAGATGTTCTCTCAACTGCATCAAATTGACTTAGATTTTATTCTCGTAAAAAATATTCGCCAGCTCTCCAAGTCTAGATCGTTGGGGCTTTGTTTGTCGTTTGCACTTGAATTTATGTTTTATCCTTTCGATACATTTTATGAAAGTGTGTTTGCAAGGATATGCATGGATGTGGCAATGCATATGTGTGTCTGTTTCTTACGAGTGTGTGCTATTTCTCAAAACATATCTTACACAAATTCTATAATGTAAACTGGCAGACAGGCTGTCAGTGCCAAGAGAGGTCGAGAAAAAGAGATAAAAAATGTATCGTTAGGATGTTCGTGTTGGTCTCTGTCAATGGATTGTATGGTGGTTCAATATATTTGGGTATGAGCTGCATGGTATGTTAAATTGGGTCAGGATTGTAGTGTGATTAAAGGTTTTTAAGCTGTGTTTTCCATAAAGTGAGTGTATTAAGCATTGTCATTATAAATATTGTAGCATTTATGATCTTTTATTAGATTTTCGATAGATTTTAACTAAACGTGCGAGCAAAAATATTATAAATTAATATAATTAAAGAAGCCTGGGCACCTATTCATTATCTTTGTCATTGATAGGTCATTCATAGGCGGGTTTCGTTTCAGGCCTCACAATAAACAATTTGATTATAACACACTGCAACACGAAAAAATATAACCATATACGGACCCCACTACGTGATAAACGACCAAAAACAAAAAGATCCGTGTCTCCCAGTTTTGCCCACAGTCATGCACTTTTTTTCTATGGGTCCCCAAGGTTTTTGGGCCCGCGGTGTCATTTTTGCGAATAAATGATAATTTTGTGAGGCTCATATCTTGCACACCATCATATCTTGCAAACTTGTCATAAAGAACAAAAAATTGTAAACATATAAAATCAAAAAAAAATCATCTTTAAGGTCAAAATCGCAAAAAACTTTAAAAAATTAAATTTTTTTTACTTTTTCCCCTGTTCAGGTCCATAGTTAGCAAACCGTTCAAAATTCAAGGAAACAATCAACCACAAAAATGTACCCAAGATCTCAATAAACAACTTTCTCGAACATATGAATGATTCTTAACACCATTTAGGTAGCCGCAAAAGTGAAAAAATTTCCCACAAATCTTTGGGGGGCCCATAAAAAAAGTGCATGACTTTGGGCAAAACTGTCAGACACGGGTCTTTTTTTTGGTATTTTATCACGTAGTGGAGTCAGTATATGATTATATTTCCATGCCTTAAAAATTTACACACAGTGTAATTCAACATTAATTCAAAAGGAAAGTTGTGTAATTGGAACGAAGTTCCTTATCGCACGTAGCGGGATGGGGGCTAAATGAAAAATTTTAAACAACTTTTTGTTAACTACTGTATTTCAACCCATTATAATAAATAAGTTTTCTAGGTGGAGCCTGTTTATCACATATTGTAGTAAGTAAATTTAGAAAAGCCAAAGTGCAAGGCTGGCAAATCCATGGAATACAACCCTTAGCATGGAATTGCATTTGACAGCAAACTTACTCTTACACTGTTACTTTTGGTTTGGCTTTTGTCTAGACTAAGATATAGGAATAAATTTATTGTTTAATGGGAAGTTCTCTAGGTGGAGCCTGTTTATTACATATTGTAGCTTTGAACCGAATGAAATGTAAGTACAGAAAAGCCAAAGTGAAAGAAGTTTAAAAATATAACATTTTCTTAAATAAGTGCGTTTTCTTAAACAAAGTAAATTTTCTAAAAAAAAGACGTATACATATTCTTAAACAGAGTACCTTTTCCTAAAACATACCTTATCTTAAAGAAGTACATTTGCTTAGAAAAGTAAATGAGCCCTTTCAAAACATACCTTTTCTTAAAAAAAAAATATTTTTTTAAATAAGAACCTTTTTTTTTTTAAAAGTACATTATCTTACAACAAATTGCAAAAAACTACCTTTTCTTTAAAGAGTGCCTTTTATGTAAAACAAAATAACTATTCTTGAGATAAGTACCTACTCTTAAAATTGTACCTGTTCTTGAAAAAAGGACCAATTCTAAAAAAATTCCCATTTCTTAAAAAAAACCTTGTCTTCAAAGAAATACCTTCTCTTAAAAAATTACCTTTTCTTACAAAAATACATTTTCTTAAAAAAAGCCACTTCTTTAAAAAGTACCTGTTCTTAAAAAAAGTACTTCTTTGTAAATAAAATTCATACTCTCGGGCTTTTTCCTGCAGAAAGTACTTCATATTAAAAATTGTACCTTTAAAAAAAACAGTAGCTTTTTTAACAAAAGTAGTACCTCTCATTACAGATAGCACATTTTCGGGAAAATGGAGTACATATTCTTACAAAAAGGACCTAAAAAATACTTTTAAAAAAAATCCATTCAAAAAAAATTATTTCCTAAAACAAGTTTATCATTTTCCAAAAAGTATCTTTTCTTAAAGATCCATTTAAATTGTAGTATTTTTCAACAGGCGCCTTAGGCTTGTTGGAACTAACTAGTACATAATATATAGCGAAAGGAACTTCGTTCTAACCGGGTGTCCCCTTACACCTCATGTATTTTTTTTCATTTAACCCCCATCCCGCAACGTGCGATAAGGAACTTCGTTCCAGTAAAATAAGATTACAAAAAATAAATAAAGGAAATACATTGATAACCAGTACGGAAATTTCAGTCGGGTGGACCGACTTAAACATACCCTCACCCGAAGTCATCCATTGCGACCGAGTTATGTTGAATAGTGATTATGGGGAGTTATCGTGACCACCAGCCAATTGTCCACCCAATATTTATATGGGCGGTACAATAATGGGCATGGCATATTTTACACAATGTTACACAAAATATTGATCAGTACCCAATTTTGTTAAGATCGGTTGTTGTTTACGGGAACTATCGATTTAGCCAGACGGAGAGCCACAAAACTTTTGTTGGGGGGTAAGAAAATCGGCGTCGACAGTAGTTAATCTTAAATTTTTAGGGAAACATTGTCGAGTACCGAATTTTATTAAGATCGCTTGAAGTCTACGAGAGTTATCGTATCGATCAACCGGTCATCCGACCAACTTTTGTGTACATTTGACTTAATTATGTCTAGTACCAAACTTCATAAAGATTGGTTCGGATTTGCGGGAGTTATCTTGCCGAACAACCAGCCGGCCACAGAGCTTATCTTGGTAGGGCGTGGAAAAATCGCCCTTGTCTTAATTGGTGACTCGCGTTTGATGACATGAAGCCTATAACCAAATTTCATTAAGATCGGAAGTGTTTCACGCGACTTATCGCATTTTGCAACCCGGACAACCTCCAAGCTTTTATATGGGAGGTACCAGAATGGGCGTGGCAACCTCACCAATTTTCTCCAGTTAAGTAGACATTTGCAGATTATTAAGCAAAGCTTGAGGTGAAGCTAATCAGATCTACCAGAAAAAAGTTTTAGAAGAAACATGATTTTGTACTAAATGTGTCGATTTGCATGGGAGATGCCAGAAGGGGCGTGGCCAAAACGCCCATTTTCAATAGTCACTGGAATAGCCCATGGATAAATAATAGTCACTGACAAAATTTCGCTGTGATCGATAAAGATTTACGGCAGATATCGTGTTGACCAGCTATTGTCAATATGACATGTCTCATTCGTCTTAAAAAGTCCCAAAACGAATTTCGTCCAAAGATACTGAGGGCATAAATGGCTCCTTCTATGCGTTAAAATTTTTCCGTATTATAACAAAACAAACAAGATATTTGAATTTCTTAATGTGGCGCAATTGAAGCGCCTCTTTGTATGACATATTTGTTTGGCGTTAATAGAATCAAATACTTAATAGTAACTATGAAGGATTTGGTAATATTTACGCCGAATTGTTTTTAGTTTACAGCATGCAATCAAGTGCTAGTTTATTGCATACAGTGATTTCTAAATATGTTCCATTTGCTATATATAGTCGACAGATTTCTGGAGTTAGTTTTAATTTGAAACTCTCGTACTGTACATATCGGACAGGTAGTGTCTGCATTCACTGCTGCGCAGCGGGTGATATGAGGAAAGTGGAAAGGAGGAAACTGTTCAATTGTTGAGTGGCTACTCCGATTTCCATTAAATATCACAAGCCCCTAGCTGAAGTGTTATCGAGTTGTAGTTCAAGAAGCTGGACAATTAATACTGGAGCTGGAAAATTAATACTTAAATTTTTTGATTTTACCTTCATTTTCTCAAACTTTTTATACTCCTTTCAAACAAAAATTGTATATGTATAACACACACATACATAGTTAAGCTTGCATATGTAAATGCATATAGTAATACATGAGTAATAAAAAGGAAAAACTTATTTGATTTTGTTAAGACCACAGTTAAATTTATTGTCATTTTACTGGTGACTTTGAACGTGTGAGTTTGCGAGAGACCTTTTGTTTGAGTGTTTTTGTTTCCGGCCGTCTTTCTTTTTCTTCGCTGTTGTAACCATGGTGCATATCTGTGTTTACCGAGAGTCAGTGGCCGGAAAAGGGGTTGTGGAGGCCTTTCTCAGAGAGGCCATTATGAAAAATGATAGAGAAAGATTTGTAGAACCTAAGCCAAACTTGAAATAACATCTTCAAGATGTTGCCAAATTTCCTCTTACATAAATATAAAAAAACTTTTACGCTCGGTTCCCTTTAAATATATTTATTGTGCCCCAAAACTATTTCGTTTTTTACTTAATTCCAGGGTTGACCTCAAAAGTTGAAACTTCTCGAACATAAATACCGTTTATCGCAAAAGTCTTTTCATTTGCTGCCACAAAATTTTCATAATTTATTTCCGGGCAAATAAAGAATTACGAATATTACAAGCGAAGAATAACTTCGCTTACACTCAACGCTTACTGCTGCCATGAATTGCTTTTCGGATTTTTTCTTTAATTCAGTGATACTTTATACCGATTGTTATTAATATTTTCGGTTCGGGTAAATGATGTTATTTATTTATCACTACAAATGATCGTTTACCGGAACTACAATCCCCAAACGATGTTAATTTCTCTGAGTGTCTGGGGACATAACGCGCATGAGTAGCGTGACACTGTTTCTCGTCATCGGACTGACAAATACAGCTAAAGGGTGTCTCAGTAAGGATGCACTTTTTCATTTTAAAATATACACAGGTATTTTTTGAGATCGTTATGATTTTTTTATAGGACTGTCAAGAAGATATATTCCGATTAAGTATGGAATAAAATATGCAACAAATGGCCCCACGGCTCTAATGACAGGTCATTACTCTTTTGATGAAATTTCCACGACTTTTTCACAGGGATGTAGCTGTATCTTAACGATGACGCGTTGGATATCGGATTTGAGCCCAGCAATCGTTTCTGTTTTATTCGCATAAACCCGAGATTTCACGAACCCTCAAAGAGACACATCGTGTTGGTGGTCCGTTGACATTAAGATAATTTGTTCTGGAAATTGTTGATGCAATAAATCGATAGTTTCATGCACGGTGCAGCAGGTGGCGCTGCCTTGCTGAAACCACATGTTGTCCAGATCCATGCCGTCCAGCTGAGGCCACAATAAGTCCGTTATCATGTTCCTTTAACGAATGCCGTTCACAGTCACAGCAATTTCGGCATCATTTCCAAAAAAAAATGGAGGCCCAATCACGTCGCCTGACCAAAATCCGCACTAGACAGTTACTCGTTGTTACTCGTTCATTTTATGAGGATATTCTGAGCCAAAATTCGATAATTTGGTATATTCACTAAGCTATTCAGATGGAAATGCGCTTCAGCGGAGCAGATGCCTTTTTTGAAACATTGGCATTGACTTCACTTTGCTCCATTACCCAGTGAACGAATTGCCGGCGCTTTCCATGGTCTGCTGGTTTGAGATTCTGTATAAGCTGAGTTTTGTACGCACGAAGATGGAGATCTTTTGTCAACATTCGCTGTGTAGTGCTTCGTAAAGTTTTAAGTTGTCGAGAACGATGCTGAATTAGTGTTTTCGGGTTCTCGGCGACACTATCATTAACAGCAGCAATGTTTCCGAAAGACCGACCTGTACGTAGACAAATAGGAGTCTTACTGTCCATAGCCGACCACTCTTCGAATGTTTGACACATTAGGTGCACTTTCTCGACGCAAAATTCTTCGAAGTTTGCGAGCGTTCTCAACATAACATTCTAAATTTTTGTAATAAGTTTTCACAATTATAACGCGTTGTTATAATCATATCTGATAGCTGCCAAATTGCAGAGTTGCCACTTACACAAAAAAAATATACTAAATTTAAAAAGTGGGATCTTATTGAGACACCCTTTATATAATCGATAAACGGATTACCAAAAAAAGGATTCCTGTTGCATCCCATGAAGGGATTAGGTAGAGCGTCTCACAAATCAGTGATGTGCGCGTTCTTGTTTTACACTCACTGATTGGAATCTGCAGTTTTATATATGTTCCAAATGGTATTTTGAGAAGCTTTTGCATGGCTAAATACTGTGTAGTGTCGCCGAAAGAAATGTTAGGTGGTCTGAGCAGGGATGTGCCATGTGCCACCATTGCACCACCGAATGAAAATGTAATTTTGAACTTATAATAACGACAAATTCATATTTGGAAACTGAGATAATGTTTCTTAAATCCCAAATTTCATTTGAATGGGAAAAGCATATTATTTAGTATTAAACGTTTTAAGAATATTTGATTCAAATTTAGTAAAGCCGGGTTAACCGAAATCAATTAAGCGGAATTCGGTTTGTTCGAAAATTTAGGTTTTTTAAAAAGCTGGCACACGTTTAATGACTGGTTTCTCGGTTTCGGTTTCGGACACTCTAATCGCTATGGGGGCCGGCTCTGGAGAAAGATAGAAAATTGTCATCAGTGCAGCGACCAACTTGCGTTTGTGTGACAGGGGCATTACTGACATGTCCCTCTGCAGCTGTCAATACAATGATGAATTTGTTTCCGATTGACTCTAGACTCAGCTAGAATGTAGCAGGCAAAAGTGCTCTGCGGCTAAGAGAGCTGAAATGTTGGACTTAACGAAGCTACGGGCATAACAGCATACTTTCCTAGTGTCTTCATTCCTTCTTTAAAAATAAAAATAACATGAGTTGTCAGGAGACACCCGGTTGGAACGAAGTTTCTTTCGCTATATCTTATGTACTAGTTAGTTCCAACACGCCTAAGGCGCCCGTTGAAAAATACGATAATTTAAATGGATCTTTTACAAATGATACTTTTTGTAAAATGGTAAACTTTTTTTAAGAAAACATTTTTTTTATAGGTATTTATATTTTCCCGAAAAGGTCCTTTTTAAAGAGAGGTACTTCGTTTATTAAAAGCTAATGTTTTTTTTAAAGAAAAGGTACTACAAGTACTTTCCGTAAGAAAAAGCCATAAGAGTATGATTTTTTTTACAAAGAAATATTTTTTTAAAATTAATACTTTTTAAAGAAGTGGTATTCGTTTTAGGAAAACTTTATTTTTTTTTAAGAATATGTACTTATTTTCAGAAAGGCTACTTATCTCAAGAAAAGAAACAAAGAGGTATTATTTTATTTTTAAGGAAAAAAAAATTTTGTACGAACAGGTATTTTTTTAAGAGGAGATATTTATTTGAAGAAAAGCATTTTTTTTAAGAAATGGGATTCTTTTAGAAATGAGATTTTTTTTATCTAGGCTGACCGGACCCTGCCGTGCCTGCGAAGACGCAAAAGAGGAGCAGATGGTGGGACATCTCCTCAACAGTTGTCCGGTTCTAATGAATAGACGCCTAAAGACTATAGGTCGTCTTAAGTCTTCCGGAGTATTTTTCTCTCGAAGAATCCCACAGACGTTTGGTTGTGATGAGACCCAGGATTCTGCGCCATAAAGCAATATAGGTTGAATGAGAGTCTGGTACAGCTGGACTTTTGTTACTCGAGAGAGGACTTTATCTCTAAAGTGCTTTGCTTAGCCCAAAATAACATATATTCGCAAGCACAATTCTTCGCATGATCTCAAGGCTGGCGTTGTTGTTTTTGTTGATTAGATAATTACCTCGAAATTATAACGGTTATCAACGTTCGCGCTTTGGTATAATCGCGTGGAGGCCCTGCCCGTTGAATCTATTAATTTTGTCTTGTCCTCATTTACTGGCAGGCCCACTTTTGCTGACTACTTCTCAATCCTCGAAAACACCGCAGTAACTTCTCTAACTGTGCGCCCAATGATATCTATATCATCAGCATACGCAAGCACCATGTGACTTTTGCTGCTGATGGTTTTATCCTTGTTGACAGCAGCTTTTCTCAGAATACTGTGTATTAAAATGTTAAAGAGATCGCACGATAGGGTGGCGCCGTGTCTGATGCCTTGCTTGGTTTCGAAATTTTCGGTAAGATCGTTACCGCCTTTCACTGCGGATTTGGTGTTCGTTAAGGTATCCCGGCAAAGACGTATGAGTTTTGCAGGAGTACCAAGCGACATTTCTTCGTAGAGTTTTCCCGTATCGGGCTATAGAAGGCCGCTTTATAATCGATAAATAATGTCGATTTGGGTCTTCTCCAGGTTTTAGCGTAGCATGAACATCTGGTCAGTTGTCGATTTTCCAGGCCTAAAATTGGTTTTAGTCTCTCGCACATTATACTTGATAGAACTTTATCTGCCATGGATAAAAGGCTTATTCCAGGGTAGTTGGCACAGATACTCGGGTCACCTTTTTTAAATATGGGACATAGTACACTGAGACTCCAATCGCCGGGCATGCATTCATCTAACCAAATTTTGCTAATGAGCTGATGCATGCACCTTATCGGCTCATCGCCGCCAGCCTTAAATAGCTCCGCTGGAAATCCATCGGCTCCTGCGGCTTTGTTGTTCTTAAGCCGGGCAATAGCTGTTCTGACCTCGTCTTTGTTAGGAGGTGGGCAATCGACGTCGTCGTCCAAATTGTGTTCAATTGTCCCATCGTCATTGGATATCTCAGATTCCAGTAGCGCGGAGAAATGATCTCTCCATATTCCCAACATGCTCTGCACATCTGCGATGAAATTTCCGTCGTTGTCTTTACAGAAGGGGGGGGCCTGATCCATATCCATTACTTCCATTTTTGACTTTTTGCTAGAATTTTCAGCCTTCGTTATTCCTTCTGTCTGTCTCAATTTTCTCACTCTCGCACTTTCTCCATTGCAGCATCTTACGCCTAAAGAGACGGTCCTTTGTTTTTTGTCTGTACCCTTCAGTCGCAACTCGCGTTGCAATTGACTGAACATTGCCAGTTTTTCAAAACCAAGTACGGTCGTTGCAGCAGTTTTTATAGAGTCGGACATGAGTTTCCACTGCGCTTCGGGATCGTCATTGGGAGGGGCTGGGTTCTGTGCCAAAAGTTGCGAGGGCTTCCTTGAGTAGGCTGTGGATACCTCTGGTAATTACAGCTTTCCGATTTACAGCTTTCTCTGCGTCTGGTTTGCTTTGCCTTTGCTGCTTACAGGTAGTGATCTGAATCGATGTTAGCTCCTTTGATCACTCGTACGTCCATTACACTGGATGAGTGCCTTCCATCAATTACCACGTGATCAATTTGGTTCTTCGTTTTTTGATCAGGGGATACCCAAGTAGCCTTGTGGTTGTCTTTATGTTGGAATCTTGTACCACTAATAACCATGTTTGTTGCAGGGGCAAAGTCTCATACCGTTGTCGGAACTGTCAGCATGTGGACTGAAATTGCCAATAGTTGGATGAAACACATTCTTCCTGCCTACTTTGGCATTAAAATCTCCTAGTACCATCTTAATGCCATGGCCAGGGCAGAGGTGATACGCTTCCTCTAGGAGCTCATAGAATATGTCTTTGGCATCATTATCTTTCTCTTCTGTCGGGGCATTTACACATATTAGGGAAATATACAAATATTTCGTTTTTAGTCGGATTGTGGCTATACTTTCAATCACAGGATTGAACCCAGATTAACAGGTTGGATATAGACACTCTACTTTAGACTATCCGTATTCAAAACGGTGTCTCAAGGAACTAAGTGAAGCTAAATAGATGATGAGGTCGAAGAAAAATTTTGTGAGCGTCTGGAGGAAGTATATGAACGCTGTCCTGACCACGACATTAAGATTATTCTAGGCGATTTTAATGCCAAATTAGGAAAGGAAAGTGTCTTTCGACCAACCATCGGTAATCAGGTTTACATGATACCACCTCTGATAATGGAATAAGACTGGTAGACTTCGCCGCTGCAAAGAACATGGTAGTTAGTAGCACACGGTTCCAGCATAAGGTCATTCATAACGCGACCTGGATATCTTCCGATCAACGTACGAAGAACCAGATTGATCACATGGTAATAGATGGCAGGCACTCTTCTAGTGTAATGGGTGTACGTGTGATTCGAGGTGCCAATATCGACTCGGATCATTACCTGGTGGCTGCGAAAGTTCGCACGAGATTGAGCAGGGCGAAAAAACGTACGAAGCCGAACACAGGTAAAGCTGGATATTGGCAAGCTACAAACACCGGAAATATCAATGTCCTATCGACATAAACTCTCTTTCCTGCTAGAGCAGAATACCCCTCCTCCCGAAGTCTCAGATGCGCAGTGGAAGCATATCTCCCATTCTTTGGAAACCTCTGCAAGGACTGAACTTGGCTATCAAAAACCGCAGAAGGATAAGCCATGGTACGACGAAGAATGTCGCATTGCAACTGAAAAAGGCGCTGCACGTATGGCAACGACACAGTCAGTTACAACGCGTGCTGCGAGTGAGCGGTACAAGAAGCTGAGAAGGGAGGAAAACCAACTATTTAGGCGAAAAAAGTGGCAGTGGGAGCAGAGCGAGAGTGAACGAACCAAAATGTGCAGGATGAATGGTGAATCCCGAAAGTTTTTCCAGAGGGTAAGAAGATCTAATAATGGGCTGCCCTCCTGCAAGGACGAGAATGGGAATCTGGTGACTCAGAAGCAGTGTGTGCTCAAAATGTGGAGAGACCACTTTTCAGCACTACTCCACTCAGATTCTTCCACTGAAGATCAGGAGGTAATGATAGTGGAAGATAGTATATATTGCACCCCCCAACCAAGACGAGATTAGAACGGCGATCTCGCGCCTGAAGAATAATAAAGCCGCTGGTGCGGATGGCCTACCCGCTGAACTTTTTGAGGCAGGTGGCGAAGGACTGATAGCCCACATGCATCAACTGATATGCGGTATATGGCTGGGGGAATCTATGCCTGACGATTGAAGTCTCAGTGTATTATGTCCTGTATTCAAAAAGGGTGATCCGTGTGTCTGTTCCAACTATCGCGGTATCAGTCTTTTATCCATCGCGTATAAGGTCTTGTCGAGTGTATTATGTGAAAGACTAAAGCCAATTATTGAAAACCTGATTGGACTTTATCAGTGTGGTTTTATACCAGGCAAGTCCACAACTGACCAAATATTCACGCTACGCCAAATCCTGGAAAAGACCCACGAAAAGCAAATTGATACATACCTTCTTTTTGTCGATTACAAAGCTGCTCTCGATAGCCCCATACGGGGAAAACTGTTCGAAGCTTTGTCTGAACTTGCGATTCGGGCAAAACTGATCCGCCTCTGTAGAATGACGCTGACCAACACCAAATCAGCAGTGAAAGTGGGGAAAGACCTCACTGAATCATTCTGTAACAAGCGACGACAAGGCGACACACTTTCGTGCAATCTCTTCAACATCTTAATGGAGATAATAATGAGAAAGGCTGCAGTAAATACGAACAAGACCATTAACACGAAAAGCCATATGTTGCTGGCGTATGCTGACGACATAGACAGCATTGGGCGAAATTTGCGCGAGGTTACTGCAGTATTTTCAAGAATCGAAAAGGAATCAGCGAAGGTGGGTCCTGCTGTTAATGAGGGCAAGACAAAATTGATGGTGTCAACAACTAGAGAAACCTCTCGCCTTGGTCCGCACTTGAACGCTGACAACCGATTTAATTTTGAAGTGGTAGATGAATTTCTCTACCTTAGAGCCGCCGTGAACAAGGACAACAACGTCAGCCTGGAGATAGAGAGGAGAATTGTGCTTGCAAATATATGTTATTTTGGGCTCAGCAAGCAGTTTAGGAACAAAGCCCTCTCTCGACGGACAAAAGTCCAGCTATATCAGAATCTCATTTTACCTGTCTTGACAGATGGCTCCGAAACTTGGGTCATATCGCAAGCGGATGAAAAACACCTGGGAGTTTTCGAGAGAAAAATTCTCCGTAAAATATATGGTCCTGTTAGGGAAAACGGTGAGTACCGACGTCGCTGGAACACAGAGCTATATAATCTCTCTTCTGACGTGGACATAGCTAGACGAATCAATGTGGGCCAATTGCGTTGGCTAGGCCATGTTATCAGAATGAATGAAGATGAGCCAGCGCGAAAGGTTTTCAATACCGTACCCGAAGAGGACGACCAAGACTCCGCTGGAAAGACAAGGCAGAAGAATCCCTCCGTACCCTTGATGTTACCAACTGGCGAGAAAATGCGAAGGATAGAGCCAGTTGGAAGAATATGTTGACATTTGTTTAATTTGTTTGTGTAATTAATATGTGTAAGACGTCTGACGTCATGAGGTTGTAATATAGTCAATAAAAGTAAAGATAAGTTTTAGTTTCATCTTTAGAAACTGACCTATGCATGATTTAAGAAAATTTACAGAAGCTGAGCTGGTGCTGATAACAATAGGAATTCTATGCGGATATTCTTTTTAATTGGGTTCATAAATATATTTGTCAGCCTTCAGGATTACCAACTCCGCCGCTGGGCAAATGTACATATATAAACACAATATCAGGCTTGTACGATACGATACTACCACAATCGAATGGTCTTATTATAATGAAATATTGTTTGTTTAGCATTTTCCATGTACAACACATACACACACAATGGTATTCACACACACACTCACACATATAGTCTTACACAAACATTCATATCTTTTTATAAGTGGTATTCTTTATGGACTTAATAAAAACCGATAAAATGTGGTTATATCGAACGAACATTGGCTGTAACATATTTTATTGCACCGATAATTGACCAATAGTATTAAAAAGACATATGGGATTTCTTGGTGGTTATTTGGATGAGACATAATAAAAGGAATGAAAGGCTCTGACAATGATACAAAAACACACACACGTACACCAGTGCGAGTATAAATGTTGACAAATGACAAAACGAAAATGTGAAACGCTTTCAATAATTCAGTTTAAACTTTATTGCCCGAAGCAGTTCATTTACCACTTGTTGGTTGACCAAACACCAGCAGAATATATTGTTCGATAGGAAAGAATGCTGCTGTAAGAATTTTCTTTGTAATCAACCAAATTTTTATAAATGCAGAGGAAGGAAGAACTCTGAGCCGTAGTAAGAAATCTGCATCGTAAATAACTGAATACGCATTTAATTAGTCAATAAAATGTGGATAATAATATTGAAACCTTTGTTGAGTGTACAGAAGTTTACACTTTTTACTTTTTATGGTGTAAAGAATTTTAGTGCAATCTTTCCAAGAGTTATCAAAGGGAAATAATTTAATAGCCAACAAAAAAAGTGTTAATTTAAACCTCTAGTCCCTAATTTATTTTTATTCAATCAGCACCGAAATTCTGTAATTTTTTAACGACAGAAATCGACAGTTAAATTGACAAAATTTGGAAACTCAATTCTGCAATTCACATGTGCGAATTAGTATCGATCGCAGATCCCTAAGGATCAACATCACTGAAAGGCCTATAATTCCAACAACAAGAACAGACAGCAATTTTCCACCATGTTCTTCTTTTCCTCATGCATTCTCGCATTGTTGCAATGCCTTGAGGTGAGTTTTAATCAATATCACAGAGTTGTATTTTTCAGTGGTATAGCATTTTTTTGTTAGTAACAAAATTGGTCAACAAAATTCAAATTCAAATAAATGTAACTAACACTGGCACGGTCTTCAAAAATGCTATACCACGGAAAAATACAACTCTGTGATATTGATTAAAACTCACCTCAAGGCACTGCAACACTGCGAGGAAAAGGAGAACATGGTGGAAAAATGCTGTCTGTTCTTGTTGTTGGAATTATAGGTCTTTCAGTGTATGTTGATACTTAGGGCTCTTCGATCGATACTAATTCGCACATGTGAATTACAGAATTGAGTTTGTATATATACGATTGATGATCAACCGATGGTATCAATTCAGGCACAGTAGTTAGGCATCTGATGTTGAACTTGTCACGGAGTTCGAAACTAGTTATGCCAGTGAGTGTGTGTTAAACTGAGTTGTATATTATTTCCAACAAAAGCCAACAATTTTTCAATTCGAAAAATGTTCATGACTTGTAAGCTTGTAGTATCAATTTCTCATACATAAACCAAAAACTAACAAAAATCGGTCATAAAAATCAAATTCAAATAAAGTTTGGAAACTTTGTATTGAAATTTCACGTATTTTGACAATTTATCTCCGTTAACTTCTGATGCAGCTTTGCTTTAAATTTGTGTTAAAAATAAAGGCCCTTTTTAAAAGAGTTCACTTTTTGTCGTAGATCGGGTTTAAGAGGGCTAAAACCTTAGCCAGCATTTAGGCTGCTTTGGTAAAGAATGGCAAAAAACAAATTCCAGCGCAATTTTTTTTTGGAACGAAGTTTCCTATCGTGCATTGCTGGATGGGTCAAAATGAAAAAAATTTAACAACTTTTTTAACACTATTTTGCTTTAACACTATTATATTGGGTACTTTTGCCTTGGTTTGTGTCTAGACTAACGTGTGTTGGAAAATTTCTTGTTTAATGTGAAGTTTACAAGGTGGAGCCTGTAACCAATATTTAGTATATAATATAGAATTGAACCCAATAAAAGGTAAATTTAGAAAAGCCAAAGTGAAAGAAGTTTAAAAAAAGAAAATTTTTTTGAAATAATGCCTTCTCTTAAAAAAGTAAATTTTCTCAAAAAAAAAATAAATACTCATATTCTTAAACAAAGTACCTTTTCGTAAAAAACTACCTTATCTTAAAGAAGTACGTCTGTTTAAAAAAAAGTTAATTTTTTTAAAAATTTTCATTTTCATACACAAAAAATTGACTTTTCTTAAAAACTACCTTTTCTTTAAAGAGTACCTTTTTTGTGAAACCAAATAACTTTTCTTGAGATAAGTATCTACTCTTAAAAATTTACCTTTTCTTGAAAAGAGGACCAATTCTAAAAAATCAATGAGTGTTCGAACTAACGGGCGATGTGTTCTCACCTTTTAGTTACACGGTACCTGTACGATGTCTATCAACACATTAGTAGATGTTACATTAGAAAATAAAAAAGAATAGTTTTTGTACTGAAGGCTGTTTTGCTATTGCACTTTCTCTTTTCTTACATCTGCTTTAACATTAGATGTAAAATTGTTAAAATAAATAAAGCAATATTTAGCTCACTGATATAAATGTTTTTTTTGTCATAAACAGAGCGACGACGACCTGTTTGTACAACTGAATAAATAGGAATAATTAGATTACTCAAGTAATTGTTTTTATTTTTGAATAAACAGAACAACGACAAAAAGTATTGAATAGTATAGAGAACTTATTGCACCCTTCTTCCGTTCTCATGAATAGAGTCTGAGTAAACGAACATAAACGAGTCTTATTCTCTTTTTAGAATACTTCAATATAAATGCATCATTTCGACAATTTTATTACATAAAACAATACAAAATAGATAAATGCTTCAAATGGCATCAATGTTTCACATCAAAATTGTGAATGTAGTAAGTTCTGACAAAAGAGAATAAAACGTTTTGAATCATACACCAGATGTCTCCACTGCTTTTGAGTCATACAATTCGTTCCATGAGTTCTCTATACTATTCAACACTCTTTGGTGACAGGGACCTGCTTGTTTGTTCGCTGCCGCTACATCAATACCATCATACTTATTTTCAGGCAGAGCCTATTGTTGTACGATGACCACGTATGTGATGCTGACACTGCGTGTTCACTTTGATAGATTGCCCCACCCGTGCCTATAGATGTTCACACATCAAAAAAAAATTACAGCAGACAGTTGTCCGAGGCCTTGGGCCACGGACTGTCCCTGCAGGCTGTGTCAGAGACACGGCCATTAAGTTTAACGTAGAATACGCCATCCGATAAGACAGAAAACATATATAACAATAAATTCATTTGCTTATATTATTTATCATTTATTGTTATATATGTTTTCTGTCTTATCGGATGGCGTATTCTACGTTAAACTTAATGGCCGTGTCTTTGACACAGCCTGCAGGGACAGTCCGTGGCCGAAGGCCTCGGACAACTGTCTGCTGTAATTTTTATATTTACCAACGGCATTTGATTCAAGTCCGTTTAAAAAAAAAAAATGTTATGTTCAATTTTTTTAAACTTAATTTAATTTATGTATTTTAATTAATATTTTTATTGAAATAAGTTCTGCGAATGTTGAGATACATGTTCCTAAGCAATGTTGAGCAACCAAAAACACTCAACTAAACACCACACATATGTTTGAGTGTATGTGTTTAAACAATTTTCATTTGAGAAATTAAAATATTAGAAATATATCAACCAATATGAAATGTATATCAAACGAAAGATAACATCTTCATTTACCTACAAAAAAAATTTTAAAAAAATTCATCTAGCCGTTTCCTCAAATTCAATGAAATAAAGATTACAACAATAAAAAACTGACATGACTCCTCATACCGTAAGGTAAGACGTATTCTACGTCAAAATTCCCATTTCTTAAGAAAAGCTTTTCTTCAAAAAATACCTTCTCTTAAAAAACTCTTTCTTCAAAAATTCGTTATCTTAAAAGTATATTTCCTTAAAAATAAAAATTTTCTTTTCTTGAGATAAGTAGCCTTCTGAAAATAAAAAAAAATTTTCTAAAAAAATAACCTTTTCCTAAAAAGAGTACAAATTCTTCAATGAGTACCTGTTTTTAAAAAAGTATTTGTTTGTAAAAAAATACATACTCTTATGGCTTTTTCGTACAGAATGTACTTCATCTTAAAAATATTACATTTTCTTAAAAAAACCATTAACTTTTAATAAAAGAAGCACGTCTCTTTAAAAAAGGACCTTTCCGGGAAAATATAATACATATTAATACAAACGAACCTAGAAATAATTGTTTTTATTTCATTGCTTACGCTTAAATAGGGACATCGTTTTTTAAAAAAGGAGATGTTTTGCTTATGCATCCTCATTATTCCTGGCAAACCTATTTCAGATCTAGCCACATGTCTTCATATGTGGTTATTTGGCTTTTGTAAAATTCATCAAACTGAATGCAAATAAAACTCATCTGAACTGACAATTTTCCACTATGCAAGTGTTCGAAAAATATCGCAAGCAAACCACACACGAAAACAGTTGCATCTAGCTTCTTTCCTTTTCCAGAGAACCGTCAGTCTCCATTAGAAATGCTTCTTGTTGTTGTCTAAAAGACAACACAATATTTACAGGCACTTGTTATTGCCTGTTGTTTCGTCGTGCTCGACATTCAACAGGAATGTATTTTTGATGTGTTAACATCTATAGTCACGGGTAGGGCAATCTATCAAAGTGATCACATGCAAACAACACACAGCGTTAGCATTACATACGCGGTTGTTGTACAACAATAGCTTCTGCCTGAAAATAAGTGTGACGGTATTGATGTTGCGGCAGAGAACAGACAAGCAGGTCGTCGTCGCCAAAGACTATTGAATAGTATAGAGAAGTCATAGAACGAATTGTACGACTCAAAAGGACTGGCGTCATCAGACGAATGATTCAAAACGTTATATACGTCTTTTGTCAGAACTTGGTACATTCATAATTTTGAAGTGAAACATTGATCCCATTTTAAACTTTTATAACTTTTGTATTGGTTTATGTAATAACATTGTCGAAATGGATTATTTATATTGAAATATTCTATAAAGAGAATAAGACTCGTGTGTGCTCGTTAACTCAGACTCTCTAAATGAGAACGGAAAAAGAGTGCAATAAGTTCTCTATACTATTCAATACTATTGTCGTCGCTCTGGTGATGACAAAAAACAAACCAATTATTTCAGCGACCTAAATATTGCTTTATTTATTTTAATAATATTACATCTAATGTTAAAACAGATGTAAGAAAAAAGAAAGTGCAATAGAAAAAGCGCCTTCAGCACAAACAAAACCGATTTCAAACCACAACAAATAAAATTAAACTAAACTTTATGTATAATGGAAGTACGGCATTCTGGGCATCATATAAGCCGTGATCAATACTGACTAAATGAATTTATTAATGTTTAAAAGAGCTTTTTCAAACACAATAAAGTATATTGGTGTTTCCATTAGAAAATTATATTTTTGCAATATTTCATATTTTAAATATTTTCAATATTTCCCCCCCCTTTCCACATTCTTATGATGAATTGGCATCGGAAAGCATGTTATCCTTACATTTTAGGTATAGGATGTGTTCAGCAGTGTTATGTACAAGTTTATGAGAAACATGTTTGTGGAGTACTTTAACCCTCTACCGCCTCAATATGTGGGACTTTTTTGTTCCTATTCTGGAAAAGGGTAAACAACACCCCTATAACAGGAGAGGAACGGGTTAAAATGTACTACAAAAATATTCCCCATAAAATTCTACTGTAAGCTTCTTAACACACTAAAGCTCTAAACTCAATTTGAATGCCAAAAAAAAGTCAAAACTGAAACCTCATTTAAGGGTTAATTTCGTACTTATTCCGAGTTGGCCCTAAAATGGAAAAATATTCTAGGTGAAATTTTACTATTAGTCACCGAACAAAACAAAGCTGTGATTTAATATCTATAAAGAAAAGATCAGTATATATTTGGGTATTTAAGCAATAATTTATATATTAAATTTTTCTTTCTACGTCGTTATCAAGCAATGCTCAGACTATGTCAGCTATAAGAGAATGCATACTCTTCCCTACTTCTTTGTGTTCCACAATGTTACATATGGGACGTCTGCTCGGAACTTTGGTAATTCCTAACGCCTATTACAACAGTTTACAATCTTTTTGCTGCAGAGTTCTAAATAATTTGTTTCTATTGAATATGTCCTACTAAACACAAAAATTAATTTAAAAAATTTTTCCTATGATCCGATTTCCAGATATAAATTTTGAAACTTTTTTTCGAATTTTTTATGAGATGCCTCAGCTCACTGGAGCATAACTCGTGAACGCGATTACCGATTTGAACAGGAGTGGTCACAAATTAAAGCTAATGAACTCCCGTAAGACTTTTCTATTCTGTACTAGGTTTTCAAATCAGATGGCCAGTTTTGATGGTAGCGGCATTTAAAGTTAAAAAGATACAAAAGGTACAAAAAATACATAAAAAATATTAATCACTGAAATAAATCCAGTTTCAAAAATAGAGCATATAGCTTGGACTTTTTCGAGAAAAACAAGCCACCGCTTATAAAAATTGGGTTAACAATGGTAGAGTTACACGTTTTTAAAAAAGAGAGAAGAGGACAGTTATATACCATGAATAGAAGCAATAACGTCAAACCATAAATCAAATAGAGAATTGTACTTGTAAACAGGAGTTATTTCGAGTTAAGCAAGCACTTAAGGTCCGGGTTAAGCAAACGAAGATCCAACTATCATGCAACCTGTTTTGCTTTATTGTGCAGAATCCTGAGTCTAATCGCATGCTGTTGAAGCATCTCTAGCAGTTTTCGAGTGACAAATATATGGTCCCACGATAGAGCTGCAAAATCTGTACCCGACATCAAGGTAGTCTTTCGTATCAAAATACCGCATTTAACCTGGCTAGGCCATCTCAGTAGAATGAATCAGAATGAACGACATCGAAAAATAGGACGACCAAGACTTCGTTGGGAAGACCAGTTGGAATATGGCCTGCGTGAGCTTGGTTTTAGCAAGTGTAAGAGAAATGCTGAAGATCGAGCAGGATGGAGAAACATGTTATCCTCATTTTGTAATGCCCTTGTACTCTCTGGGTTGTTCGAGGCCGCCTAAGTAAACATTTACAGATTACACTCTGTGTAATTTTTTAAGTCATGGATATATAACCATATACGGACACCACTACGTGATAAAAGACAATAAAAAAGAACCGTCTCTCCCAGTTTTGCCCAAACTCATGCACTTTTTTATGGGCCCCCAAAGATTTTCCCATCGGTGTAATTTTTGCAAAAAAGTGGTCATTTTGTCAGGCTCATATCTTGCAAACCGTTCGGAATTGTGATTTACTCTCTGAGGGAAAGTTGTAGCCCTTGTCGTAGAGAACAAAAATTGTGAACATATAAAATCAAGAAAACTTAATCTTCAAGGTCAACATTTTTTTTTACCTTTTTGCCCTTGTTCAGGTTCATAGGTAGCAACCCGTTTAAAATTCAAGGAAAAAATCAACGACAAGAATGTACCTAAGATCACAATAAACAACTTTCTAGAACATTTACTAATGTAAATGTAGCTCTTAGAAACACTAAACATCTCTTTTAATGAAAACAAATGCAGATCGAACTACATAAAAAAATCCTTATTTTGATCTTCTTTCAATTTGCAAAATAAAATAAGAAAGAATGTTTTCTATAATATACATATCTATCCGATTTTTAATCTTAATATCTCGAAATAACCCTTGTCTCCTTATCTCCAATCAGTTTTTAGACAACTTTAAAATGTTTACCAGGTATTAAATTGTGGCCCGTGGTGTACGCTGCTGAACCATTGTGCGACGATGATTTAGGTATCTCTAGTCAATTAGTTGCTCGTTGGTGCATTTTCACTTGTAAGGTTTCAATTAAATTCTTATCTCTATTTTACGTGTAATTATTATTTTGAAACAAAACGGTTTTATAAATTTTAACATTTGGAAACGCCATATCTCTAATAAACAGATACAAAAGACTGGTGAACTTCACAAGGCTCCTGGTTAAGGGAAAACAATGAAAATACATACTTAGTATAGCTTAGTATTTATTTTCAGCAGAACTTAATAAAAAATTGCATCTCTAATCTTACATTCGAACAGAAGCAAAAACAATTCATTTTATCTGAAACCTCAAGAAGTTGCACAACAAAAACAGCTCAAAAACAAAACAATTTGAAACGTATATTTTTTGCAAACACTTTTACAAAATTGTATCCATTCAGTTCTTGTCGTCACTGTCCCTAATCAGATTGTGGCAATACAAACACACAAAAAATATAAACTGACAAAGAAAGAAAACTCAACTTTAACTCCATCTAAAGCTGAAAGACAGACCAAGACTTTAGCTCAGTCTTTTGGCTAATTAATTAAACACATTTCACTGCGATTGTTCTTTGTTTCTGCTGGTTCTGATTCGAGGATACGAGTATGAAGAGAGAATGAACACACATACAAAATAAGAACTGCAAATTGAAAAAGAAATCCTTTCTTTACACCACTTTCTTTGTGAATGTATGTTCCTTGAAAGGACAATGGAAATAAAGGCGGTAAAGGATAACGATGATAATGATGCTGATTCCCTATGCCAACAGTTTTTGCAAGTTTCTTATTGGGTAATGAAGTAATGAAATTTAAAGAAGTTAATATCTCGAAAGTCATATAATGTTCGTTTTTATTTTACTGCATTTCTGCTACAGGATGAAACATATTGTAACAATATCTGATTTGCTTATGGATAGAAATTCATATGTTTTCTGCTATTGTAAATAAATTTCCATTTAAATTGGAAAACTTACATTGTTTTGAAAGGGGGGTTTATATTTTTGGTTTGGATATTTATTAATTTACTTGTGGGTTTTCACTCTCATATTAATGTAGCAAAAAAATCTTCCAAAAACAAATCAATATTGAGAAAATACCATTAAAATTTTATTATACACTCCCAATATGTGGCGTATAAATATCGAGCAAAAATTCAATCACAATCAACTACATGTGTAAAATATGTAAATATTCATAAATATACACGTTCCATATTTATAATATTCGTTCATACATATGTAGATCGATCAATCATACAAAAAACCAATTCAATTGCCTTTGAAAACAAACCATCAGCGAAATGCAGGGACGATTTCAGAAAGGCCCTTTAAATAGAGGTGTTTAATTTAGCTAGGTCGAGATTCGGTGCATGAGTCACTTGGGAATCGTATATGAAACGTTGCCTCTAGAGATGAGCATATTTCCAGATTCATCCCAGTGATTGGAAAATCACAGGAAGTGCAGTGATTGATAAAGTCTAGAGTCTGTTACTTACAATGTTGTCGTTCTTTCATTGATGCCGTCCGTTCAATGTTGTCAGCCTTTAAATGTTGACGGCCGTTCAAAGTTGTCGTTCTTTCAATGTTGTCGATTATTCAAAGATTCCATTATATCAATGATGTCGGCCATTCAATGTCGTTCTTTCAATGTTATCGTTCTTTCAATGCTATCACCCATTCAATGTCGTTCTTTCAGTGTTATCGTTCTTTCAATGCTATCACCCATTCAATGTAATCGACCATTCAAAGTTGTCGTTCGTTCTATCATAACGACTATTCAAAATTTCCATTCTATCAATGTTGTCGTCAATTCAATGTTGTTGTTCTTTCAATGTTGCTGTTCCTTCAATGTCGTCACTCTTGCAATGTAATCGAGCATTAAAAGTTGCCTATCTTTCAATACTGTTCTCCATTCAATGTTGTCACCCATTCAATGTTGTTAACAAATTCAAAATTGTCGTCCACTCAAAGTTTCCGTTCTATCAATGGTATCTTCCATTCATTGTTGTTGTTCTTTCAGTGTTATCGTTCTTTGAATGTTGTCACTCTATCAATGTAATCGACCATGCAAAGTTGTTGTTCGCTCAATGTTGACGACTATTCAATGTTCCCGTTTTGTCAATATTATCGTCAAATCAGTGTTGTTCTTTGAATGTTGCAGTTCTTTCAATTGTCGTTCTTTCAATGTTGTTGACCATTCAAAGTTTAGATTCTATCAATGCTCCCGTCCATTCAATGTTGTTGTTCTGTCAACGTTATCGTTCTTTGAACATTACCAGTATTTCAATGTAATCGGCCATTCTAAGTTGTCGTTCATTCAATGTTGCAGTTCTTTCAGTGTTGTCACTCTTTCATTCTTTGCGAACGTTCAAAGTTGCCGTTCTTTCAATGTTGATCTCCATTCAATATTGTCATACGTTCAATGTTGTCAACCATACAAGGTTGTAGTTCTTTCAATGTTGTCGACCATTCAAAGTTTCCACTGTATCAATGCTGGCGTCTATTCAATGTTGTTGTTCTTTCAATGTTGCCGTTCTTTCAATGTTGTCACTCTTGCAATGATTTTGACAGCTCAATGTTGCCGTTCTTTCAATGTTTTCGTTATTTCAATGATGTTACTCTTTAAATGTTGACGACCGTTCAAATTTGCCGCTCTTTCAATGTTGTCGTCCATTCAATTTTGTCTTTCTTTCAATGTTATCGACCATTCAATGTTGTTGTTCTTTCTATGTTATCGTTCGTGCAATGAGTCACTCTTTATTGTAATCGACTATTCAAAGTTGTCGTTCGTTGTTCACGTTCTATCATTGATATCGTCAATTCAATGTTGTTGTCCTTTAAATGTTGCCGTCCATTCAATGTTGCCACTCTTTCAATTATTTTGACAGTTCAAATTTGCCGTTCTTTCAATGTTATTCTCCATTCAATGTTGTCACCCATTTAATGTTGTCCACCATTCAAAGATGTGGTTCTTCCAATCTTTTCGGCCATTCATTGTTGTGGTTCTTCCAATCTTGTCGTTCTTTCAATGTTGTCGGCCATTCATTGTTGTGGTTCTTCCAATGTTGTCGTTCTTTCAATGTTGTTGTCCTTTCAATGTTGTCGACCATTCAAAGTTTCCGTTCTATCAATGATTCTTGTGGTTCTTTGAAAAGTTTCGTTGTGTCAATGTTGCCGTTCTTTCAACAATGTCGTCCATTTAAACTCGCTGTTCTGTCAATGTTGTCGTTCTCTATACGTTAATTGGCTTCCAATGTTGTCGACCATTAAAAGTTTCTTTCTTTCAATTCTTTCAAAAGATTCGTTCTTTCAAATGTTGTTCAACAATGTCGGCTTCCAATGTTGTCGACCATTAAAAGTTTCTTTCTTTCAATTCTTTCAAAAGATTCGTTCTTTCAAATGTTGTTCAACAATGTCGTCCATATAAAGTTGCCGGTCAGTCAATGTCATCGTACATTTAATGTTACCGGTCTTTCAATGTTTTCGTCCATTCAATGTTGTGGTTCTTCTTATATTTGTCGTTCTTTCAGTGATGACGACTATTCAATGATTCCGTTCTATCAATGTTATCGTCAATTCAATGTTGTTGTTCTTTCAGTGTTGTTCTCTATTCAAATTTGTGGTTCTTCCGGTTTCCGGTCAATCACTGTCGACCATTCAAATTTTCCGTTCTATCACTGTCATCGTCCCCTGATTATTGTTGTTTTTTTCAATTTTACCGTTATTTCAATGTCGCCGTTCTTTCAATAATGTATTCCATTTAAAGTTGCCGTTCTCTCAATGTTGTCGCCCTCTCAATGTTGCCGGTCTCTAAATGCTGTCGTCCATACAATGTTGTGGTTCTTCCAATGTTGTCGTTCTCTCAATGTTGTTACTCTTTAAATGTTCAGTTCAAAGTTCAAAGTTGCTGTTCTTTCAATGTTGTCGTCTATTCAATGTTGTCGTCCTTTCAATGTTGTCGACCACGCAAAGTTTCTGTTCTATCACTTGTGTCGTCCATTGATTGTTGTTGTTTTTTCAATGTTATCGTTCGTTCAAATTTGCCGTTCTTTCAATAATGTCGTCCATTTGAAATTGCCATTCTTCAAAGTTGTCGTCCTCTCAATTTTGCCGGTCTTTCAATGCTACCGTCCATACAATATTGTTGTTCTCTCAATATTGCCGTTCTTTCAATAATATGGTGCTTTCAAATTTGCCGTTCTTTCAACGTTCTCGATCATTCAAAGTTGTAGTCCTTCCAATATTGTCGTTCATTCAATGTTGTCTTTCATTCAATTTTATGGTATATTTCTAAAGTGAGAAGAGAAGGGAACTGATGATAAGTACATCGATTTCCAGTTAGAGTTGAGCGTACCCCAGCCTGAATTAATGTATCAGACTATGATGTGGCCTAACTGGCCTCTCTACGAATGGATATGGAAAAGGATTTTGGAGCGGGGATTAAATGTGTAGATGACATAGATAAAGTAGCGGACAGGGTCATGAAGGCTCTCAATAACTCACTAAAAGTCTCGAGTCCAAGAACGAAGCCAAGGCAATTAAGAGGTCATCCTGGTGAAATGTTGAAGGGGGCGGACATACGTTACATTTGGTAGAAGTAGCTGTCACTATTGATGCACACAATCCAATGAGGACCGGTGTGTTACAACGGGCCGTCATATTCCATCCCAATCGTTGCACCTGTAAATTGACCTGTAAATTCCGATATTACAGAATGTGGCTGAAATAAAGGTACATTGGTCAGTGGCATACCAATTAGCACTCTACAAAAAAGTCATAAATTGCAGTTATCTTCCTGAATGACGATTGAATCAAACATGTTGTAAGATCCTAAGTATTGTTACCAAAGGTATCCTAGGTATTGTTTGAAAAAGTTCAAAATGTGTTCGTTCCCCGCGATTTGATAGCTGGATCTATCGTGTAGTGACAAATGCGTGAGAAGTAATGTTGTCTACTGACAAGGATTCAGAGAATGGCGAGGATGTGCATAAGATTGTCTCTACGTCTGTCATCCAATTAAGCAACTGCCGTAATGCCGCAGAATCAGAGACGGTAATGTAGCGGTGTCCTAAGGTGTCCTAAAATGTCGCCTACGCGAAACCGGTACCAATATTCAATCGGAAACATCACACTCTCATACCGGAAAGAGATTTCTGCAGCACCAAATGAGTTCCTGTTATAGAGGGATATGCGAATTTCACATTGATGGGTCGATGAGTCTAAATTATAGATATCGTAGACTACTTCATCAGTGTATCCTGTATCATACAGAAATTTTAGTGGTTTTGGAATTAACCGGCTGTCTGAAAGATAATAGTTGAGTAGTTGTTAGGAATTTCGAGGTGGTGTACGAATTTCTCGGATCTGCCGTAAACAAAAACAACAACGTCAGCCTTGAAATCAAGCGGAGAATTGTGCTTGCGAATAGATGTTATTTTCGGCTAAACAAGCACTTTAGAGATAAAACCCTTTCACGAGTAACAAAAGTCAAACTATACCAGACTCTCATACAACCTGTCCTGCTCTATGGCATAGACTCCCAGGTCTTATCGCAAGCAGACGAAACATCTTCGAGAGAAAAATACTCCGAAAAATGTATGGCCATATAGTGCACAACGGCGAGAATCGGCGACGCATGAACCTGTATGAGCTTTATCCCGATCGGATACAAATAACGCGATTGCGCTGTTTAGGCCATGTCAGTAGAATGGATGAAGACGAACCAGCACGAAGGGTTTTCGAAACCGAACTCGGACGAAGACGAAAAATAGGAAGACCAAGAGTCCGCTGGAGGTATTAGGTTGACGAATCCCTGCGTACACTGGGTATTGCCAACTGGAGAGATAAGGCAAAAGATCGAACTGGTTGGCGAAATATGTTATCTTCATTTTGTAAGGTCCCTGACCCCTCGGGGTTGTTCGAGACCGGATAAGTAAGTAAGTTGTTAGGGATAGTAAGTTGTTAGGGATAGTAATGAAGCGTCAATCATCAGCATTACTTAACCCATATTCTGCCCAGGACTGCCGCAGATATCTTAACGAGATGACCCAGCACTGTGATGTTCACCTTATGTGAGTTTCAGGGAACATGGGAATTCCAGAAAACTGCAGAACGGATGTAGTGATAGGACTATAGACTATTGCACAGGTTGCACAGATGATGATGGATGAGTGGAATGCATAAATGGTGTACGCGACAGACAAGTATGGCGGATAGTGAGTGGACAGGAGGAGATCCATGAACTTTTGTCTCTACTTGCGTCCCAGGTACCAATGTTTGTTTCAGTTTTGATGGGACGCTTTCGAATTGGTAGACATGCAGCGGGACTAACGGTCAGGGCAAATGTCTTCTGTAGAAGCTGCATTGATGACGAGGCGCACAAATTCGTCTTCTCTGAATGTGTCGAACACTGGCCGGCGGGGTGATGCCTACTATGGGATCCCACATATTCAGGAGCCTAGGCGAATTATTTCAGATAGGCATTGACAAGATCTTGAACATCTTGCAGAAAACAAAATACGAGGGCGGATCAATAAGTCCGTGAGTTTTCGAACTTCCCTCGAAGTTATATGAATTGCAACACTGCTCCCATCAAGTTCTACCTGCTAATAGACTACTGTAGAATATTGAGCAACTTACGTTCTTTACTTTGCGTTTAACAGCTGTTCAAAACATAAAACCTCGTGCATTTTTTTAAAAATGGAAGAAAGTGAATTTCGAGTGCTCATTAAACATTAATTTTTGCGAAAAGAACCGTCAATCAAACCAAAGAAAAGCTTGATAAATACTATGGGGACTCCGCATCATCGATTTCAATGGTAAAAAAAGTGGTTTACTGCCTTTCGTTGTGGTCGCACAAGTACAAATGACGCTGAACGTTCTGGACGGCCAATTGAGGTCAAAGCACCCGAAAATGTCGAAAAAATCCACGATATGGTGTTGGCCGATCGAAAAGTAAAAGTGCGGGAGATTGCTGATGCCATAGTCATTTCATATGGCAGTGTGGTTTCTATTTTAAATGATCATTTTGGTTTAAGAAAGATGGGTGCCGCGTTTGCTTTCAATTGTCCATTAACGTAATCGTGTGACAACTTCAAAGGATTATTTGGAGTTGTTGAATTGGGCTACGAATTGGTACCTCATCCGCCATATTCTCCGGATTTAGACCCCAGTGACTACTTTCTATTTCCAAACCTAAAGATATGGCTCGGTGGAAAGAGATTTAGCTCCAACGATGAAATTATTGGTCAAACAAATGCATATTTTATGGACCTCGGAGACCCTAGTTTATGGAACGGATAAAAAAAATTGGAGTAACGTTGGTCTAAGTGCATTGAGATAAAAGGAGATTATGATGAAAAATAAATTTTTTTTGGAAAAAAACTGTGTTTCATTCAAAAAGTCCCGGCCTTGTTGATTCGCCCTTGTAGTTCTCTGATGAGATCTGCGCTGAATTTCATTAGAATACCTAACTAAAGTTATAAGTAATATATATTCATCAAATATCATATTGACTTATTGTTTTATCTGGCGATTCTTGATAAATTTGAAAATTCTAAAATGATTATAGTCAATATAGAAAGAACGATCTAATATCAGATTCAGCACCTTAACAAATTTCGAAGAAACCGCATGGTGGGCTGCCAGCACTATACCCAAATACAAATTCTCCATATATTCGAGAAAGCAAGCTGGTGGACAAGAGTTTTAGAGCAGGTTGAAAATTGATTATTTCCCCGATGAGTTACAAGGTCATAAAACAGGGTTGCTTAGGGCAGCCTCGGAATTTGAGTTAACGTAAAAAGAGAACAAACCGGCCCTAAGCCGCTGGACGTAATTTGAGATTAAATAATTTTGAAACACAACCGGATATGTGAACAGTAATATCGAAGCCTACAGAAACATCTATGATTTGGGAAAATAGTAAATGGTACAATATATTGTTGAACAGAGTCTGATTGTACATCTTATAAAGCAACTATTTGGTGTCCTCTTCGGCCTCTGAGCTAATAACTACATTAAAAGGCCCTAGGTGAAAAGGCCTCCAGCGGCTAAAGTTTTTAGCGTATTAACAGTTTAAATTTGTGATTTTTGCAACACATGCATAAAATTATGTGTGAAATGTGTTGCCACCATTTATTGTATGCTTCGTGTATTTTTTGTATTAAGTGTTGACCATTAAAGTTATACACATACATACATATGTATAAACATGTTATGTTGACAATATTTTTAACAAAATTTGATGAACATTTAGTCAAGGTTATACACTGAAAAATTTAAGCTCGATAATAACACTGTTGTAGTCGAAAAATGTATCAACATTCTAGTAAATTGGATTTTATTATTATTGCTCGGTTGCCGCAACAATACTTTGATTGATTTGTATTAATTTATTAAACGCAACCATTCATGTAGTTGTCCCAAATAAACGCATATATCGCAAATGTGTTTCATGTTGTTGCAAACGAGTTCTCGTTGTTGCAAACGAGTTATCGTTGTTGCAAACGAGTTCTCTCGTACAAATTTACAGTTGCCGCAAATTTATAAAACGTTTACGATAACAGAAATTAGCCATTTCTCTAATGAGAGCACAGATTACGAAGATCGTAAATTTCTCTCATTCTGTAGACTGTCTACACAGTCTTATCCACTCGTTTGGCATACACACTTACGCATACACATAAAAGCGGTCACGAACTCTAATGCTTGTACCCTCCCAATGTGCACTAAACGGATGCGGATCCGTTACGGACCCGTTCCGGATCCGTAATAGACTTGAAAAAAGGAATCAGTGCAATCACGAACGGATCCGTAACGGATCCGTAAAAAATTTAAAAACGGAATCAGTGTAATCGCGAATTTACGGATCCATTGCGGACCCGTTTCGGATCCGTAAATACTTTAAAAACGGAATCAGTGAAATTGCGAATTTACGGATCCATTTCGGATCCGTAAAAAATTTAAAAAAGGAATCAGTGCAGCCAAAAATGTACGGATCCGTTGCGGACCCGTTTCGCATCCGTAAAATATGTAAAAAAGGAATCAGTGTAATCGCAAATTTACGGATCGCAAATTTACGGATCCGTTTCGGATCCGTAAAAAAATTAACAGAGGAATCAGTGTATTCGCGAATTTACGGATTCGTAAAAAAGTTAGAAAAGGAATCAGTGTAACCGAGAATCGAATAATCCATTTCAATCCCGATTTGTCTCTGTAAAGCTGATCCTTATATGATGTCCGTAACGAGTCCGTAACGGATCCGAAAACCGGACATAAAATCCGTTTTTGCATCCGTTTTTTTGAGAGGAATTTCTCCCGCTTGCGGATCCGAAACTGATCTGTAACGGATTTCGCTACGAATACGTTTTATTAAAATACACGGGTCCGCAACGGATCCAAATATGATCTCCGTAACGAGTCCGTAACGGATCCGAAAAAGGGACATAAAATCCGTTTTTGAATCCGTTTTTACGGGAGGAAATTCCCCCGCTTGCGGATCCGAAACGGATCCAGAACTGATTCTGTTACGGATAGAAAGTACGAAGAAGTGGATCCGTTACGGATCCGTTTGGCACACTGGGCTGTCAATATATGTTGGATGAACAATTGACGCATTGTAGTTTGCTGCTCTTTTAGTTGTTATTTGAATGCAAGGCGAGATAGACGTGTAACGAGACAGTGAAAAAATAGACAAAAATGCCAACCTTTTTTTAAAAATAAACTTTATGGGTAAAACCAAAATCATAAAAGATAGAACTTTAAACAAAAAGGAGCTTATGGAAGCCAGAAATAAAAGTTTTAAATACAACTCGGTTGCTGTAACCGAAAGAACAGTTTGTGGAACGAAGTTCTTTATCGAACGATGCGGGATGGGGGCTAAATGAAAAAATGTTAAACAACTTTTTTTAACCGTATTATGCTATAACCCAGTATTATTCTGCATACTTTTAGGATTTGGTAATTATTACTAGATTTGCACAGTCAGGGACGTATATGAGGATTGTGTTCTTTCATGTTGGCTTTGTGTTAGTGATCCCATTGTGAAGTGTGCTGGCTTCAATGGAAGGCATTATGACATAATTACGGCTAAGGAAAGCGGGCTTCGCTGAACATATTGGAAGTGTAAGGAATTCGATCTTGATTTTTTTTAGGTTATTGCCTTTTGCGTTATTAACAGTATTACCCCATTCTGTGTGCTTGCAGTTCAAGTCTGCCGCTAGTACATAGTAGATATTTGAATTTTCAATATTAATTAAATCATATAGTTTATGGGACTGTCCGTGGAGGTGGAAAGTGTCTGATAGCCATTCACTTGAGAGTGGCCAGACATGATTACTTCATTGGGCAGTCCAAGCAGCTCACTACTTCCACGCAGTATGTCTTGGGCAATGGCTTTATAGCAAACATCCGTTAGCTAGCTAGAGTGAGAAGGCAAAAATAAATGAGCAGCCTGATTTGGTTATGCGATCACTGATGTGGATCAGGCTTAGTAGGTGACTGATGTCACTGAAGCTCATCAAGCTATCGGGCATATTCTTTTGTCCTTTAGAAGGCGTATGATCGAAACATATGGGCCAACGGCGGAAAAAAAACCAAAAGAAGAAAATCCAGGTTCGACATATTGCATCCTGGTCAGCGTCTGATCCATAATGGGTGGCTGCAATCAAATAACCTGGCAGTAGGTAAAATGCAAAAACCCGGTGGACTGGGTTTGCCTCCCACCACCGTTCATAATGGCAGTGAAAATACAAGTACGAAAAAGAAAACATAAATAACCCCTATTTGTTGACGAACCCCAAAAACGTTGTAAGGACCACGATTTACGGATGTGCACCTGGAATGTGAGAACTTTATATAGATCCGGTGGTAGTATCCAATTGGCAGATGTCCTCGAAAGTTATAAGGCTGACACTACCGCAATCCAGGAAATGCGAGGGACAGGACATGGCAGCACAAGAAAAAGAACCTGTGTCATAGACTACAGTTGCCATGAGAATAAAAAAAGAATTTGGTTGCGGATTTGTAGTTGTCAAAAGACTGCGACATCTAGTCTCTAGGTTCAATCCTGTGAGTGAACGTATAGCCACAATCCGCATAAAAGCGAAATATTTTTATATTTCCTTAATTTGTGCGCATCCCCTGACAGAAAAAAAGGATGATGATGCCAAAGACATATTCTGTGAGCTACCAGAGGAAACGTATTGCCGCTGCCCTGGCCATGACATTAAGATTGTACTAGGAGATTTTAATGCTAAAGTGGGAAGGGAAAATGTGTTTCATCCAACTATTGGCAATTTCAGTCTACATGCAGTTCCGGAAACGGTATGAAACCGATTGACTTTGCCGCGGCAAAGAACATGGTCATTAGTGGTACGAGATTCCAGCATAAAGACATCCACAAGGCTACTTGGGTATCCCCTGATCATAGGGCGAAGAACCAAATTGATCACGTGGTAATTGATGCAAGGCACTCATCCAGTGTAATGGACGTACGAGTGATCAGAGGAGCTAACATTGATTCTGATCACTACCTGGTAGCAGCAAAGGTTCACCCAAGATTAAGTAGAGCGAAAATCGTACGAAACCAGACGCAGAGGAAGCTGGACATCGGAAAGCTGCAATTGCCAGAGGTAGCCACAGCCTACTCAAGGAAGCTATCGCAACTTTTGGCACAGAACCCACCCCCTCCCGATAACGATCCTGAAGCGCAGTGGAAACCCGTTTCCGAGTCTATAGAAACTGCCGCAAAAACCGTACCGTCGCATTGCAAATGATGAAAAAAACGCTGCACGCATGGCAATGTTTCAGTCAATTGCAACGCGAGCTGCGACTGAGCGGTATAGGGAGAAACGAAAGGAGGTAAACCGTCTCTTTAGGCGTAAGAAACGGCACTGGAGAAAGCGCGAGAGTGAGAAAACTGAGTCATACGCAAGGAAGAACGAAGCCCCAAAATTCTACCAAAAAGTAGAAACGGAACTAATAGACATGGTACAGGGCCCCCTTCCGTAAACACAAGGACGGAAATCTCATCGCAGATGCGCAGAGCATGTTGGGAATATGGAGAGATCATTTCTCTGCGATATTGGTACCTGAGATATCCAATGACGAGACAATCGATCTAAATTTGGACGACGATTTGTCAGATTGTCAGAACAGCTATTGCCCGGCTTAAGAACAATAAAGCCGCAGGAGCCGATGGATAACCGGCGGAGCTGTTTAAAGCTGGCGGCGATGAGTTGATAAGGTGCATGCATCAGCTCATTAGCAAAATTTGGTAAGATGAATGCATGACCGGCGATTGGAGTCTCAGTGTACCATGTCCCATATTTAAAAAAGGTGACCCGAGTCTCTGTGCCAACTACCGTGGGATAAGCCTTTTATCCATAGCATATTAGAACCTAATAATGTGCGAAAGACTAAAAGCGATTATCGCTGATCTGGTTGGACCATACCAGTGTGGCTTTAGGCCTGGAAAATCGACAACTGACCAGATTTTCACGCTACGCCAAATCCTGGAGAAGACACACGAAAAACAAATCGACACCTATCATCTATTTGTCAATTATAAGGCGGCCTTCGATAGCCCGATACGGCGGAAACTCTACGAAGCAATGTCTGAGCTTGGAATTCCTGCAAAACTGATACGTCTTTGCAGGATGACCCTGACGAACACCAAATCCGCAGTGAAAGTTGGTGAGGATCTTACCGAACCTTTCGAAGCTAGGCGAGGCCTCAGACAAGGTGACACCCTATCGTGCGATCTCTTTAACATCTTAATAGAGATTATTCTGAGAAAAGCTGCTGTCAACATAAATAAAACCATCAGCAGCAAAAGTCACATGCTGCTCGAGTATGCTGATGATATAGATATCATTGGACGCACAGTTAGAGATGTTACTGGGGTGTTTTCGAGAATTGAGAAGGCGCCAGGGAAAGTGGGTCTGACGGTAAATGAGGACAAGACCAAATTAATGGTTTCAACGGGCTGGGCCTCCATGCGATTAGACCAAAGCGTGAACGTTGATAACCGTTATAATTCAACAAAACCAACAACATCAGCCTTGAAATCAAGCAGAGAATTGTGCTTGCGAATAGATGTTTTTTTGGGCTAAGCAAGCACTTTCGAGATAAAGCCCTCTCTCGAGTAACAAAAGTCCAAATTTACTAGAGTCTCATACAACCTGCTTTGCTTTATTGTGTAGAATCCGGGGTCTTATCGCTGCCAGACGAAACATCTGCAGGTGTCTTCGAGAGAAAAATACTCCGAAAAATGTATGGCCCTATAGTGCACAACGGCGAATATCGGCGACGTAGGAACCATGAGCTGTATGAGCTTTATCCTGACATTGACATAGTTAAGCAGATCAAAATAACGCGATTGCGCTGGCTAGGCCATGTCAGTAGAACGGATGAAGATGAACCAGCGCGAAGGGTTTTCGAAACCGAACTCGAAGGAAGACGAAAAATAGGAAGACCAAGACTCCGCTGGTGGGATCAGGTTGAATTGAACTGAATTGAATTGAACTGAATTGAATTGAATTGAATTGAATTGAATTGAATTGAATTGAATTGAATTGAATTGAATTGAATTGAATTGAATTGAATTGAATTGAATTGACTTGAATTGAATTGAATTGAATTGAATTGAACTGAATTGAATTGAATTGAATTGAATTGAATTGAATTGAATTGAATTGAATTGAATTGAATTGAATTGAATTGAATTGAATTGAATTGAATTGAAGTGAATTGAATTGAATTGAATTGAATTGAATTGAATTGAATTGAATTGAATTGAATTGAATTGAATTGAATTGAATTGAATTGAATTGAATTAAATTGAATTGAATTGAATTGAATTGAATTGAACTGAATTGAATTGAATTGAATTGAATTGAATTGAATTGAATTGAATTGAATTGAATTGAATTGAATTGAATTGAATTGAATTGAATTGAATTGAATTGAATTGAATTGAATTGAATTGAATTGAATTGAATTGAATTGAATTGAATTGAATTGAATTGAGTTGAATTAAATTGAACTGAATTGAACTGAATTGAATTGAATTGAATTGAATTGAATTGAATTGAATTGAATTGAATTGAACTGAATTGAATTGCATTGAATTGAATTGCATTGAATTGAATTGCATTGAATTGAATTGAATTGAATTGATTGAATTGAATTGAATTGAATTGAATTGAATTGAATTGAACTGAATTGAATTGAATTGAATTGAATTGAATTGAATTGAATTGAATTGAATTGAATTGAATTGAATTGAATTGAATTGAATTGAATTGAATTGAATTGAATTGAATTGAATTGAATTGAATTGAATTGAATTGAATTGAATTGAATTGAATTGAATTGAATTGAATTGAATTGAATTGAATTGAATTGAATTGAATTGAATTGAATTGAATTGAATTGAATTGAATTGAATTGAATTGAATTGAATTGAATTGAATTGAATTGAATTGAATATTGAATTGAATTGAATTGAATTGAATTGAATTGAATTGAATTGAATTGAATTGAATTGAATTGAATTGAATTGAATTGAATTGAATTGAATTGAATTGAATTAAATTAAATTGAATTGAATTGAATTGAATATTGAATTGAATTGAATTGAATTGAATTGAATTGAATTGAATTGAATTGAATTTAACTAAATTGAATTGCATTGAATTGAATTGCATTGAATTGAATTGAATTGAATTGAACTGAATTGAATTAAATTGAACTGAATTGAACTGAATTGAATTGAATTGAATTGAATTGAATTGAATTGAATTGAATTGAATTGAATTGAATTGAATTGAATTGAATTGAATTGAACTGAATTGAATTGAATTGAATTGAATTGAATTGAATTGAATTGAATTGAATTGAATTGAATTGAATTGAATTGAATTGAATTGAATTGAATTGAATTGAATTGAATTGAATTGAATTGAATTGAATTGAATTGAATTGAATTGAATTGAATTGAATTGAATTGAATTGAATTGAATTGAATTGAATTGAATTGAATTGAATTGAATTGAATTGAATTGAATTGAATTGAATTGAATTGAATTGAATTGAATTGAATTGAATTGAATTGAATTGAATTGAATTGAATTGAATTGAATTGAATTGAATTGAATTGAATTGAATTGAATTGAATTGAATTGAATTGAATTGAATTGAATTGAATTGAATTGAATTGAATTGAATTGAATTGAATTGAATTGAATTGAATTGAATTGAATTGAAATGAATTGTATAGAATAGAATTGAATTGAATAGAAGTGAATTGAATTGAATTGAATTGAATTGAATTGAATTGAATTGAATTGAATTGAATTGAATTGAATTGAATTGAATTGAATTGAATTGAATTGAATTGAATTGAATTGAATTGAATTGAATTGAATTGAATTGAATTGAATTGAATTGAATTGAATTGAATTGAAATGAATTGTATAGAATATAATTGAATTGAATTGAATTGAATTGAATTGAATTGAATTGAATTGAATTGGTTTAATGGAATTGAATTGAATTGAATTGAATTGAATTGAATTGAATTGAATTGAATGGAATTGAATTTAATTGCATTGAATTGAATTGTATAGAATAGAATTGAATTGAGTAGAACTGAATTAAATTGCACTGAATCCAGATGAATGAAATTGAATTGAATTGAATGTGTTCTTTACCAGAAAATGTAAACATATTAAAATCTGAAAAATTCTGGTATATTTTCAAAATAATAATGACATCTTTTTACGGGCAAACAAAACAAGAGAAAAACATTTTATTTGGTATAAATTTATATTCTGAACAATAATACGTAATGAAAAACCAGAAAATTAATCATAATTAAGTCCGAAAATTATCCGGCTTCACCGGTTTGTCCCCTTCTGTGAAACCGATAACCGGTTTTCAGAAAAAGCGATTTTTCGAATAACCCGAAAGAAACCCGGTCATTTCAAAATGCCGGTTTTTGAACACTCTACTGTATTACCAATTGTTTGGAAAAACTAAAAAAAAATCCATTAACATACTACAAATACTTGCTGTCAAAGATCTCCCTTACAATTGAATCACCCTATAGTATAAGCAATTGTACTAAATGTAAATACTTGAGCTTGTGATAACTGAATCTAAAAATGGCGCTCTGATTTTTAGAGCTCTTCTTTATGGAGATCTTCTTTGGAGCTCTGCCTAATGAAATCCTTAATTGCATTTTGTTGATGTTCAAGTTATATTCAAATTCCCGATCTCTACCAAAGCATTTATTAAAATGTAGAAATTTATCTCAAGTTTTCAACCGCATATTTTTCCTTATTTAGTTAAGAAATTGTTGGGTATTATTTTTCTGATTCCAGTGGAAGTTTCCTAAATTATTGTCTAAAGTATTATCCTGAATAATATGAAATCAACATTGATTTTTGTAATCGCATTCAGCCTAAAAATTCAGCTTTAAATAAAAAAAAACAAAGCAATTATGAACCTGAAAACAGTAACTTTTGACAGCAGTAGCAAAAAAGCAAAACTTGCAATTACAACGTCAATCAACAGCATTTCATCTACGTACATGTTGCAAATTTGCAATTCTGCAGCATTTACGAATTTGGGAAAATAAACATTCGAATGAAGAGGGGGATCACGTGTCAATATTGTTTTAATTGTATTGTATATAAATTGATTTTTGGTTACATATTTTATTTTTAATTCTTACATAAAAGTTTTTGTCCTTGGCAACAAAATGGACATAAATTCGACAGAGAATCCATTACGTATTTATGTGATGCATACTCATAAATGTTTATGAATATGTTATAAATAATTCCATGCATATGTACATACATATGTGTGTTCATATCAAACAGTTGACAATAACCGCTACTGACACATATTTGCCACTTTATTATTATTTTAAATAAATTTAATATTTTTACTGTGGCCAAAAACAAAAACAAAACAACAGGAAACTTAACACCCAAACACAAATAAATGTATTCAATCATCGGAATATTGGATATAGGGGAAACCAAACCAAAACAAAAAAAACAATTTGCATTGAATTACAATTATTTGGATGGATAAAGTCTGTTATTTATTAACACAATGTCATAAGTGTTAGGTGCAGGATTAAGTGTGAATTTGTTGAAAACAAAAATTGCACAGAGACAATGTAATGCAATTGACGTTTGATATGCATATGTTCTGCCAAATAGTCATTTTGTTTCCAGAAACACAATGGTGTTGTGAAAATGTGAATGTGAAAGTACTGGAGGTTTGTTGATCCTTTATTTAACCGGATCTCAGTAATACAACACTTGGTCGGCCTAGAAAAATTTTAAAAATACTTAACATCTATTTTTCCTAGTGTACTTACTGTTTCTTTGATCCTTTGCAAAAACACTACAAATGACAAATGCTCGGAGAAGAGGTATTCAAGATTTGGAGGTTCAAAAAAGGTCATTCCCTGCTTCAATACCAAATACGTTGAGTTTCCTTCAACATCCAGTCAGGTGTCCAAATCTGAGATTGCTCACAAAGACAACGATGGGTTGTAGAGTGAAGAGACGATGAAAAACTGAGAACACAAAGGCCACAGGTCTGAAATGAAATGAAATAACTTAAAGTTTAACAATGACCTGCTCGAAGGACGTCTAGATTCGAGGGAACAAGGATACTAATTTATCGAACGGCTGGCACAAGAATGTGTGGTGAATGTAAGTATCGACGTCTTATGAACCCCGAGCTGTATGGCTTATGCCCCGACATCGATATAGTTAAGCCAAGCAAAAGAGAGCGATTGCATTGGCTAGGCCATTTCAGTAGAAAAGCTAAAGGCAGGCCTTCTATGGTGATTATAAGTATCACATCTTTACCGATAAGGCTAGACGGAGAGAATCATGTTAACTTCTACTGTATGACATTATACACGTTGAATAAAAACGGTTTCTGTAACATATTCTTCCAAGCATATTCTCCAGGAACCATGTATATTTTTTAACATACGCCAAACATTCATGTATTTTGGTAAAAAAGGGTAAAATGGGTGGCGAAAATGGTAGAACTTTAAAATGCGAGAAAAATCGGATTGATAGGTTAGGAATGTGGCAAAACCTTTGAATGTGGTTAAAAGTGGAGGGGGGGGGAGAGTGTGTATCTAGAAAATGCGAGAAAAACCTTTGAACAGATTACGAATGAGGTAAAAATTGTGTATGTGGATAAAAAGTGTGTCAAAGGGATAAAACTAGAAAATGCGAGCAACACCGTTTGGAAAGGTTAGGAATGTGTGAAAAAATTTTGAATGTGGCCAAAAATCGGCAAAATTGGGGTAAAGGGGTAAAACTTGAAAATGCGACCAAATCGTTTGGAAAATTATGAATGAAAAAAAGTAAACAGCAGACAGATGTCCGAGGCTTTCGGCCACGGACTGTCCCTGCAGGCTGTGTCAGAGACACGGCCATTAAGTTTAACGTAGAATACGCCATCCGATAAGACAGAAAACATATATAACAATAAATGATAAATAACATAAGCAAATGAATTTATTTATTTGATAGTTACTTTTGATAATATACATAAGCTTATGGTAGGAAAAATAGGATAAATATGTTTTTAAATTAAAAGAGTAAGGATAAATGATAAATAACAGACGCAACTCAATTTGATTTATATTTTTTATAATTATGTATCCATGTTAAATTCAAATTCACGTTTAACATTTTGTTTCACTTAAATACATAAGTGGATACACGAAATTTCAATATTTCATCAATCAAAACAACAGCCGAAGGTTTGTGTCCACACTGAAACAGCAGCCTAGTTCGTGTTCCCGCTACAAACTCAAACACTCAACCAAACACCACACATATGTTTGAGTGTATGTGTTTAAATAATTTTCATTTGCGAAATTTAAATATTAGGAAGATATCAACCAATATGAAATGTATATCAAACGAAAGATGACATCTTCATTTACCTACAAAAAAATTTGTAAAAAAAGTTATCTAGCCGTTTCCTCATAATCAATGAAATAAAGATTACAACAATAACAATCTGACATGACTCCCTATACCGTAAGGTAAGACGTATTCTACGTCAAAAGTCTATGATGAGGTAAAATTGCAAAATGCTCGAAAATAAATTCACAATGGTTGGGATTGTGTTAAAAAAAAAAGTATCTTGAACACAGTAAGAAAAAAGTGTGAATCTGCAATAAGTGAGAATAATCTGTATGGTATCAGTAAATAGTGTTTGTGGGGAGGATTGAGAATGTGTTACAAACACGGACAGCAATTACTGTGTAGAGGGTAACCAGCGAAATCCTTAAAATTCTAAATAATAAAGGAAACATGATAAAGGTTTGGCCCTTACGTCTTACGTAAGTGCCGCCAGAGCAGTTAAGTTTTAACTTTGAGATTGTTCCGCTAGCCTGTAATAAATTTTCAATACTGGTACAGACTCTGGTGACAAGAAGCATAAGTCGTATAATTAGCTGAGGTCACTTGCATTTGCAGTCAGTCAGTAGTCGGGAATAGTGTCAAGTAATAGTAAGAAGGTTGGATATAGGCAATTGTGAATGTTAAGTTTCGTAAATAAACTGAACGGCTGTACTGTGTAAGGCAAGTAAAGGGAATTAAAACTATCGTACTTATCGTACCCATTAACAGAAATAAAAGATCGCTTAAAAGACGATTAAGGAAATTCGTGACAAATGACGATTAAGGACAAATTCGTGAACGTATATCCTTTATTTATATAAACAGAACATACAAATACAAAACAATATTACAATTCAAAGTTTAAATTAAAAGTTCGCGAAGAACATATGGCATCTCCATCGGATTCTGTCTCTGGCAAGTGATTTTTTTGGTTCCGTGATATACGAGTGTGTCTGCATTTCTGTTCCAGATATCGCTTCCATGTATTTGGTGGTCTTCCGGACATACGACACCTCAGAGGGTTCCATTTCTTATTTTGGGAACTTTTTTTGGAAAAAATCGTCCATGCGAATTGGACCTCTTTTTCAAACTCCCTTAGAAACCAGCAAATTCCTATGTATTTACAATATTGAAAGTTTTGATACTTTTAATTGATTAATTAAAAAAATATACTAAAAGCATAAGTACTTCCAACTTAAACAAAATTTTTCATTACTAGATGTTTACACATCTCCCCTGTGAACGGACTCACATTAATTTTTTTAAGAGAAGGTATGTTTTTTGAAGAAAAGCTTTTTTTTACGAAAGAACATGTACAATTTTAAGAGTAGGTACTTATCTCAAGAAAAGTTATTTTGTTTTACAAGAAAGGTACTCTTTAAAGAAAATGTAGTTTTTTAAGAAAAGGTAATTTGGTGTAAGACAATGTACTTTTTTAAGAAAATGTACTTATTTAAAAAAATATTTTTTTTTGAGAAAACATACTTTTTGTGAGAAAATTTACTTTTTTAAGCAAAGGTACTTCTTTAAGATAAGGTAATTTTTGAAGAAAAGGTAAATTGTTTGAGAGTATCAATAGGTATTTTTTTTTGGAGAAAATTTACTTTTTTTATGAAAACGCACTTATTTAAGAAAATGTTATTTTTCTAAATTTCTTTCACTTTAGCTTTTCAAAATTTACTTTTTAATCGGTTCAAAACTACAATATGTAATAAACAGGCTCCACCTAGAAAATTTCCCACTAACCAAACAATATCCCCCGATATGTTAGTCTAGACACAAACCAAAACAAAAGCTCGAGTGGAAATATAATTCCATGCTCAGGGTTGTATTTCATGGATTTGAATGTCTTGCACTTTGGCTTTTCAAAATTTACTTTTTATTGGGTTCAAAACTACAATATGTAATACACATGCGCCACCTAGATATCTTCCCTTTAAACCAAACCGAACCAAAAGTACCCAATATAGTTGATAATGATGGGTTGTAATAAAGTAGTTAAAAAAAAATTGTTTAAAATTTTTTCATTTAGCCCCCATCCCGCAACGTGCGATAAGGAAAGTCGTTCCAAAAATTGGCTATTTTACTAAATAAATATTTGAAATTTCACGTCCCTTGCCAAACAGAAGGCGCTATCCTAGGGTGGTGAAATTTTGAACAGAAGATGCTTATACATATTTACTTTTCCGCTCTACGCCAACTTTTCCGCTCTACCCTAAAAGCATCATAAAAAATCAGCTTTTTCCAATCCTCCCTACCATGCGGGGGTTGGGTTGGGATTCTCACAACCAGCGAACTGTGCGCTTTCTAGTTTTATCTAACTGATTGGGACCCACTGTTTTAGACCAGTTGCGAACGGTATTTTGAGAAGCTTTCTCATGGCTAAGTATTTGATAGTTTCGTCGTCACTAAGCGAAGTGACCGCCGTTGAAAGAAATTTAAGGTGCTCAGAGCAGGATTCGAACCCACGTTCTCATGTACTAGAGCCACGCACACTACCATTGCACCTACCATCACAAAGGGCTATACTTATATATTAGCGGTGTTGAAATGAGACTAGTTACAAAAATTGGGGTAAATCGAACTTAAAATTGATTTTACATAGAAACCGGCAGTCTAATGGTCACAGAATTGGTTTCTAAACAGAGACGATCCACTACAATGAAATCTAACATGCTAGCAACCAATATCTAATCTAAGACGCTAACAGTTAGTACAATGCTATTTAATACACCTTATATTTAAAGACAAACTGAAAAAATATTTTTGTTTTTGAATGTGGCCATGGCATTAAAATTCACTTTCGTTCAAATACGTTTTTATTTTTAGTTGATGGTGCATAAATTGTTAAATGTTTTGTGTTTAAATCGGCACCGACCAATTAAAACCCCCTTTATTATTCACGCAACAATATATTGTCCTCCCTGAAGTTGCAAGTTTTCAAGTGTTGTCTCTTCCTTTCCTCAGGTGAAACTTAGTAAAGCATCTGATGTTACTTTAATTTGTTGCTCGATGAAATTATTGCCAGTACTCTTCATATTTTGAACGCAATTAAAAACTTTACAATACATCAATTGTTGCTGAAGCGACAGGACGAACGAAGAGTAAACTGGAGAAGAGTTAACGACAGAAAGTGGTACCGGAACAAAAACTCTTCCTAAAAAATTGTACTACTACTACCTTATTGTATTGGCACAGGAGATTGTATTGAATTTTCATTAACCCAACAACAACCAAGCACTGTAACCAGGAAACAAATAAAATGAATGAAGCTATTGTGAGGGGCCGGAAGGAGTGAATAGGGGAAGGAACACAACCAGCCAAGCCATTGACTCAATCCCTAGTAGTGAGAGTAATCCATTAATTAATGTTGCATTCGATGAAAATTTATGAGCAAAAGTTTAACGAAATTTGTTGCGGCATTGTTTTATTGTTGTAGCTGTTGATGGTGGTTGTGCTGCTGCTGTTGCTGCTGCTTCAAACTATTGACTACAAATCGAAAAGGACGAACAGCGGTGCTCATGTGTTGCACACTTTAGTTGTTGTTCAGCCAGGGCTTAAGTGTTTCAAATCCAAGACAGTGGTTTATTATGCACTTTGAGAAACTCTAAGTAGTTGACGTTTAGGAATCAGAATTAAACTCTGGATACGTGATCTTAATATTATATATGTCTCACAAGATTATTATATTATACAGTTATGAAAAATATCAGAGTTCGAATTTACGCCGCCCCCTCAATGTGTAACCCATACACATCGCCGTGAGGACTGTGTAATGAACGTTTACCAATTACCCACAGGGTATGGGGGAAATAATGGGTAGCTACCCAAGAAAATGGGAAATTACCCATCACGATTACCCATTACCCACAGGGTAATCACGGGATAATTGAACTCACGCACAGATTTTTTCGCTACTCACATTCATACACGCTCACCTGATAATTTTCCTCCAACTCGCACTCACGTGTATTTCATACACGTTTCACGGCAATCACGTGACTCATACCCATCTCTGAGCCAGGGGTGTCCTGCGATTACTGTGACTGAAGAGCGATACCAATTCTGCTATTACATTCCTATCATTGGTTCGGTATGCCAACTTAATAAAGCAAAATTTGTATTCCAAATATGTAAAGGGGTTTTCAACAGAGACGCTACAAAATAAATCGATAGGGACAGCAAACGACGCCATATTTTGGCCCGCTCTTTTGACATTTCTCTTCAGTAAGGTTTGCCATTTCATCATGGAAAGATATACGAGCCAACAACGAGTCGAAATTATTAAAATTTACTACCGAAATTTGGAGTCAGTGGCCTCAACTTTAAGAGTGCTACGTCCAATTTATGGTCATCATAATCGTCCTACCAGATCAACAATTGAGCGTCCTACCAGATCAACAATTGAGCGTTTGAATCCACAGGCACAGTACAAAATGTGCATGTGCCAGTGAGACAAAGAAGTGCCCGTAGTGTCGAGAATATTGCTGCCGCTGAGGCTTCAGTTGAAGAAAGCCCAAATGTGTCTCTCACACGTCGTTCTCAAGCGTTGGGCATCTCTGTGACGTCGTTGTGGCGAATTTTGCGAAAAGATCTTGGCCTACATCCTTACAAGATCAAATTGACGCAAGAACTCAAGCCGATTGACCACCATAAGCGTCGAATGTTCGTGAATTGGGCTGAGCAACAACTTGAAAATGATTCGGATTTTCATCGGAAAATCATCTTCAGCGATGAGGCTCATTTCTGGCTGAATGACTTCGTCAATAAGCAAATTATGCGTTATTGGTCAGACAGCAATCGACACGTAATCCGTGAGTCGTCATTGCATCCCGAAAAAATTACGGTTTGGTGCGGTTTATGGGCCGGCGGCGTCATTGGGCCGTACTTCTTCCGTGATGATGAAGACCGGCACATTACTGTGAATGCGAATGATAACCGAATATTTTTGGCCCCAATTGGATAATATGGACTTGGAGGGCATGTGGTTCCAACAGGATGGCGCCAAAAGCCACACAGCGAATGCCACAATCAATTTATTGGAAACCAAGTTTGGTGAACGTGTTATCTCACGAAATGGTCCAGTCGATTGGCCGCCTCGGTCGTGCGATTTGACGCCGTTAGTTTATTTCCTGTGGGGCTACGTCAAGTCTATGGTCTATGCCAACAAGCCAGCGACGAATGATGAACTTCGTACGAATATCGAACGTGAAATTGCAGCAGTATCGGCCGATTTATGCTTCAAAACCGTCGAAAATTGGGTTCAGCGTCTGGACTTCTGTAAGCGTGCCCGTGGTGGCCATGCAAAAGAAATCGAGTTCCGTACATAATGGCATCGAACGTACTTTCACAGGAATAAAGAATTTCATTGGTATCTAAAACCGGTTTTGTTTTATTTAAAAAAACTTTTGTAGCGCTCTTATTGAAAAACCCGTTATATTGTTTACTTTTGCTTTGGTTTGTGTCTAGACTAATATACATACGTTGGGAAATTTGTTCTTTAATGGGAAGTTTTCGAGGTGGAGCCTGTAACCAATATGTAGTCTATATTGTAGTTTTGAACCCAATAAAAAGTAAATTTAGAAAAGACAAAGTGAAAGAAGTTTAAAAATAACATTTTCTTCAATAAAATAAGTGAATTTTGTAACAAAGTAAATTTTCTCACAAAAAAACATACCGCAAGCAAACATGCGCAGAGCACCTTTTCTTAAAAAAATACCTTATCTTAAAGAACTACCGTTGCTTAAAAAAAGTACAGTTTCTTACAAAAAGATATTTTTCTTAAAAAAAAGTACATTTTCTTAAAAATATTAATTTTTTAAATAAGTACCTTTTCTTAAAAAAGTACGTGTTCTTACAACAAATAGCGTTTACGGACAAAATAAGTTTTCTTTAAAGAGTACCTTTTTTCTGAAATACAATATCTCTTCTTGGGATAAGTATATATGTACTCTTAAAAATTTACCTATCTTTATTCTAAAAAAAATCCCATTTCTTAGAAAAAACCTTTTCTTCAAAAAAATACCTTCTCATAAAAACAATAAATTTTCTTACAAAAATTGCGTTTCATAAAGTACCTTTTCTTAAAATAAAATAATACCTTTTATTTTCCTTTGTTAAGGTAAGTAGCCATTCTGAAAATAAATACATTTTCTTGAAAAAATAAACTTTTCCTAAAAAGAGTACCACTTCTTTGAAAAGAGCCTGTTCTTAAAAACGTCTTTTTCTTACAGAAAGTACTTCCTCTTCAAAATAGTATACTGTCTTAAAAAAACATTAGCATTTAATAAAAGAAGTACCTCTCTTTAAAAAAGGACCTTTTCGGGAAAATATAATACATATTCTTACAAAAGGGACCTAAAAATATAGGATTTTTTTAAAAAATTTTAAATAAATAAATGGTTTCCATTACATCCCATGAAGGGACAGGGCAGAACTTCTCACAAAACACTGAGCTGTGCCCTTTCCAGTTTTCACTCACTGATTGAGACCTACAGTTTTACATCGATTCCGAACGGTATTTTGAGACGCTTTTTCATGGCTAAATACTCGATAGTGTCGCCGTCACTATGCGAGGTGACACTAACCATTGCACCATTACAAAATACATTCTATAAAAAAAATTTTTTTCTTAATAAAAGTTTATCATTTTACAAAAAGTATCTTTTCATAAGGATCCATTTAAATTATCGTGTTTTTCAACGGGCGCCTTAGACGTGTTGGAACTAAGTAGTACATAATATATAGCGAAAGGAACTTCGTTCCAACCGGGTGTCCCCTGACACCTCATGTGATTTTTTTTAAATGGAATTGAATTCACTTTGGTCTGTTGGTTTGAGCTCCTGAGTGAACTGAATTTGTCACATATGAAGGTCTTTTCTCCAAATTCGTTGCGTAGTGCTTCGTGATATCTGTAGTTGTTGAGAACGAGGCCGAATTGAATTTTTCGGGTTTTCGGCGACGCTGTTGTTTACACCAGCAATGTTTTCAAGAGACCGACCGATGCGTTGTCGCACAGGAGTCTTACTGTCCAAAACCGACCCAGTTTCTCCAAATTGTTTGATCACTCTTCGAGTGGTTGATACATTAGTTGCTCTCTCTCGACTCAAAATTCCTTGAAGTTTCCGAATGGTCTCAGCATAACTTTCCAAATTTTTGTAATAAGTTTTCACTAGTATAACGCAATGTGCTTTCGTAAAGTGGTCCATTTTTATTAATCGGCATAAACATATGTGACAGCTGCCAAATTTCAGAGTTGTCACTTGAACAAATAAGAAATAGAGTACATTTAAAAACTGCAACCATGTCTCAGACATATCTTGACAATAAACCAAAAATTTAAAAAATTAACTTAAATTCTTCTTACTTAATGAAATTTATTACAATTCGCATAAAATATAATATGGTTGTATTTTGATTCGCGTAAAACATAAAATGTTCGCAATTGCAATTATAAAAATGTTTACACTATTTCGCAAAACATATATGTATGTGCGAGGGCGGATCAATAAGTCCGTCCGTCTCGTAGTTATGTATATGAAACGCAAGACTGCTCCCATCAAGTACCACCTGTTAATAGACGACTGTCAAATTTTGAGCAAGTGCCGTCATTTACTTTGCGTTTATCAGCTGTTCAAAGCAAACAACCTCGTGCATTTTTTAAAAATGCAAAAAGGGCATTTCGAGTGCTCATTAAACATTATTTTGTTTAGCCCCCAGTGACTATTTCCTATTTCCAAACCTAAAGAAATGGCTCGGTGGAAAGAGATTCAGCTCCAAGGATGAAATTATTGATCAAACAAATGCCTATTTTATGGACCTCGAAAAATCCTATTTTTTGGAAGGGATACACAAATTGGAGAAATGTGGGACTAACTGTATTGAGCTAAAAGGAGATTATGTTGAAAAAATATTTTTTTTTTTGCAAAAAAACTGTGTTTCATTCAAAAAGTCACGGACTTATTGATCCGCCCTTAATACTAGCAAAACTACCAACATACATTATTTTACAGCACTATACTAAAGAAGTAAAAATATTTAACTCTAACCATGTAAACATCTTATTCACCATCTAGAAAACTGCGAAATCCAAAAAATAATTGTTGGTCTAATTTACAAACCACTGTGCATTAGTTGAAACATATTGACTACTACATCCAAGTCAAGGTAAACAAACTTATGTGGAACATTGCAGACATTTCCTATTTCCGGTCCATGCTAAGTTTAACATTTATTAATTACTTCCTCTTATGTTTTGTCTTGTCTATATGTATAGACGATGTTATTGTATTCACTGCTTGGTGTTTATGTAAGGTTATATGTATGTGTAAATGCCTTATATCTCGCTCTCACTCTCTAACTTACTCTGCTCACCAAGTGTAATAATGGCGATGTGAAAACATCATATGAATAATGACAGATAAACGTAGACATTTGTTAGATACACACAGTAACTATCAAATTGATATAAAGAGATCAAACAGAAGCGAAGGGGCTAAGGCAACAAATATGAAGCAAACGAAAAGGGTATTCCAGCAGAATGATAGATGTTGTAATAACATGCTGAACAATCTGTCGTTTTTTGTTGTATGGATGCAAATAGAACGTGTGTTTGGAGCTGGTCACAAATATAATATACTCGTGTACAAACACATTGTGTTTGCTATGCAATATTACATGTTTGAGACACAATGATTAATATGCTATAATATATGTGTTTGCAACCCAAATACATCTGTGTTTGTATTCCAAATACAGCTGTGGTTGGTGCAGTGTTAATGCTCTCTGGAAAGCAAGACAATAAAAGAGGGACAATGAAAGAGTTTTTCTTATAAATGCGTATCTGTCTCTGCATTATTCTTTCAGTCACTGACTCAGAAATATTCCTGAATTTACGTGTAAATTGCATATGACGTCAGTGTCTCTTATTCCGGCTGATGTTTTGCATTTTAGTTTCTTGTATTGAGTCGTTAATGGTTCATCGGACGGAGTATATCAAAAGCGCTTGATCAGAGGAAAATTAAAAAAAAGGGCTCGGACGGATAATGGTTTGTGATGCTTTGGTTTATGTATGCGTGCTACCAAAGTGAGAACGAATTTTGTGGAAAGGGACTGGAAAGGGCAAAAACGTGAAACCCTTTGTCTGTCCTGAGGAAATCGGAACGGTGGACAATTTCCACGCTTGGCTTGCATGAACTAGATCTGTATATTACTATTATGTTTGTGTACCAACGCATATTGGTTATCACTTTGAAACCTTCTGAAAAAAACGAACGTAAGAGACAACAAAGAAAGGAGAGTAAAACATCAGCAGATTCTCATTTCATGATAAAATCAGATAATGCATTCAATGTAGAGAAATGTAAAAAGGACCGTTTTAAATCTTTTAATTTTGTATAATACTTATTTATAAATGTGGATTTATTTTAATAAAATTAATAGTAATAAATAACACAAACATATATAAATCAAAATAATTCTAAATATAATTATTTTTGGGAGGAAATACACATATGTTTCCACGTAAGTATATGGAGGTTTGGGGCACCAAGCGAATGCTTCCAAGTACATATATGGATGTTGGAGATGAAGAACGCATATATTCCCACGTAAAAGCATACATGTTTGCATTTAAATACAAGTGAGTTTGGGGCTTGCAATCATTTGAATGGTTGAAGTGTGTGTCAGACATATACATCGTTGCTGGAGAATATGTTTGGGAGAATATTTTAAAGAGGCTGTTTTTTAAAGACGTATTAAAGACTTCCAGTGGATAAAGCCTCCTACGGAGTTACAAAATTTATTATTCTTGCGATTGGACGCATTGTTCCGAGTTAAAGATATTAAGAAAGAATCTCCCATGCCAATTGGGCCAGAAACCCTTAGAATTTGGGCTATATTTTCGATCAAACTTGTAGATGGATTACCCGTCTACCCATTCTCCATGTGCAATGGGTAATCGTAGTGGGTAATTCCCTATCGTCGTGGATAAGTACCCCTTATTTTCCCCAATACCTCGTGGGCAATGAGTAATCAATATTGGTAATACAGCCTTCGCCGTGGATAACTACCAATAATTTTTCCCATACCCATTGGGTAATGGGTTTTTCTCCATCGCTGTTATTTGCCCCATATACTGAGGGTGATGCGTAAGCAATCGCTACCCATTCCCCACGACAATGATAATGGGTTATCCAGGTTACCCTATTACCTGCAAAATAGGAACCCAGCTCAGAACATCCTGACGTGCAATTATTATTTCTGGTTAATAGTGACTTGAAAAACGCAATGCCTTCAGTCAAAAAATGTGGCATCCATTGATGAAAGCCTGACGCACCGTTGTTGAGTTATAGGAATTTTTTTTATTTCAACGATTTTCTATTATTTTTCCGATTTTTTCAAAAGAAAAACATTGTCCCACACAAATTGGAGAACTTTGAGAAAAACACTTCGAAACCTGTAAAAATTATTTTTTTTTCGCTTGGATGCTCCGTGTGTCTAGTTACCCAGGGTAACCCACGAAATATGAACCCTGGTTGCTTCACTCTTCTCTATTCGCTATGATTGTTTTGAAGGATTTCCGGAAGTTCCGGTTTGGACTAGCTACTCCCTTGTTTCAAGTATGATCCCACTAGACAAAATGCACAGAATCGTACCATGTCCATTGTTAATAATTGCCTAGGGCAGAAATATTAATGGTAACACTCGTAAGTACGAACGATTTATGAAAATGTGGACCCACATGGATCATTGTTGACCTTAGGATAACTACGAGGGCGGATAAATAACTCCGTGACTTTTTGAATGAAACAGAGTTTTCTTTTCAAAAAAAATATTTTTCAACATAATCACCTTTTAGCTCAATACACTTAGTCCAACGTTTCTCCAATTATTGTATCCCTTCCAAAAAATAGGATTTTTCGAGGTCCATAAAATAGGCATTTGTTTGATCAATAATTTCATCGTTGGAGCTAAACCTATTCCCACCAAGCCATTTCTTTAGGTTTGGAAATAGGAAATAGTCACTGGAGGCTAAATTCGGAGAATATGGGGGATGAGGTACCAATTCATAACCCAATTAAACAACTCCAAATAATCCTTTGAAGTTGTCACGCGATTACGTTTATGGTCAATTGAGAGCAAACGCGGCACCCATGTTGCAGACAGCTTTCTTAAGTACAACTGATCATTTAAAATCAAAACTACACTGTCAAATGAAATGCCTATGGCATCAGCAATCTCACGCACTTTTGCTCTTCGATCGGACAACACCTGATCGTGGATTTTTTCGACATTTTCGGGAGTATTGACCTCAATTGGCCGTCCAGAACGTTCAGCGTCATTTGTATTTGTGCGACCAAGTCAGTACACCACTTTTTTACCATTGAAATCGATGGTGCAAAGTCCCCATAGTATTTATCAAGCTCTTCCTTGATTTTAGTGACGTTTCGCAAAAAATAATGTTTAATGAGCGCTCGATATTAACTTTCCCATTTTTAAAAAAATGCACGAGGTTGTATTTTTTGAACAGCTGTTAAACGCAAAGTAAATGACAGAACTTGCTCAAAATTTGAGAGTAGTCTATTAATCTATTAGCAGGTGGTACTTGAAAAATCAAGGGAAGTTCGAAAAATCAAGAACTTATTGAGTCGCCTCGTAATATGTTCAATTTCGCTGGAACATACATACTGAAGCCGCTAGAACCAAGCTTAGTAGCTCCAATTTGTTTTGGAGGTACATTAAAACATGGTCTTAAATATCCCAAATCCCTGGATATATATGTTAGAGATATATCATATATATTAAGGTGTTAAATTTATGTAACTTAATATTTATAGCACCACTAACGCGGTGTATCAAAAACACTGGGCTCGTTTTTTAAGCAAAAATTAATTTTCATCATTTCGATGAATTGCACTATACCCCAATGTCTGGAAAATTGTTTAGAGCCTTAAGCAAGACAGTCATATATGAAAGTACTTGCATTTGTTGTAGAAAATCCCACCCAATTTTGCTCTATCTCATCGAAATATTTGCTGTAGTGCCAAATACATCTGATACCCTTGAACCTGAGCAGAGTTCGTAGTTACCCCCCATGTGTAACCGATGCACATCGTCGTGGGGAATGTGTAATGAGTGTTTACCCATAACCCACAGGGTATGGGGAATATAATGGGTAAGAAAATGAGGAATTACCCATGACGGAGGGCGGATATAAATACGAATATAACTTCCACAGCTCTGTCAACAGAGAAAAAGTTATATTCGTCGAAGAATATGATATTCCGAAAGTTTTTTGGGAAATCTGGGTCTGAAATTGTTAAACTAGACACCAATACCTATTATTTGATACTAGTCCCATTGACGCAACCTTCCCCGTTTGGCCACTATGGACGCACTTAGTCCGTCCTCCATATGAAAAAGTTATATTCGTCGCTAACTTGTTAACAGAACTCTGTCAGCGGTTCTGTTGACAGAGCTGTGGAAGTTATATTCGTATTTATATCCCCCCTTCATATGAAAAAGTTATATTCGTCGGAGAATATGATATTCCGAAAGCTTTTTGGGAAATCTGGGTCTGAAATTATTAAACTAGACAACAATACCTATTATTTGATACTAGTCCCATTGACGCAACCTTCCCCGTTTGGCCACCATGGACGCACTTAATCCGCCCTCCATATGAAAAAGTTATATTCGTCGAAGAATATGATATTCCGAAAGTTTTTTGGGAAATCTGGGTCTGAAATTGTTAAACTAGACACCAATACCTATTATTTGATACTAGTCCCATTGACGCAACCTTCCCCGTTTGGCCACCATGGACGCACTTAATCCGCCCTCCATATGAAAAAGTTATATTCGTCGAAGAATATGATATTCCGAAAGTTTTTTGGGAAATCTGGGTCTGAAATTGTTAAACTAGACACCAATAGCTATTATTTGATACTAGTCCCATTGACGCAACCTTCCCCGTTTGGCCACCATGGACGCACTTAATCCGCCCTCCATATGAAAAAGTTATATTCGTCGAAGAATATGATATTCCGAAAGTTTTTTGGGAAATCTGGGTCTGAAATTGTTAAACTAGACACCAATACCTATTATTTGATACTAGTCCCATTGACGCAACCTTCCCCGTTTGGCCACCATGGACGCACTTAATCCGTCCTCCATATGAAAAAGTTATATTCGTCGAAGAATATGATATTCCGAAAGTTTTTTGGGAAATCTGGGTCTGAAATTATTAAACTAGACACCAATACCTATTATTTGATACTAGTCCCATTGACGCAACCTGAATCCTGATCCTGATTCCTTTTGAAAACATAGTTTTGCCAATGCTTTGAAATATTATACATTGCAGTCATACAGCTTCCCCAAAACTCCTGACATAAGAAGTTTATAGAGTTTTCTACCTATTTTAATAATATCGCATTAAAATTCCTTTTACATTTGTAAAACTTAGTGATTTTATATATAATCAATATATTAGAGCTGTTTAACATAGGTCTGTTAACTAATTAACAGACCGCTGCCAATTCCTCTGCCGGCAGAGCTCTGGAAGTTATATTCGAATTTATCTTCACAAACATTTACCCTCAGGGCAATGGAGAAAATAATGGGTAGCTACCCAAGACAATGGAGAATTGCGCATCACGATTACCCATTATTCCACGACAATGAGGAATTACCCACACGATTACCCATTACCCTTAGGGCAATGGGGAAAATAATGGGTAGCTACCCACGACAATGGGGAATTACTAATCACGATTACTCATTACCCTATTACCCTCAGGCCAATGGGGAAAATAATGGGTAGCTACCCATGACGATGGTTAATGGGTTACCCAGGGTAACCCATCTCCATTTTTGATTGAAAATGTGAAAAAATTAGGAAAAATCTCTTTATCTCGGAAACGGCGCGTCCAATCGAAAAAATAACCAATTTTTAATCGTTTCTAAGGGGTTTTCATAAAGTGGTCCAATTCGTATGGAAGAATTTTTTTTCGAAAAATCGGCAAAATAAGAAAATCGCTAAATTAAAAAAGTGGCTATAACTCGAAAACGGTGCGTCCAATCGAAAAAATAATAAAAAATACATCTCCATAGGAGGCTTTAACCAATGGGTGTCTCCAATATGTCATCACTTTAAAAAAAAATCGCTAAAAATGAAATTATTCAAACAAAAAATCGCTAAAACCCCCTAATGTTTTTATCTCGGAAACGGAGCGTCCAATCGAAAAAAATAAGCAATTTTTGCAGGTTTGTAAGGGGCTTCATAGAGTGGTCCAATTCGTACGGAAGAATTTTTTTTCGAAAAATCGCCAAAATAAGAAAATCGCTAAAATAAAATGGTGGCTATAAATAGAGAAAATGATATGGAGGTAAATTTGTTATTATTTTTTCGATTGGACGCACCGTTTTCGAGTTATAGCCACTTTTTTATTTCAGCGATTTTCTTATTTTGGCGATTTTTCGAAAAAAAAATGTATTCCATACGAAAACCCCTTAGAAACGTGCAAAAATTGGTTATATTTTCGATTGGACGCTCTGTTTGCGAGATATAGAGATTTTCCCTAATTTTTTGATATTTTCGACCAAAAATGGGGATGGGTTACCCTGGGTAACCCATTACCCATCGTCGCGGGTAGCCAACCATTATTTTCCCCATTGCCCTGAGGATAATGGGTAATCGTGATGGGTAATTCCCCATTTCGGGGGTAGCTACCCATTATTTTCCCCATTGCCCTAAGGGTAATGGGTAATCTTGATGGGTAATTCCTCATTTTCGTGGATAGCTACCCATTATTTTCCCCATACCCTGTGGGTAATGGGTAAACGATCGCTACCAATTCCCCACGGCAATAATAATGGGTTACCCTGGGTAACCCAGGGTAACTCATTACCCATGAAATACGAACCCTGAATCTGAGTGACCGGTTCAATTTCACGCCCACATTTCTAATACATGAGTTCGTGGAATCGATACCTGCTCTGACCACCTCCCATTTCCTTCGACGGCGGTACCACGCTTAGTGACGGCAACACCGTCCGGAACCGGATTAAAGTGTAGGTTCAAATCAGTTACTGTAATATCGCATTTACACCGCCGTTTATCGCAGCCAGGTTAGCGATAACCTTGTTCTCTAATCTTTGCCGTTTACACCACCCAATTTGAAACTAAATTGACATTTCAAGTAGAAACTCCGTGTTTACATAAACTCCGCGCCGAGACAAAACTCTCGAAGACGGCGACAAAACAGGCAAGTTAAATTGGCGGCTACTGCTTTTGCCAGTTTTGTACAAATTTAGGTTGTTTTCGAAATAACAGGAAATTTAATTTGGATCAGTCGGTCAAATCGAGCCAGTCGATAAAATCGGCTTACATTTTAAGTCAATAACAGCCAATGATAGCGGCGTCGGCATGAGCTTCAAAAAAGTTTTGGCTGCGGCGACGCGTCGGAAAATTTTCGATCGCCTTCCATCTGTCAAACAGTTGATTGTTTGTGTATGTTTTTATTATGGTTGAATTTTTTTAGTAACTAACAGTGTTGCATCAAATTGTACACGAGTTTAAAATAATAATAAAAATTAAACTTCAATTTCTACAGATTAAAATTGTATGAGTAATCTTCTGGGTTAGTGCAGGTTAATGGAGTTAACCTTCGAAATTCGTTAATCTTGTTTGAAAGATCACAGCCCACTGGTTGTGGGGAACTCTCACCAATCCCTTCATGGAACGAAACTTGAAAGCATTATTTTTATTTTATACCATCGCCGTAGTATTGAAGATGAGCTCGAAAGTCGACACAGATTCTCTTTAAAATTTCTATCATTCCCAGTTCGTTCACTTTTTACACCTTTCGACCAAACTCTTTGACTAAAACTATCACACATACAGTGGGAAAACTCTCAGCCAATTCCAATGTGTTATTGGCAAAAAATGTCAATATGAACCGGTTGCGGACATACAGTTATTGTAAGTTGTCTATGGGTTCGTCCTTCTATTTTCACTTTACCAGCTGTAGGCACAACCCTACTATCGTGTACTCAGTGAAGGTTGTGGACATCGTGTTCTATCCACTACGTCTATCCCTGTGAATATGTCATTGTCAACAAGCACTTAGCGATTTGTTGTTTTGTACCTTACGGTCGTCACCATCGCCAGCACCATCACCATTACCATTACCATCGACATCGACAACGCCATCGCCATCTCCATGGCCATCATCATAATGATCATCGGTGTCATCATGACCATCCTTAATATTGTGCTCTCATCACCCACCTTGTGGAGTTGTCCATGTCCCATGCACATGTTACCCAAAACAGACATTGTATTGTAACGCTGCTTCAGCTGCTGTTGTTCTTAGAGTCCGCAGTATTCCCAACACAAAGCCGCCTGAAGTGGTTTCGTCTCATGTTTTAAGGCCAACAATAACAAAATTGTATCTGTCTCCTCGTTGTACCAGGGTCTGGATATTTTCCCTCCCATGTAAAAGGGTTTTTTGCCGGATGGAATTCAATCTCGAGTGCACTCAATGTGCAGAAATTCAAAACAAATTGGACTTTCACAATAAGAAGCCATCGGCAGAATAACTGTGATTGAATGGCATCTCTAGACTCATCATAACTTTACAAAGGTTGCATTGGATAAAAGTTAGTTACATTTTGTAAAATTTCAAAATCAATATTGGATTCTCATAGTTCCAACAGAAAATTGCCGAGCTTTATTGTGACTAAGGGATGTGTGAAATAGATTTGTATTAGAATTTAATATATGTATGGTAGTAGCAAGTAGCAACCAAATCCCTTTGGGATACAAGAATGATTGGAATAAATTACTGCCGACTTAATTTAAATCTTAACCTAATCGCCAATTTTAGAAGCTAATGGAGGTTTTGAAGACCTGCCGCCTAACACTATCGACAATTATTATTTGAGCTTAATTGATATTTTACAGATTGAATTGGCCACAAGCAACCTGAGGGACTTACGGCCTAACCAAGAAAAGAAAACACATTTCCCCAAACGGCTCGATTTTGTGAATTTTCTCTTTTGCTGGTATCAACAATTTTTCACAGAGATTCATCCACCTGACGCCTATAACGGTTACTTGCTCGTCCTATATTTCGTCTTCCTTGAGCACGTCTTTATTCATCCTTTACTCAGTCTCAGAAATATCTACTACCTCTTTAAATATATTGGAACGAAGTTCCTTATCGCACGTTGCGGGATGGGGGCTAAATTAAACAACATTTGTTTTAACACTATTATGCTACCTTCCACTTTTATAAACTATATTGTTTGGATTTGCTTTGGTTTGTGTCTAGACTAACCGTTGGGATCAGAGAGAAAGAAATTAACTAGAAGTCTCACATATGTTAGGAAATTTCTTGTTTACTTGGAAGTGTTCTAGGTGGAGCCTGTAACCAATAATTAGTATATAGTGTAGTTTTGAACGCAATACAAATTATATTTAGAAAAGCCAAAGTAAAAGAAGTTTAGAAAAAGAAAATTTTCTTAAACTAAACAAATTTTTTAAAAAAAAACTATTCATATTCTTAAACAAAATATCTTTCCTTAAAATAATGCCTTATCTTAAAGGAGTTCCTTTGCTCAAAAAAAGTAAATTTTCTTACAAAAAGTATATATTCCTAACCAAAAGAAATTTTTTTTAAATAAGTACCTTTTCTTAAAAAACTAAATTTTCTAACATCATACAAAATTTTCTTAAAAAACTAGTTGTTCTTTAAAGAGTACATTTTACGGAAAACAAAATACCTCTTCCTCAGATAAGTACCTACTCTTAAAAGTGTACATATCCTTGCAAAAAGTACCAATTCTAAAAAAAATTCCCATTTCCTAGAAAAACATGTTCCACAAAAAATACCTTCTCTAAAACAAATACATTGTCTTACAAAAATTCCTTTTCTTAAAAGTACCTTTTCTTAGAAATAAAATAATACTTTTGCGTTTCTTTTCTTGAGTTAAGTAGCCTTTCTGAAAATAAGTAAATTTTCTTAAAAATATGAACTTTTCCTGAAAAGAGTACACCTGCTTTAAAAAGTACCTGTTCTTAAAAAAGTACTTGTTTGTACAAAAAAGCATAATCTTATGGCTTTTTCTTACAGAAAACACTTGTTTTTAAAAATAGTACATTTTCTTAAAAAAATATTAGTTTTTAATAAAAGAACAACCTCTCCTTAAGAGGACATTTTCGGTAAAATATAATACATATTCTTACAAATAGGAACAAAAATATCCTTTTTTGATATGTTAACATCAATAGGCACGGGTAGGGCAATATATCAAAGTGAACACATGCAACCAAAACACAGCGTTAGCATCACATACGTGGTTGTTGTCTAACAATAGTCTCTGCCTGAAAATAAGTATGATGGTATTGATGTAGCGGCAGCGAACAAACAAGCAGGTCGTCATCGCCAAATGGTATTGAATAGTATAGAGAACTCATGGAACGAATTGTATGACTCAAAAGCACTTGCGACATCTGGCGAATGTTTCAAAAAATATTACTCTCTTTTTGTCATAACTTGGTCCATTAATAATTCTGATGTGAAACATTGATGCCTTTTGAAACATAGCTACATGCTTTTTGTATTGTTTTATGTAGCAACATTGTCGAAATGGTGCATTTATATTGAAATATTCTATAAAGAGAATAAGATTCGTTTATGCTCTTTTCCCCAGACTCTCTACATAAGAGCTGAAAAAGAGTGCAATAAGTTCTCTATACAATTCAATACTTTTTGTCGTCGCTCTGTGTATGACAAAACAAAAACAATTATTTCAGTGAGCTAAATATTACATCTAATGTTAAATCAGATGTAAGAAAAGAGAAAGTGCAATAGCAAAAGAGCCTTCAGCACAAAAACTATTCTTTTTTTTATTTTCCAATGTAACATTTACTTATGTGTTCATAGAAATCGAACAGGTACTGTGTAACAAAATGGTGTTAACACATTGCCCGTGAGTTCGAACACTCATTGATTTAAAAACAAAAAAACATTCTACAAAAACAAAAATTGTTAAAAAAAAAGTTTATCATTTTACAAACAGTATCTTTTCTTAAAGATCCATTTAAATTATCGCATTTTCAACGGGCGCCTTAGGCGTGTTGGAACTAACTAGTACATAATATATAGCGAAAGGAACTTCGTTCCAAACGGGTGTTCCCTGGCACCCCATGCGGTTTGTTTATATAATTTAATTTCCTTAATGACCTCGAAATAGGTTCATTCATGGAATAGGTCAGAATTAGATTTTGTCACAACTAAGTGAGAGGTTATCACAGCCGTATTAGAGATTGTTAAAACATAATTAAAATTTGTCACAACCGAGTTAATGGTTGGCGCAGCTGAACTAGAAGTTGTCATAAGCGAACATAGATGGTGTCACAACTGAAATTTTAAATTGTTTTACCCTCACCCATAGGGATGGGGGTATATTAGGCCGGGTCGATTTGTATGGAGGCAAAAAAATCGTTCAATCTACAAGGAAAATCGTATTCTAGGGATCAAAATAAGAAGCTTTGCCGAAGGAATCATACCTCTAAAACGAATTCTGACGTCCCGTAATTTGGGTCGAACTTTTGGGTAGGGTCAAATTTTGGTAAATCCCACTTTGGCCCATTTAGAGGGCCACAATCGAGTCCAAATGTAGGACCAAATTTAATTCCCTTTTCAAAACTGGCTGAAGCATTAAATCGGTTCATCCATTCTCTTTTTATAGAACTTTTTATAAAATAATTACATTATAAGTGAACCTCTACGGTCCTTCGAAGCTTAAAAATCGATTTTCTCAAAATTCTGACGTGCTACAGCAAAACGCCGAGACACGTATTTCTTTATTTTAAGTCTATTTTCATACTCTCTTAACATTTCTCATGTGTACTCAAAAAAATTTGATTTTGTCGCACTGCGTTATAATTGTCAACCGTTTTTAAATATTTTATTAGTATATATTTTCAGGTGGTGGGTGACTTTCAGAAAATTGAGTTGAAAAATATACCCTCTGCTCCATAAAAAATTTAATTTTCCACCGATTCGAATTACTTATACGACATGGCCCATGCAATTTCTAGCGATGTGGTTTCGGTGGATCTGGCTAACATGAAACGAATATGGGTGCATCCAAAATTGTACATTCTCGGTGGCTCACGAAGGCCGCTAGATTGTTGCGATTATATGTGACAACAGAAAATCTAGATGAAAATTTAAGAATTCTGGTTGAATTTATAACTAAATGTTATGTGCTAATATACTTCAATATCAAGTATTACAGCTCTGTCGTGTACGGTAGTGCATTACTTTTCAAGTTCATTAGTTGGTCACGATTTTTAGAACCTCGTTTACGCAGAATTGTCATCAAGTAATTACAGATAATACATATTATGCGCATCCGGAAAATATCTTGTTATCAATGTTGTTTGATGATAGCAAAGAAAAGCGCGACTGTGCTATCAAGAAAATTCTACGCTATTTAACCGATATTGAAGACCCAATGGAACTTAGAGTTTATACAAAACCAGATATAAACTTTAATTGCACAAGTTACACGGAAATGATCAATTTGAATGATATAAATAACGTATTTGAATCACCATTCACGCGAAGCATTTCGTACGATACATTGAAAGAATATTTAAATCACGATGATCCACCGTTTTTTGATCCAAAAATTCCATCACACATACAAGGAACGGAACGACACGTTCAATTGCTAGCTAGCGTTTCCAAACGAGTTATACCGGGAAAAGTAGAGGCTGTTATGGCGACGACATTATAGAGCCGTGCGAAATTGCCCACGCTTGAAAGCTAAAACGACTACAAACAATAATTTTTTTTAGTTTCTTCTCTATTACTAACTTGAATTATTTTTTCATTTACATATGTTCTGACTAAATAAATTTCTAAAGAGTAAACTAAACTCCAAAAGGAAAAAAACATAGCCATTTCGCTGATGTTGTCATGTAAAATGTGATTTTTGTAAATGTTTGTATGGAGAACCCCCCAGGGGAGTTCCGGGATGTGTGCCACTGGCATGGGTTGGTCGGGCATCCAAAGTTTGTGGGGGTCGGCCATACATTTGTACTCGATTGGGGCACTCTAAATGGGTCAAAGTGGAATTTTTCAAAATTTGACCTTACACAAAAGTTTGACCCATATTCCGGGACATCAGAATTCGTTTTAGAGGTATAGTTCCTTCGGCAAAGTTTCTTATTTTGAGCCCTAGAATACGATTTTCGTTGTCCGTTGAGCGAATATTAAATCGACCCGCCCTTGGGTATATATATTTAATACTGAAAAAATTTAACGTATAGAAGGAACCATATTAGACCCTCATTATCTTTCGTTTTGGGACTTTTTAAGACGATTGAGCCATGTCCCTCTGTCTGGCTGGTTAACCGACAGGAATTGGGTTAACCGGTTTCGGTTTTGAATTCACTAACTCAAACTTAAGGTTGGGTCATTGCCCTTGTTACAAATATAATGGTTAGTGAACAATACATAATCTAGATGTGTTTCACCCCTGTCATTTATTTTAGAACTTCCCAAATTGTATGAGGCGCATTGACCTCCGAATAAGGAACAACACATTTTTAGCATTCACCACCTCCTCAATTACTTTCCTCTGCAGAAGCGTTGTCAGGGTCCCGTACCTTCATGGCGTATGTAGGCTGACGTTAACCGTATGTTGTTCTTCTCCTTATCCATACTGGTTACAGTAACGTGTCTATCGCAATAGTGAGATACAAATCGACTTAGTAGTCTTGCCTCTAACCGATACAATCTACTCGAATGTTGATACAAAATTTCAAGCAAAAACTACAACAGTGCTATCGAACAACTCATCAAAATGAGCTATGATTTGTTCAATCAAACATCATTCCTCGCTGTATCCACAAGGGCAATCAAATCTGCATTTTGCAGCTACATTTCTCTGTACCAGTGTGTTTTTGACATGGTCGGCGTCTTCTCCGAGGCTACATGCGGGTTTGTCAAAGAGCTTGGTTCAGGCAGTGAGGTATTTACAGATTCAGCTTCATCCACCCAATGCCGGTGTACCTTCGGTGTATATGGTATCCAGTGTGGCTTCCTGATCGCATAGGCTAAGGTCTTAATGTAGCCCCAGAGAAAATAATCGAGGGGTGTCAAGTCTCATAGTTGCGGCGGCGAATTGATGAACGCTCGCCTTGAGATGACCCAGTTCCAAAATTTTCCTTCACAATTGCAAGGGTTTCGTCGCGTGTACTGCATGTAACGCCGTCTTATTCGAGCCACTTCTCGGATATATCGATATTGTCGAGCTCTGACCACAGAAGTCAGTTAACATCGTTCTATACCAGTGATCCCGAAATTTTGAATTTCCATAACACGCGTTAGAGCGATGACACATACAGCGGTTCGCCGACTCGCCACATGATCCTGTGTTTTCAAATGATGCAAGCCACACATGGCGGCATTAATTTCAGTCGGCGAAAAAACGACTCGGCACGTCGTTTACTTTAAGAAACGCACGCGGTTTTTGTGCCGAGTCGGCACTTGTGTCCATTGTTTTCTATGAGCGCGGACACACACAGCGGTGTGCCGACTCGGCGATGGCACACACGGTCAGTGTTGCCAGTTTAGGGGATTTATCCTAAAATTGGGAATTTTTTTTCAAAACAGGGGTTTGCTTTTTTGGGTGGGATCCGGGGATTTTTTTGGGGATGAAAATTTAAGATGTATTTATTAAAAGCGCTTCTTTTGTATCATTGTTTGAAAGTTTTGATCTGGCATTATCTAAACCAAAGCAAGCATACGCACACATATAATATTTGGGTTTGCGTATGTGTGATTGCAAAAACAAAGAGAAGAATGTATATTTTTTGTGTTGCGAGTAAACACTTGCAAATTGTTATTGCTAAATGTTGCCAGCAAAAAGAATTGCATACACTTGTCCGTAGACTAATTACTATACTAGACTTAACAGTTCTCTCAGCAAATTTATGACATTTGGCCTGGTGTGATATTTACGTCGGATGTTGAAAAGAATTGCTTTACTAATACCAGATAGATGCAATGGTTCAAAACAACGAACAAAATAACAACAACGGCATTTCGTTTTGCGTGTTAAAATTATTGTGTTAAATACAACACAATTGTATGCTAACAATAACAGTCAATAAAAAGGTTTAAACCACATTTAAATTTCACAGTTTTTCACCAAAACCACATGAAAAATTAAAGCAAGAAGTTTTGTAATTCCACCTGGTGTATGCACTTTTCGTCAAATATCTCTCTATCACACCGACCGCATCAAGAAGAGTGTGAAAGGAAAATCAGATGAGCCAAATATTCTCTCTAGTATGATTTACTCTATGCACTTGTGAGTCCCTGAAAATATCGCAATTTTTAACTGTACGTGATGACAACAATAGAACCAGTAAAAACCATTTTTGATATTTGGCGTTGCTGAAAATAATAGAAGCAGTGGAGAAGAAATAACGAGATATACTAAAACTATGTACAAAACAATGAAGTAGATGAATCTGAAAATTATAAGACTGAAGTATTTGATATACTAAGCCTTAATGACTTTTAACCAATGTCCAGATCAAAAGCCAGATCTCATTTACCATAATCTTTTTGTTATAACTAATTATTATTAAAATAATAATAATATAATATTTATAATTTAATAATAATTAATTATTATTTTTAGATTTTTCAATATTTAAGTTTTCGTTTTGTTAAAATGAATTCTAAATTAATCTTTGTTTTAAAACTTAAAACTTTCTCGAACTTCCTTTAAAACTATGGGGATTTTTTAGGGGATTTTGAAATTTTGTTGGGGATTTTCGGGGATTAAAAATAACAATTCGGGGATTTCGCCTAAAAAAACTGGCGACCCTGCACACGGTGGTTTTTGTCGACTCAGCAGTGAAAAGTTCGAATCGTTGCGGCAACCAGTGTATCTACGACGGACCACCTAAGGACGACGATTTAAAATATATATTGCATATGGGCTTGCTATATTATCGTTGGAAGAGAAAAAGCAAGAAGAATCGACGAATGTGGATGCATCCAATTGTAAATGATCGTCTAACCAAAGGACATTTTTACACTTTATTTGCTGAACTACGAGAAGATGAGGACAAATTTTTTAATTATACTCGCATGTCAGTGGGTTCATTTCACGAACTACTTGGTTGTATAAAAGAATAAAAAACAAAGAAAAACACTCGGATGAGAAGTTGTATTCCACCAGAAGAAAAATTGATCGTAACCCTCAGGTAAATAAAAATAAAATTTTCAAGTCATTTTGAATACTGAAAATTTCACAATTGCATAGCGGCAGACGCCGCACAAACCAACGTGTGTGTAATCGCCGAGTCGGCAAACCGCTGTGTGTGGCATGGTAGAGTCGGCGTGCCGAGTCGGCGAACCGCTGTGTGTGTCATCGCTCTTATGGGCAGCAAAATGAAGTTTCTGCGCTGCCGACACACGTATAGTATAAGCTTCTTCGTGTGATTTCGGTCGCCTCTTGCTTTGTTTACATTTTTTCCATGCAAATCAAATCAGTTGCTGGTCAGCATTTGTTAGAGGAGGTTCACGCTGCGTAATTGTTTAAAAATACATGAAATTGAACTCGGCTTATTCTGCTTCACACTGAAGCGCAATATGTTACAATATGTGTGTGGGCATCACTGCTCTACACCAGCGACCATTGTGGATGCAAAAATCTAACACTTGTGTCAATTAGCATAACGTCACTTGTGTATAACGGCAATTTTTCTATTCGCTGAGCCGAAAATCGCCTTCATCCGAGGAGATGATTTTTTGGCTAAAACTCACGTTGCGTATTTGTAGCAGAGCCAGAATTTCTATAAGTTTTTTAATAATGTCAAACGATGAATGATGAAATAACTTTAGTGAATATTTTGACAGCTGGATGTCATTGGTAAATTTGACAGCTTCTGAAACGTGACGAATGGAAAAAATGTCATTACTCTCTAGTCACCTATACAATATTTGATATTTTGTCCGCAACGGAGGGGGACTTAAGTTTTAAATTTAGTCCCTTGGGGTTGCATCACGATACCGAAAAGGTTACGTGGGCATATTTTTCACGACCGATTTGTTATCTAAATCAGTAGGCTGCCTTATCTCCAACTATTCCAATTAGTTTAATATTGTTTCTGGGAATGTAGTTTTTGAGATGTCAGTTGTGTAACTTTCATGGTCAAAAAAGAAAATACGTATTTTGTAATATTTGTTTGATCCGGTGTTGGCTGTGACGCTATATTGTTCTCTATTTTAATGATTTCCCCCGTATAATATCTTTTAAATTAATCCGGCAAATTGTTTGTTTGAAGCTCTAACTACACCCTTATTGGAATGTAATGGGAAATCAAGTTATTTTAGTTTTCCTCAAAAGCATTAAATAAGGACAACGAAATCTTTATGGTTCCATCACAACTAACAGATAATAATAGTGAGAATATAAAATACTGAGGTAAGCGAAATCTAGGCCACATCGAAGTTCAATGTCTGACCAGGCAGACAAAAAACTCGTATTTTGTTCGAAATTACTTCACTCGTGCAAATCTCTTTGAGTAATCGAAAGAACTTAATTAATTTTGTCTATTTTGTTGTTGTTGTCTTTCTTTCATTTGACGTACTAGGAAACAAATAGAACTTAGCATTGCATGTCTAAATGTTATTAGCTATTTAGACCAAAAAATCAGTTGAACAACTTTGTTGGCATATTTATCTATATCTTGCTAAACAAAAACTTTTATACTACCACTAGTGTATTAGGCATTAGTTGATTTTAGTTTTGGCTGCTAACATTATTGATATTGATACTTTTCGGAAAGTCAATAAATCTATGGTTAATTAATTAAAGTGCCAAACTGGATTTCGTTCTACGTTAGTTGTTACTGCCATAGTCAAAGTTTGTTGGAAGGAATCGCACGAATCCCATTGCAACAACAGCAAAGAGACCAATATTAAATTGTTATAAACAAACAAAATAATCAAGGAATGCCAAGGACTCACTTCCAATTCCCTCACAAACAACTCACATATAATTTTTAGTTTATTATTTATTGCCCAAAACCCCAGACATAGAAAAAGGGGCTAAGCTGTTAGATTCCCCCTCTCCCCCGCACCTTTTGGGAAGGGCCAACCAAACTGGCGATTGTTGAACTGTGTGTTGGTTTACGGCTAAGGTTGCGGTAAAACAATAGCGTGTTTTTAGTTAATTTTGGGAAAGACGATGAAAAGAAAGTTTTTCAATAAATTCCCATTCAGAATGCAAGAAGGAGTTATGAGGGTCTGTCTACAGTTCAGAACATTTAGCTCAGTTGCTTAAAATATGAAACTGGTTAAGTCGTACCAGGAATTGCATACACACAGGCAGCAATTAGCAATTGAAAATCTACTTCAACCATCAGAAAAATGTTCAAAACAACTGTTCATTATCGTATGTTCAGAGATTTGAAGTTGAAATGTTGTTGGCACAGTGCCTCGTGTGAGAAAGAATTGATATTTCACGTAGCAGTATACAACAAATGAATTTCTAAAATATTGTGGGAAAAAATTAAATATTTTTCTTATTTTTATTTTTATTCAAAATGGAAAAATGTAGTTGGAAATATTTTATGTTTGCTGATGAAATATAAATTTCGAATACATCGAAAATGTATTTGATTAAAAATTTATAAATATTTTATTTATTCTTTCTGATTTAATTAAATTGAAATATTTAAAAATTTTCGTTTGTTCGAATAAATTTTTTTTAAAGTTTTTGAAAAATTTTAAAATTTTTATTCTATTCCGTTTCAATAAAATAAAATTATTTCTTATTATGATGTTGATTGTTTGGCTCTTTTGTTTTGACTGTGTTGATTTAATCCGGCTTGAGGTCAGGAATTGAAAATACCAGGGTATTTGATAGTGTTTCAAGGATTGAAGAATGGGAACATCAGACAAATGGTTAAATTGTACAAAAAGTAAATATGTATATTTAATGGAGAAGAATAAACTAACAGTGATGCCGCACCCCCCTGGTCATCCCATAATCCACAAAGCAGTCGGGGGTTTCTCATCTCTACCTGTGCGTCTCAGTGAGCAATAGGCAGTTCTAAGTTCTTGCCGAACAACTACACAATTGGAAGTAAATAATTGTCCCATCGTTATAGCATCTATTTATTGCCCGCCCTCGTGCACTACGCCCAAAGAACAGTTCGTCTCATATTTCCAAACACTGGGCTCAACATATTTGGTGGGTGGTGACTACAATGCAAAGCACCAGGTCTGGGGCTCCCGATTAAATAATACAAGAGGGTAGGAACTTACAAACAGCCATGAAATCTGAACGTCTTCTTCATTTGTCGACTGGAGAGCCAACATATTGCCCTTCTGATCTTGCACAAGCTCCGGACGTTATCGACTTCTTTATTTTGAAAAATATTGACAGAAATAAATGCGAAATACACCCATGTCTTGAGTTATCTTCTGACCACTCTCCAATAATAGCCGTTTCAGTGAAACAAGTCGAAGTACCGCTTAAACTGCACACGAATGAGACTGATTAGGCTTAGTTTAGGGAAACCTGCAGCGGATTTATTAATCTAAAAACTTCTCTAAAAAATAAACACGAAATAGAAGAGGCAATACATATGTTCATTTCACATATACAACAAGCAGCTTGGGAGAGAAGGCGACAACCCAACACTGAACGCTCCAGCCGAAATATACAACTTCTCCTCCACCAAAAGCGACTTGGCATACAACAAGGTTTCGAGAAGACAAAACCCGTCTTAATAGAGCTAGAAGAAAATTGCAAAAAGCTTTGGCGGAGGAAAAAGATTTAGAATTTGACTGTTTTGTTTCCTGCCAATCAGGAAAACAACCTGCAGTAAAATAAAAATGTTGATAAAAAAAATTTACCAAATAGGAAAAAGGCACCAGGTTTTGATCTGATCACATCGAAAACCCTCAAGGAACTCCCAAATATAGCCATTACACACTTCAGAAATATTGTAAATGCTATATTCAGAGTTGGATACTTTCCGGTGCAGCTTAAAGTGGCTGAAGTAATAATGATTCCGAAGATAGGAAAACCGCTAGAAGATGTGCAATCGTACAGACCAATAAGTCTACTAACAGTGATGGGCAAACTAATTGAAAAAATTTTACTTCTTCGGCTAAAACCAATACTGCTTTCAAAACATCTTATTCTAGACTATCAATTTGGCTTCAGAGACAGTCATGCAACGATAGAACAGGACTGTCGACAATAAGAACTGCCTTCGAAGAAAAAAATATTGCTCAGCGGTATTCTTGGATATTAGCCAAGCTTTTGACAACGTATGGCATACTGGCTTACTATACAAGATTAAAAAGAACGGTTCATATCCGTTCTTCGAAATAATGAATTCTTACTTAGAATGCAGATACTTCTTTGTGAAAGTTAACGGTACCCAAACGGACCTATATAAAATTAAATCTGACACACCACAGGGCAATGTTCTCGGCCCATTGCTGTACACTCTGTTTACTGCAGACCTACCAACATGCGAAAATACTGTAACAGCTACATTCGCAGACGACACAGCACTGTTATCATCGCAGCAGGACACAATAATAGCATCGGTAAATCTGCAAAGTCACATACACAAAATCCAGGAGTGGTGCCAGTCATGGAGACTCAAAGTCAATGCCAATAAGTCAGCGCATGTAACTTTTACGTTGAGAGCCGAAACATGTCCACGTGTAAAAATCAGCAACGCAGAAATACCACAAGCCGACAGTGCAAAATATCTTGGCATACACCTGGACAGACGTCTAACTTAGCAGAAACATATTATAACGAAAAGGAAACAACTTGGTCTTAAACTAACATCTATGTACTGGCTTATGGGCCGAAACTCTAAGTTATTGTTAGATAACAAGTTACTGCTGTACACAGCAATCATCAAACCAATATGGACATACGGAGCAGAACTCTGGGGTTCAGCAGCAAAATCAAACATTCAACTCATACAGAGGTTCCAATCCAAATGCCTACGTCTTATCGCAGATGCGCCCAACTACGTAAGAAACGAAACCCTACACAGAGACTTCCGACTAAATATTTATATGTTAGTATGTCTTCACATACTAACATCTTGGCACGCAGACTTCTTGAAGTAGCTACACATAACAGAAGATTAAGAACATTTAAACTTACGCACGTAGTAAGCACTCGGTGAAATGGTTGTTTCTCTTCAGGCTAAGACTGAGATGAATTTTAAATTTGTTTGAATATTTTATACAAGTTGCCTATTGTCAAATATCTGATAGATTGCAACATAAAGAAGGAGAAAAAAAACTACTGGGCACTTCTAAGACCTTGCCGTACTACTGGGGTTGACTTCAAATCCCCTACACTCGTGGGACTGGAAATGAATTCTACACAAATGCAGCAACGTAACAGTCGATAATGACGATGTCAATATAACGAACAATGACAATAACAAAACTACTACAATCAAATGGGCAAATACAGGGCTGAAAATACCGCTCTATATTCGTGGAATAAAGCCGTCGCGCGGGCGGCGAAATGATCGACGATCAGTCACAAGAGTTCTGGCGAGGTTGGGCAAGATCTATCCGGAAGAATTTACATAGAAAAAAAAGGCGTCAATTAACTGGCCAAGGAATTTGACCAGCACACGGAATGCCAACAAGTCCACATCAGTGACATTGGGAAAGTGTTTACGATCATCGGATGATCCGCCAAAGTCTAAAGACCCAACGTGACCGGAAACCGCGGTCCGAAGGCGTTTAGTGAACTGCTGAATGAGAGCCTCACTATGGCTGTCATCGACAAAGGACATGTACATTAGGGTGTACTAAAAAACGCTTTTGTGGAATTTCAAATTTGGGGGGTCTAAAACGCCGCGTATTATAGAGGTGATTACGGGAGTGTACAACTTTTTGATGTGTTAACATCTAAAGGTGCGGGTACGTTCTAAATTCACAAAATGAATACATCCAAACACAGTGTGTCCGACTGCGATCACACAGATTGTCTGACTGCGATCACACATTGTAACGGCAAACTCCTCCGAAACGGCTGGACCGATCTGTATAAAATGTTATGGGCATATCGGGTAGGTCTCAAAATTGGCCAACATCTATTTTTCAAACCCCGAAATGATAAGGCTGACCAACCCCTATATAGGAAACAGATTTCATACAAAAAAACAATAACTTGAAATATTTTTATATTTCTACAACAAAAGCTAAACTAATTTATTATTTTGTTTCACGTTCATTGTTTTTAACAATTTCATTCGATCTTCTTGGACTAGAATTCCCCAAGTTGTGACTAATTTCTTTTGGAATCCATTCCATTTATCCTAGAGAACAGTGAACAAATCGTATCAATTTCAAAATTCTCTTTGCCGGACATTTCTCTCTTAATGGACCCCTAGATTTTCTTTGGGGTTTATATCTGTAGCTTCAGAAAGAACTTCCATCGGACTTAAATCATTTTACAAAATTCACATCTTGACTTTGTAGGCACTGTACTATCCAAAACGACTAATTTTAAGTTTGTTAATATACGTCCATATTTTTATTACAGGTCATTTATCTCTACATGGTCATTTTTGAAACGGCTACCTAGTTCGGATGTTTCATGAATTATATTTTTTGCTTTTACGCGTGTGGAGTTACTATGTTTGACAAAGTAGCCGGAATGTCCAAATCTCGCTCCTAAACAATTGTTTTCTCATAGATTAACATGATATTTTTGTCAGTTTCTATTGAATTTTTGGTATACGAAATTTAAAAATATTTGAATAAAACCTAATTATACAGGGTGATTCAGGAAGTTCCGGACAAATTTCTCCAGCGTATTCCTTGGCTCATTTCATGAAGAAAAGTCCACTAGCACCATGTCCGAAAATGCAAGGGTACGAAATCGGAACGGGTTAAAAATTTTCGGATTATTGGTCGGGGGGTGGTAGTAGGGTAAAGTTGCTAACTTCTGAGCTAGTGGTCGGATTTTTAACGTAGAATACGATATACGGTAAGGTAGGGGTGTTGATCTGGAGCACAAAATTTTGAGAAAATGTTTGTCACTTTCATTATAAGTATTTAATACTTTATGCATGCATTGAAGAAAATTCAGGTAGGGTCGTAACATATTTAATATGTCTTCTTTTGATTTGTATTTAAATAATCATACTGCTACATATAATTTTTTTGATTCTATAAGTAAATCAAAATGTAACTCCTTCAAATTTTGTATTAATTTTCATATGCTTTGTATTTTATGTATTATAACATCATGTGTAAGAGCAGTACGATTATCTGTGTGTTCATCACAGAACCAGTGTGAGAAAGAGAAGAAGTATAATGACAATGCATGTTTTATGTGAACATTACAGAACCGGTGTTGCCACATGCAGTATTTACACTTGTTTTCAAAAGTGCATCGAATTGATATAAAGTGTACCCAAATTTTGTTAAAAACTATCCTAAATTTTTAACATAAAAATTAAAGATAAATTTGATATATTTAAATCATTTATCAAAAATTATATTTAATTCATATATTTTAATTGCAAAATGACTAACGTATTCTACGTCTGACCTATGCGCCCGTGTTATCTAACACAGGCTTCATATTTTTTTGTTTTTGGGCTTGTTGGAAAGGTCTTTAAGATGCTTTTCAGAATCAATAAAAAAATTTAGAAAAAAGTCAAATCGCCGAGATACAGATACAAAATTCACATAACCTCAATTTGCGCAGCCAGATGTGCAGGTAACTTATATTTCTGTTGAAAGATAGCCATACCTCTTACCTTTCCAAAATAACCTAAACGAAGCCCAGAGGTCTTACCGTGCCAAAGTTATGACCATTTTACTGAAATCCAAAAATGTTTGTTTTTCTTTTTGGAAGCGAAATAACAGCACACATATATTTGGTTTTGTAAATTAAAACGTTTAAGATTTTATTTTATTGAAATTTTCAGAAATGGTCATAACTTTGGAACGGTAAGACCCCTGGGCTTCGTTTAGGTAATTTTGGAAAGATAAGAGGTATTGCTATCTTTCAACAGAAAAAAAAACATAAGTTACCTGCCATCTGGCTGAGCAAATTGAGGTTATGTGAATTTTTTTCCGAAAGCTCTGTATCTCAGCGATTTGACTTTTTCTGCTTCGGAAGGGCCTCTTAAAGACCTTTCCAACAAGCCGAAAAACAAAAAAATCCGACCACTGGCTCAGAAGTTAGCAACTTTACCCTACTACCCTCCGACCACCAATCCGAAATTTTAAACCCGCTGCCATTTCGCACACTTGCTTTTTCAAACATGGTCCTAGTGGACTGTACTTCATGAAATGAGCCAAGGAATACGCTGGAGAAATTTGTCCGGAACTTCCTGAATCACCCTGTATAAGTACTTCAATTATTTGAAGACTGTTGTATTACAGTTACGTGAACATGACAAGTACGTGTAACTTGCACGTACTTAATTGACATATCGTGATGTGACATCACAATATAGGTTATAGTGTGGGGGTAGTATTATTTGCATTGTGTGTATTTTATTACAACACGCTTCAAACAAGTTTAAAAATATTAGACCTTTTTTGTAGTGAAGTTGACGCTTCAGGGAAACTACGCTTAGGAGTGTGGAAACGTTAAAATGTGATATTATACCACAAGATACCGATAAATATGCGATAAAAATAAGTTTATCAGATAAATTTCAGTACGAAAAATTGTGCCGTATGCAAAAAAAATCGTGCTAAATAATTACACTAAAATTGGAAAAATGTTGAGAAAATTAAGCTAAACAGGATTTGGCATAATTTTTGCAAAAAAAACAAGTGCCATAACCCAAAAACTTATGCCAAAACGGCACAAATTATGCCAACATGGTAATACTGATTAGTTGTCAGTTAGCGCTTCAATGACATGCGAAATACGTACCTTAATTTTGTCCTAGAGTTCTCTTTTTTTGTCATCATAATGGCTTTCACCCAAAATTAATAATGGCCCTCACACATTTCCTACATTTAACTTCTTATCTTCACCGCGTTTATCATTCTATTTCATGTAATTATTTGATTTGTATTCACTGTTTATTCACTTTTTGTTATTTTGGGAAATGTTTTTATTTTCCTTTTTACATTATATCGTACTTTACTAACACTTGTGCGCACCGTTAGAACAAAGAGAATGTGGGAGAGATAGAGAGCGACACTCACGAAAAATTGCTAAATAACAACAATTGCAAAATAACACAAGCTAGTACGTAAACTTAGGATTTAGCAAACAAACGCCTTTTCTACTCATTAATTTATTGATTTTCTTTTATATAATTGCATCAATTCAAAGATCACACTTTAAACTTTACTTCAGTAAAACAGTTAAATCATTTCGATCATTAGCATCCGAAATTTTCGAGAATTACACATAAGAAGTACACGGACGCATGCTAAACGTACCAATTAAAACCACGCACTGAGTGATTGTTCACCATGATCATGGTTAAAAGAGAGATGGTAAACTGATGGGGTGAAGGCAGTGTTGCCAGTTTAGCACTTTAAGTGCAATTCTAGCTTCTTTTTTTGGCTTCTGCACTTTTTTTCTGGAAAAACATGCTGAATGCTTTTTAACACTTTTTTGGGAAATTTTTGCTAACTTTTAACTTTTCTTGATCATTTTTTGCATTTTTTGTCGACAAATTGCATTTTTTTTTATAATGTATGGCAGTTTTTCGGAATTGAACTCTGAAATAATGCTTATTTTCAACCATGAATTATAACATATATTGAATAATCACAATATGTTGGTCTAGACTTTTATTAGCAATTTCTTTAAGTTTGATGTACGGAAAAAAATTATTTTGAATTTTCCTCTACGTAAATTACTGGTCAAAATCGAATAGACGGTTCAACAGTCTAATTATTTTAATAAGTTTAAGAAACGGAAACAGCTTTCATTAAAGCGGTTAACTTGGTTAATCGGTCAGCTTTTGTATGGGAGTTAAGTACAAATTTACTGATTAATCAATTTCAGTTTACATGCTGACAGTTCCGACAACGGTATGAGACCGATTGAATTTACCGCGGCAAAAAACATTGCAGCTAGTGGCACAAGATTCCAGCATAAAGACATTCACAAGGCCACTTGGGTATCCGATAATTAAAGAACGAAGAACCAAATTGATCCCTTGGAACCACTCATCCAGTGTAATGGATGTACGAGTGATCATAGGAGCTAACATCGCTTCTGATAACTACGTGATACCAGCAAAGGTTCGCACCGGACGCAGAGAAGGCTAGACATCGGAAAGCTGCAATTACCAGATGTAACCAGAGCCACTCAAGGAAACTCTCGCAACTTATGGCACAGAGCCCAGACCTCCCGATGACGTCGTGAAACTCAGCGGAAACCCATTTCCGACTCTACCAAAACTGCCGTAACAACCGTACTTGGTTTTGAAAAACCGCTTCCCAAAAAACCTTGGTACAAAGACTCGCATAGCAAATGATGAAAAGAACTCTGCCGTATGGCAATGCTTCGGACAATTGTAACCCTACGAATGGAGGAAAAAAGAAATGAGGTAAACCGTCTCTTTAGGCGCAAGAAACCGTAGTGGAGAAAGCGCGAGAGTGAGAAATTTGAGACATACAGAAGGAAGAACGAAGCCCGAAAATTCTACCAAAAAGTCAAAAGCCCTTTCTGTAAAGACAAGGACGGAAATCCCATTGCAGATGTGCACAGCATGTTGGGAATATGGAGCTATCATTTCTCCGCGCTACTGGTACCTGAGCTATCCAATGACGGTGAGAAAATCGATCAAATCGATCACAGTTTAGACAACGAAGTCAATTGCCCCCTGCTAACCAAGCGCAGATGCGGTATGCGGTTTTATGTCAGTTTGTTCGGATCATTTTCGCAGTCACAGTCAGTATATCAGTTTAGCAATGAAAATCATCCAGCAATTTTAAGCCCTGATGTTGTCCTTAAAGGTTTACGGCAGTTACCATCTTGACCAGCCAGCTATACAGACAGACGGGCATGGCTCAACTTCTGACTTCTCGTATGCGTTAAAGTATTTTCCGTATCTAATGTTATATACTTTTTTTATCGAACATTGGCCGTAAAGTGCCGCTGAACTAAAATTTTGTGATTGTTTCAGTTTTAGCACTTTTTTTTGCAAATTGCTCTTTTTTTTGGCATGTTTTTTTCGACAGCTTCTGGCAACACTGGGTGTAGGTGTTGATTTTCTTGTGGTACATACTGCATACGAGTATTCTAAAGAAGTGGGGTAAAGTTCAGAAGTTCATAGCCATGCATACATACATATATGTATGTAGTGTGATGAAAGCTTTACGGCTGTGTGTTTATTGAAAATATTTCGGTCGTGGTAAATTGTGTTGAATTTAAATTTGTGTAGTTAAGATAGGGATGCCAGATTTGAAATTCACAAAAAAAGTACATCGTGGAAAAGGGGCAGTACAATTAAGAAAAAAATCCAATGAGTGTTCGAACTCACTGGCGATGTGTTAACACCTTTTTGTTACACGGTACCTGTTCGATTTCTATGAACACATTCGTAAATGTTACATTGGAAAATAAAAAACAGCGTTCAATCATATGATGACGTTACAGTTAAATAATATTAATACTTAAAATTATTTAAAGACCAGTGCAAGCACGTGTGTCATTATTTTCTTGCTCAATACTTCTTGTTTGATTCAAAGTCAAAGAATGCAAAGCAACAGACACTTGTATATACATACATTCATACATACATTTTTATATTCGTACATACGCTACACAAGTTCACAAAATTGTCGTTGCTCTCTTGCTATCTCATTTTTATATACGTGTAATGCGTCATTACTCTCTTTGCTCTGAGAGTGCTCCCACATTTTATTGGATTTACCTTTCACTATAATAAAAAAACAACAACAACTAACCCTACTACTACTACTGATATGTTGGTGATTTATTTGTGCTTGCTGTGTCGTAGAGTGTTTGTTTGGATGCTGGTTGTTGGTTGGGTGGGGGGGGGGGGGTAGCTAAAATAAAAACTGTTAAGGGAATGCAAAGAGTGGAAGAGGGTAAGTGTAAATTGTCATGGGAGAGGGTATATAAGCTTCGGCCCGGCCGAACTTAACACCGTTTCTACTTGTTTTTGTATACACCGGGCAATGCTGAACATCAAATGACCCGCTTTGTTTGGCCATAGCAACAACAACGAAACAACCAAACACACAACATCACACATAGTTTGTCCGAAGTAGTTGACGTATACGTGTGTCACATAACCACATGTTTGCCATATCAACAGCAACGAAACAGCCAAACACACAACATCACACATGCTTTGTACGAAGTAGTATTAGTATGTCACCATGCATCGTGTACAATTACGGCTCTTTTCTGGAATTTGCTCACGGAAAAAACATCTACTAAATTTTGCTACAATTTATATATGGAAATAGCTATAATTATAGCTAAAACTGGGACAGTGGCGTTTTATAGCAAAATTTCATATATTTTATAACAAGCAAATATAAGAGCATTTGATGAATATTATGCTTGCTTATGTTGTATTTGTATCTAATTTTGTTGTAAAAATATCTGCTAAATAACCAATTTTACTTCAAATTATTGAACAAGAGTAATATAATTTTTGCATTTGTATCAATCGCTTATAACTACTTTTGCTACATATATTTACACATTCTAATACAGTGTAGTTCTTATTATAGTCTATTTTGTATCTAATATTCGATATTAGAGTAGCTGCTTAACACAAAGCCATTGTTACTTTTGCTATTTATTCATTTGTATTCTCAAACTTAAACTATGCAAAATAGCTTTATTTTGTGGCTCATTTAGCTACAAGATGTGGCTAGAATAAATTTGTATTTGGTGATTTTTACTGTTTAATTCTTACTGTTGAGAGTAGGTTTGGTGCCAAATTTGCAACAAAATAGTATATCTAATTTTATATACATTATAGGAAAATTAGTAACCGGTCAGCCCGTTGGTTTAGCCATATTTTACTTACCATTTTTGTTCCATACATGGGAAATAAAAAATAGCCTGTTAACTTAAAGTAAGAATTTTATTTTATTAAGAATATTTTTCGTGTTGTTTTAATTTACATGTTTAGTTTTAACATAAGTTAAGGTAAATTTATATTTTTTACTTTAAATTAATTATGTGATAAGCAACATGAAATTCAAACTTATAATTATGTTCTATACGACTAAAAGTTGGGATTAAATTAATTAATTAATTAAATTAAATTAAAGAGATAAAATGTAAACTTACACTAACAAGGGAAGAAAGGAGTCTTCAATTTCTTGAGTTGACAATTTTTTACGTTTTGCACACCCTTGATGTACGAAGATTTGTTGCGCAAATGAGGCAAAAGAAGTAAACCTCGAAAGTTATTTTTAAAATTTATAATATCTGCGATATGTTTCTTCGGTTGAGTTAAAGAATCAATCGTAGACAATTTACAACCAGTTTTAATTCGTTTTTCTCCAGTTGTGATCAATTTTTTGTAAAATACTTCCCAACTTGCAAATAATTTATTTGTGCTATCGCAGTAAAGAGTATCAACATCTTGTAGTAAAAGTATTGATCCTTTGCTTGTAGCCAAAATCGGAAATTTATTCATATACTCTCCAACAGCTATATTTGTATCAAGGATGCTGCTTCTTTGTTGATGAGTTTATTTCCAATACTGCTTTACTTTATCCCAATCAGAAATAGTTTTGTATAAAGAATCCAATTTTTCTTTTAAATCCGTGGACACTTCAGTTGTGTTAACTGTGACTTGCGATTCCTCATTTCTTAACTTATTTAATTTTGATTTTAAGTGATTGTAAGAATCCCAAAGCTTTCCAGACGAATGTTTTTTAGTATTTTTATCGTATGGAAAAAAGTAAATTGTTTGAAATTCAGTTTCTTTTGGAAAAGTAAAATTATTTGTTTTCTTAGTTCCAAAAAACGATCAGTTGTTATTTTGAATATCGTAGGATAATTTTGTTTTTCAAATTCTTTACGAATCAAAATTTTCGTCAGTAAATTTCTATAATATGTATCTAAACTGTCATTGTTTTGATAATACAAATTGACCAACTTTCCTTCAGCACATTCAAGATATTTTGGAATTTCAATAGTTTCTTCATATGGGTTAATTACTCTTAGACCTAAATTTGCGGGAATGCTTATGTCAAAATTTTGGTGACTGGTTCCTGCAATAAACTATAGGAAATTAAAAATTATTATTATGCAACTAAATATTTGTTAAGAAAAAAACTAGTTTTATATATTATATTTACATATATAAGTATTTATATTTTTATTTTATGAAAATTATTACATTATATAGTAAAAGTAGCTATATAAACTTACTAAATATATTATATAATGTAGCAGAAGTAGCTATATAATTTTACTTAATATATTATATTATATAGCAGAAGTAGCTATATAATTCTACTAAATATATTACATAATGTAAGCATTTAATAAATTAATAGCTTGGAATTTTTAAGGTTAGAAATTTTTCACAACTTACTTACATTTTCAAGAGATTCTATGGTATATTTTTGAAGTGTTGGTTCACTATTTCCACTTTCGCAATTTGTTGAATATTTAATATTTGTTTTTATTTTAAAAACATCGGGTCCAATATCTTTTGTTGTAAACTTACTTGATCAATATATTCAGCTCTGAAACGTTTCCAAAACAAAGCTCGATCTGATTGGTTTTTTACAATATCAGCAATTCTGTAGTAGTCCAAACCTTGAAAAGCCGCTAAAGTAATTTCACAATCTTTAAAAAAAAAATCCAATGAGTGTTCGAACTCACGGGCGATGTGTTAATACCTTTTTGCTACACGGTACCTATTCGATTTCTATGAACACATTCGTAAATGTTACATTGGAAAATAAAAAACAGCGTTCAATCATATGATGACGTTACAGTTAAATAATATTAATACTTAAAATTATTTAAAGACCCAGTGCAAGCACATGTGTCATTATTTTCTTGCTCAATACTTTTTGTTTTATTCCCACAAAAGTCAAAGAATGCAAAGCAACAGACACTTGTACATACATACATACATTGTTATATTCGTACGATATAACCGAAGATCAACATAAAATACTTTTTAATATTACTCCAAATTAATTCTCCAAATTAAAACACTTAAATCTCGGCTCGCCGATATCGGATCGCCTTAATTTTTGGCCTAAACTCTTCGTCGAAACCCGCACTAGCTTTTTAATCCAAAAATTAATAAAATCGGCTATGAATTTTCGGAGAAAATCGCGTGGGAAAATTATATGAAAATCGCCCAATAATCACTTTCAATACCGACTGCCAAGCAACGAACAAACAAACGATGATTTACTCTTATGGTGCCCACACACGATGCAACATTGTTTGAAACATGGCCATGTTTCAAACCATGTTGCATCGTGTGTAGCAATGTTTCATGTTTACAATCGTGTTTCATTTTTGGTTACAAAAATATCAAAATTTTTTGATATTTTCTGTGTTTCAAACACAATGTTGCATCGTGTGTGGCGATGTTTACTGTTTTTGCTCTATCATTCGTTGCGAGCAGTTGTGCTGTGAGGTTCTTTTTAATAATTCGCGGAGTAAAGGAAAGCGAAGAGAGACAAAAATGACGACAATTGGAAATAATGAAAACTGCAGAAATTTTATAAAAGAATTTACCAGAATTACGGAACGTAAAATGTGATAGTTATAAAAATAAAACTAAAAAAACAGCAGTATATTAATATTTTTCTCCTTCCGCGTACGTTTGTTTAGCAGAAAAACTCACCGACTGATGTTTCATTTATGGTTTCAATTTTGGTTGCATCGTCTGTGGTAAAAAATGAAACCAGGTTTCAAACACATGTTGCAAACAATGTTGCATCGTGTGTGGGCAGCATTACAAACCTAACACTTGCGTATGTATTAAATTTATAGTTTACTGCCCTAGAGGCGCGCGTATAGATGTTAACACATCAAAAACACACAATATAAAAATGATTTTATAATTAATTTTTTACAAAACTGCTTCTTTTCTGCAACGTAATCTTCGTCAAACTCTGAGAAAACTTAAAGACATAGTGATGTGCTACCGATAATTTTGGCACATTATTATACAAACATGCATATATGTATATACTATATTTAAAATAATAGCAGCCGATAGCAATTTTTTGTACGTTATTTAATTAATTTTACTGAAAATTTATAGCAAAATTTGCTATTTGAAATTTCACAACTTTCCATTATTTTTTTATTTTAATTTTTTTTTGTTTAACATACCCTTAAATATTTTTATCAATTGGAGTTACCCCCATTGATTCAAACTTCCTTCCACATCCATAATTAATACTTAATTTTTTTTGTTTAATATTATTTTTAAATGCGCTATTACTTTACTTTAATTTGCAGCAAAAGAAATGTTTTTGACCACGTGACATTCAGACTGAAATAGAAAACAAAACAAAACAACATTAAACAATAAGTAATATTTATGCATACAAAGTACACTAATAAGGCTATGTCAGATGCTAAAACGGCAAAGTTTTGTTGCAATTTTTGCTACAAAATGTATTAAGATATGATTATATTTAAGGGGTTTACAGTTAAGCCTTGCATTATATTTTGATACATTTTTCAGCAAAATATGCTTTTGCGTATGCATCGACTGCAACAAAATATTCGCCTCGCATAAATATTTTATTGTGCACAAATATAGTGTATTCAGCTATCCAAATATACAATTGGTCACGAAAAATCTTATCCATAACAGATATATATTCATTGTTATATTTTGCAGGAAGTACAACGATAAATACTTGTGATTTTGTAATAATTATGTTAATTTTAACCGTAAATAATGACAAATTTTGATATAATTTGGCAGTTATATTTTATAGCAAAAATTCAGTGGGACTTTTTTTTCTGTGTTTGAAAGAAACATAATATTATTGATACACAGGATTTAAATAGTTTTTACTGCTTTAAACAATTTTTCCTTCAGTTTAATTGTATTGTGTTAAAAAATAAATCGTTTTTAACCCTTTTCTTTAATTTAACATTGTGTGATCGCTGTCAGACAATTTGTGTGAGCGCAGTCGGACAAATTGTGTTTGGATGTATTCACTTTGTGAATTTAGGCCGTACCCGCGCCTATAGATGTTGTTAACACACCAACAAATATTTCGCTATATTTATTCAAATTATGCACAAAATTAATAGACTGCTATTACGCCAAAGGATGTATGTATGTGATATGTATATCAAATGGAGAGAAGATGCATTTTACGGACTTTATTTATGTAGCTCACACCTTCAGGTCGGTATAACAAATCAAAAACTTCGCTGTGAACGAATGTGGGGCACACATTAAAGGCGGCCACAAAAAAAGCCTTAGCATTGCACAATACAATGCCGAAATGACATCAATGTGGAAATCCGACAATTTTGAAACTCAAGTTAATCATACTGATCAATTTGGTTGATTAGAATATTTTCAAAATCTATTTACATCCACATAAGTACGAACCGCAGAAAATATGGATGAAATACTGCGGACTTCACACATATTTTTAATGCTACGCACCTCCAGCCATCCACGCTATTTGCCATCTTTCCTGTAAATATTTGATCTAGTGCGATGCCTTTTTCTGCAAGTATCTCCCTGTAACAATTGCTCCCTGAGCTTATGTCTACTATACGGCTTACTCTCTAAAAATTAAAAAAAATTACTGCGTCTATGCATTTGGCCGGATTTTGTTATTTTACTTTTTTTGCTTAAAATAACGTGTTCAACACGTCCATCAACAAATGGTTGTTTTTGGCATAGAGTAAATATGAAGTAGAGCCGCCATTTGTCTCATCTGACGTTTTCTTTCACACTCTTCGTGATGCGGTCGGTGTGATAGAGAGATGTTTGACGAAAAGTGATATACACCAGGTGGAATTACAATAACTTCTTGCTTTAATTTTTCATGTCGTTTTGGTGAAAAATTGTGAAATTTAAATGCGTCTTACACTTTTTTATTGACTGTTATTGTTAGCATACATTTGTGTTGTATTTAACACAATAATTTTAACACACAAAGCGAAATGCCGTTGTTGTTATTTTGTTCGTTGTTTTGAACCATTGCCTCTATCTGGTATTAGTAAAGAAATTCTTTTCAACATCAAACGTATACATCACACGAGGACAAATGTCAGAAATTTGGTGAGTGAAAGGTTTTCTCTACCCCTATTTACTCTATGGTTTTTGGAGTGTAAGCCGTAAAATGAATTTTGGATTTGTTCTCTTTTGCATTCTTGTGTTGTTGGTATGTATTTGTGTAGAGTTTGACAACTGAGGCGAATGAGACAAAAACAAAATGCCTGTTGTTGCTGCCTACAACTACAACAACACCTGCTGCTATTACCATGTTTCCGAGCAAATGCTGCATAAAAGACAAACGTCAAAATTTAGAGTACTTGTTAAAATTTTGTGTAGCCCTGGGGCTAATGAAAATTTTGACAATGTGTGAAAACACACAGCATACGTAGCAGAATGGTAAGAGTCAAGTGTGGTAAGATTTGGCAATGGTAGTAGTTTGTTTAGCTTACGCCGCACACTGGTAGGGGAACCATGCATTAAACTGCAGTTACACCTACCAAGATTATAGCTTTTTTCGGGATTATAAATGTCAAACTCCATAAGAAAAAACCGTCGATAATCCCGAAAATGCGTTAATCCAATTTTGTTTTCAAACGCAAATAAAAATCTATCCTTCACATTTACAGATATATAAGTTTAAGTAGTCTTCCATTAAATAAAATAAGTTTAATGAACCTAAAATGTATAAGCCATTTTGCAAATTTCTGCTTTTGAGTCTCTCCTTGATAACATTTATATTCACAAGAAATGATAACAAAATGTATCTAAGATAACTTTTTGTTCACATTTCTTGAAATTGAACATGTGGGAACATTGTCATTGCTCAAGTGGGAATTTAAGTGCGAAATTGAAATGCCACTTAATATCGCTTAGCTGTCCCGTACAAATTTAGTTATAATAAACTTTAGCGAGGTAAAAAAACACACTTATTCTCTTTGTTTTTTGTGGGTATAAAAAGAAGTATTAAGCTAGAAAATATTGGCTCTTGTCATTAAATATTTTTAAGTGCCATTAAGTCTTAATATTATTTAAATGAAATGTCATCTATGATTGAACGCCTTTTTCACAGGTTGGTTTTTTATTATTGTGAAAGGTAAGTCAAATAAAATGTGGGTGCGGAGCACTCTCAGATCAAAGAGAATAATGACGTAGTTATACGTATGTATATAAAAATGAGATAGTAAGGAGCAACGAAAATTGTGTGAACTTGTGTACGAACATAACATAATGTACATGTGTCTGTTGCTTTGCATTCATTCTCTTTGTTTTTTGTAGGAATAAAAAAAGTATTAAGCAAGAAAATAATGTCACATGTGCTTGCACTGGTTTTTAAATAATTTTATAATAATAATAATTAATAATAACACTGTATGTGATTTTTGCACTTTAAAAATCTGAATTGAGTGAAACAAAGCGAACCTGCATAATTTTGATACGCTGAATCTAATGGCATTTCCCGTTTTTCTCTACCACGTCAAAATTTCGAGATACTTGACCCAAAAGTTTGCTGGGATGTCAACAACTGTAATATTTTTGAGACTGAATTAGAGGCAGAACGCTTCAAAATTGAAGTTTGACTTCTGAGTAAGAAATGTAGAGGACCTTAAGAAGAATACCAACTTCAATTTTGTACCCCCTCTCCTCCCCCCTTACCCCTAATAATAAAGTTTTTGTCGAGTTATTAGGGGTAAGGGGGGAGGTATCTTTCTTACTCAGAAGCCAAACTTCAATTCTGAAGCGTTCTGCCTCTAAATCAGTCTCAAAAATATTACAGTTGCTGACATCCCAGCAAACTTTGGGGTCAAATATCTCGAAATTTTGACGTGGTAGAGAAAATCGGGAAATGCCATTAGATTCAGCGTATCAAAATTATGCAGGTTCGCTATGTTTCACTCAATTCAGATTTTTGGTCACACACAGTGTAATTAATTAATTAAATAATTTATAATAATTTTATATTATACTAATGTGTTCATAGAAATCGAACAGGCACTGTGTAACAAAAAGGTGGTAACACATCGGTCGTGAGTGCGAACACTCATTGGATTTTTATTTTATACGCGGGTACTTATAGTCCCTTACCGGCCGTTGAAGTTTCGATTCCTAGTACATTTGCGATAAAAAAGAAGTAAATTTGTTTTTAACAATATGAGGCCCAAATGACGTTCATGATGAACATATATAGAACAAAATATTTTCAAAATCTCTATCATGCTTATTTTGTCTTCCTCACTTTGTTGTATTTTACATAAATATTGTACCAACTATATAAAATACATATATTTGTAGGTGATTTTGCGAAACAGAAAGACAAACCTGCGAATCAAATGAAATGTTTTGAAAAATTAGCTATTTAATGGAATATCTATGAAAAATACAGCAAATTGGGAAATACAAAATATACATGATAAATATTCAAAATGACGTCGTGAAAAAAAAAAAATTTTTTTAAATATTTTTTTCTATAGTAGAGGTTCATCATGACATGGTCGTTTGCGCCCCATATTGTCACAAGAAAATACTTTTTTTTCGAAAATGTACTAGAAATCGAAACTTCAACGGCCGGTAGGGGACTAAAAGTACCCACGTATACAAAACAGTATGACGTTTCCGTAATCACCTCTTCATTGCGCGTAGTTTGAGACCCCCTACTCAAAAAGAAAGTTTTCAATACACCCTAATGCACATGGAACCGTCTTCCGCAATAAATGGTTAGGTGTTTTGGATGGCCCTAATGACAACCACTGTGAGGTATGTGGGGATTCTCCCGTGTCACCGCCTATCTGATGTGATGCAGGATGGTACCAAGGCCGAATTAAGCCCATTGCGTTTGAAAATAAGAGAACAATTGAGCTGTACAAAGAAGCCATTGCAAAGGTGGGAGAGGTCTGGATACGGTTGTCAAAAACAACATCCCGTTCCTTTTTTAGTTAATGTATGAGAAATTCATACTAAAATGCATTTTTCTTATTGAAAAATGGTTGGTTTTTGTTGGAAATAATAGACAATTCAGTTCAACACACACTCACTGGCGTGACTAGTTTCGAACTCCGTGACAAGTTCATCATGAGATGCCTACCTACTGTGCCTGAATTGATACCATCGTTGGTAGATCATCAATCGTACATATGTATATATAACAACTCAATTCTGCAATTTACATGTGCGAATTAGTATCGATAGAAGATCCCATCCGTCTCTGGGACACACGACCTTAACTCGAAATATGAATAGAGGAACACCCCAAGGAAGACTCTTATCACCACTTCTCTGGTATCTGGCACTAAACAGAATTTTGCTACAGCTGGAGGGATTAGGTTGAACAGTCGTAGCATAGGCTGACGATGTGGCAATTGCAGTGACAGGGAAAATATCCTGCCACAAGCAGGGATGTGTCCAAAACATAATCAGGAGACTCTCTAAGTGGGTGACGGAGAATGAACAGGGTATTACTCCAGACAAAATGCGGTTCGCACTCATAACCAGGAAGCAGAGGCTCCGTATATTCATCCCATGTCTCTATGGGGTAGAGAAATTAGCTTAATTGATAGTGCGAGATATCTCATAGATGTATGATTCTCAACACAAAGCTTACTTTTAAGTCAAAGACTATATGTAGTATCAGAAGAGCCACAGTGGCACTATATTCATGAGAAACGTCCATGGGGGGATGATGGGGCCTATCCCCGAATATAGTTTACTGGTTGTATAAACAGGGTCTGTCCGAGCCATATTGCTCTACCTGTTATCTCTAGATGTTCTCGGAAGGCAAATGTCTGCGATGTCAGCGAAAACTAGGTACGAGTACAATAAATACTCGTGTTAACACCGAACTCACGGGCGATGTGTTAACACCTTTTTGTTACACGATATCTGCTCGATTTCAATGAACACATTAGCAACTGTTACATTGGAAAATAAAAAATACCCCTGACACCCGGTTGGAACTATATATATTATGTACTAGTTAGTTCCGCTATATATTATGTACTAGTTAGTTCCCACACGGTTAAGGCGCCTGTTGAGAAATTCTGTTATTTAAATGGATCTTTAAGAAAATATACTTTTTGTAAAATGATAAACTTTTTTTAAGAAATTTTTTATTTAAAGTATATTTTTAGGTCCTTTTTGTAAGAATATGTATTATATTTTCCCGAAAAGGTCCTTACTTTAATGAGATGTATTTCTTTTATTAAAAGCTAATTTTGTTTTTAAGAACAGAAGTGCTTTCTGTAAGAAAAAGCCTAAGACTACGATTTTTTTTTACGAAGAAGTAATTTTTTTAAGAACAGGTACTTTTTAAAGAAGTGGTACTCTTTTTAGGAAAAGGTTATTTTTTTAAGAAAATGTACTTATTTTCAAAAAGGCTACTTATCTCAGGCAAAGAAAACAAAAGGTATTCTTTTACTTTCAAGAAAAGGTAATTTATAAGAAAAGGAACTTTTGTAAGAAAATGTATTTTTTTAAGAGAAGGTATATTTTTTTGAAGAAAAGCGTTTTTTTTAGGAAAGAACATGTACAATTTTAAGAGTAGGTACTTATCTCAAAAAAAGTTATTTTGTTTACAAAACATGTACTCTTTAAAGTTTTTTTCAGAAAATGCTATATATTTTAAGATAATGTACTTTTTTAACAAAAGGTACTTCTTTAAAATAATTTCTTTTTTAAGAGAGGTACTTTTTGTAAGAAAGTTTACTCTTTTTTGATTGCTTTTCTCTTTAAGATAAGGTATTTTTTTAAGAAAAGGTAGATTGTTTATGAATAGCAATAGGTATTTTTTTTTGAGAAAATTTACTTTTTTTAAGAAAACGATCTTATTTAAGAAAATTTGATCTTTTTAAACTTCTTTCACTTTGGCTTTTCTAAATTTACTTTTTATTCTGTTCAAAGCTCCAATATGTAATAAACAGGCTCCAGCTAGAGAACTTCCCATTAAACTAGAAATTTGTCCCCATATGTTAGTCTAGACACAACCCAAACCAAAAGTAAGAGTGTAAGAGTAAGTTTGCTGCTAAATGTAATTCCAAGCTTAGTGTTGTTTTCCATGGATTTGCCAGTCTTGCACTTTAGCGCTTCTGATTTTACTTTTTTTGTGTTCAAAACTACAATATGTAATAAACAGGCTCCACCTGGAAAACTTCCCTTTAAACCAAACCAAACCAAAAGCACCCAATATAGTTGATAAATATGGGTTGTAACAAAGTAGTTTAAAAAAGTTGTTTAAAATTGAGGGCATGAGAATTAAAACTCGGTAATGACCATTTTTGGTGAAATGCGTTCAGAAAACAGTTTTTTGCTTCTCCTGAAAAGTTGCAAAAATGGTCTTTACCGAGTTTTAATTCTCATGCCCTCAATTTTTTCATTTAGCCCCCATCCCGCAACGTGCGATTTACCGAACTACGTTCCAAAATACAAAGTACATTTTCTTAAAAAAAATAGCTTATCTTAAAGAAATACCTTTGTTTAAAAAAAGTAAATTTTCTTACAAAAACCACATTTTCTTAAAAGAATTATTTTAAACACAAGTACTTTTTCTTGAAAAAGGAAATATTTTTACAAAAAATTGCCTTTTCTCAAAAAAAAGAGTAAATTTTTTGTGATACAAAGTAACTTTTCTTGGGATGAGTACATACTCTCAAAAATTTACCTGTTATTGAAAAAGGACCAATTCTAAAAAAATACTCATTTCTTAAAAAAACTTTTCTTCAAAAAAATACCTTCTCTTAAAAAAGTGCCATTTCTTACAAAAAATCATTTTCTTAAAACTATAATAATATCTTTCTTGAGATAAGAAGCCTTTCTGAAAATATGTAAATTTTTTAAAAAATAACCTTTTACTAAAAGGAGCTTACTTACTTACTTATCCGGCCACGAACAACCCCCCCCTTACAAAATGAAGATAACATATTTCGCCAACCAGTTCGATCTTCCGCTTTATCCCTCCAGTTGGCAATACCAAGTGTACGAAGGGATTCGCCCACCTGATCCTTCCAGCGGAGTCTTGGTGTTCCCATTTTCCATCTTCCTTCGAGTTCGGTTCCGAAAACCCCTCGCGCTGGTTCGTCATCATCCATTCCACTGACATGGCGTTATCCAGATCCGCTTAACTATGTCAATGTCGGGATATAGCTCATACAGCTCATGGTTCATTCGTCGCCCATACTCGCCGTTTGTATGAGAGTCTGGTATAGTCGGACTCTTGCCACTCGAGAGAGGGCTTTATCTTTAAAGTGTTTGCTTAGCCCAAAATAACATCTATTCGCAAGCACAATTCTCCGCTTGATCTCAAGACTGACGTTGTCGTCCTCGTCCACGGCAGATCCGAGGTATACAAATTCGTCTACCACCTCGAAATTATAACGGTTATCAACGTTCACGCTTTGGTCCAACCGCGTGGAGGCCCTGTTCGTTGAAACCATTAATTTTGTCCTGTCCTCATTTACCGTCAAACCCACTTTTCCTGACTCCTTCCCAATTCTCGAAATACCGCAGTAACTTCCCCAACTGTGCATCCAATGATATCTATATCATCAGCATACGCGAGCAGCATGTGCCCTTTGCCGCTGATGGTCGTATCCACGTTGACAGCAGCCTTTCCCGGAATAATCCCTATTAAGATATTAAAGAGATCGCACTATAGGGTGTCACCTTGTCTGAGTCCGCGCTTAGTTTCGAAAGGTTAGGTAAGATCCTCACCAACTTTCACTGCGGATTTGGTGTTCGTCAGGGTCATCCTGCAAAGACGTATGAGTTTTGCTGGAAATGAAAGCTCAGACATTGCCCCGTAGATAGGTGTCGATTTGTCCTTCGAGGGACTTCTCCAGGATTTGGCGTAGCGTGAAAATCTGGTCGGTTGTCGATTTTCCAGGCCTAAGGCCACACTGGTATGGTCCAATCAGGTCAGCGATAATCCGTCCCAGTCCTTCGCACATTATGCCTGACAGAACCTTATACGCTATGGATAAAAGGCTTACCCCACGGTAGTTGGCACAGAGTCTCGGGTCACATTTTCCAAATACGGGACATAGTACACTGAGACTCCAATCGCCGGGCATGCATTCATCTAACCAAATTGTGCTAATGAGCTGATGCATGCACCCTATCAGTTCATCGCCGCCAGCCTTAAAGAGCTCTGGTAATCTGGTAATTGCTGGTAATCTATTGGCTCCTGCGGGTTTATCGTCCCCAAGCCGGGCAATAGCTCTTCTGACCTCGTCTTGGTTAGGAGGGGGGTAATCGACGTCGCCGTCCAAATTTAGATCGATTGTCCAGTCATTGGATATCTCAGGTACTAGTAGCGCGGAGAAATGCTCCTCCATATTCCCGACATGCTCTGCACATCTGCGATGAGATTTCCGTCCTTGTCTTTACAGAAGAGGGGCCCTGAACCATGTCCATTAGCCCCGTTCCTGACCTTTTGGTAGAATTTTCGGGCTTCGTTCCTCCTTCTGCGCTTTCTCCGCTGCCGTTTCCCATGCCCAAAGAGACGGTTTACCTCCTTTACCTTTCCCCTATATCGCTCAGTCGCAGCTCGTATTGCAATTCACTGAAGCATTTCCATGCGTGCAGCGTTTCTCCCATCATCTGCAATGCGACACTCTTCATCGTACAATGGTTTGACGCGAAGCGGTTTTCCAAAACCAAGTACGGTTGTCGCGGCAGTCTCCATAGAGTCGGAAATAGGTTTCCACTGCGCTTCAGGATCGTCATCGGAGGGGGTGGATTCCGTGCCAAAAGTTGCGAGATTTTCCCCGAGTAGGCCGTGGCTACATCTGGTAATTGCAGCTTTTCCATGTCCAGCTTCCCCTGCGTCTGGTTTCGTTCGATTTTCGCTCTACTTAATCTTGTGCGAACCTTTGCTGCTACCATGTAGTGATCAGAATCAATGTTAGCTCCTCTGACCACTCGTACGGCCATTACACTGGATGAGTGCCTTCCATCAATTACCACGTGATCAATTTGGTCCTTCGTCCCTTGATCAGGGGATACCCAAGTAGCCTTGTGGATGACCGGCAAAGTCAATCATCCTTATACCGTTGTCGGAACTGTCAGCATGTAGACTGAAATTGCCAATAGTTCGATGAAACACATTCTCCCTTCCTACTTTGGCATTAAAAGCTCTTAGTACAATCTTAATGTCATGGCCAGTGCAGCGGTCATACGTTTCTTCTAGGAGCTCATAGAATATGTCTTTGGCATCATCATCCTTTTTTTCTGTCAGGGCATGCGCACAAATTAGGGAAATATAAAAATATTTCGCTTTTATGCGGATTGTGGCTATACGTTCACTCACAGGATTGAACCTAGAGACTAGATGTCGCAGTCTTTTGCCAACTACAAATCCGCAACCAAATTCATGATTTTCCCCATGGCAACTGTAGTATATGTCACAGTTCCCTTTCCATGTGCAGCCATGTCATGTCCATCGCATTTCCCGGATTGCGATAATGTCAGTCCTATAACTTTCGAGGACATCTGCCAATTGGATACTTGCACCCGATCGCCACAGATTCCCCACATTCCAGGTGCAAATCCGTAAATCGTGGTCCTTATAACGTTTGCGGGGGTCGCCAACAAATAGGGGTTGTCTCTGTTCTCCCTTTCGTCCCTGTACTTTCACTGCCATTATGAACGGTGGCGGGAGGCAAACCCAGTCCACCGGGTTTCCGCATCCTACCTACTGCCAGGATATTCGATTGCAGCCGCCCATTATGGATCAGACGCTGACCAGGATGCAATATGTCGAACCTGGATTTTCTTCTACTGGTCTCCCAATCCGCCGTTGGCCCATATGTTAGGCTCATCCGCCTTCCAAAGGACAACAGAATATGCCCGATAGCTTGACGAGCTTCAGTGACATCAGTCACCTACTAAGCCTGAGACACATCAGTGATCGCATAACCAAATCAGGCTGCTCATTTATTTTCGCCTTCTCACACTAGCTAGCTGACGGAGGTTTCCGATAAAGCCATTGCACAGGACATACTGCGTGGAAGTAGTGAGCTGCTTGGACTGCCCAATGAAGTAATCATTTCTGGCCACTCCCAAGTGAGTGGCTATCAGAAACTTTCCACCTCCACGGCCAGTCCCATGTCCCTCCAATTCTTTAAAAAGTACCTGTATTTAAAAAAACTACTTCTTTGTAAAAATAATTCTTTAAAAAGTATCTGTTTTAAAAAAACTAATTCTTTGTAAAAAATAAATTCATACTCTTATGGTTTTTTCTTACAGAAAGTACTTCTTCTGAAAAATAGTACCTTTTCTTAGCTTTAATAGATTTTAATAAAAGAAGTACCTCTCTTTAAAAAATTACCTTTTCGGGAAAATATAATACATATTCTTACAAAAAGGAACTAAAAATATACTTTTTTTTAATAAAATACATTCAATGAAAAAACTTTTCTTAAAAAATGTTTATCACTTTACAAAAAGTGTCTTTTCTTAAAGATCCATTTAAATTATCGTATTTTTCAACGGGCACCTTGGGCGTGTTGGAACTAACTAGTACATAATATATATCGAAAGAAACTTCATTCCAACAGGGTGTTCCCTAACACCTCATGTGATATTTTGACCGTTTTTCTCCAAAATTCAATTTAAAAGTAATTTTTGCTGGAACGAAGAACTAATAGGTGCAAAAACGAAACGATAAATTATCACAAAAATCAAGTTTGAAATTTGTCGTTGCAGCAACAACCATATAGTCCGATGTACGAAATTTTTCATTACAGAAACAACGTAAAACATTGTCTTATATTTTGCATCCATGTGACGAAGCGTTGTTCTTTCAGTGTTGGTTCACCAGAAACTAATGTAACTCTCTCAGCCTCGAATATCCGGATATTTGCCTTCAAAAAGACTTTTTTACTTATCTAATGAAATGTTGAAAACATTCGACCGCGGTGGATATAACATAGTGGCTGTCGTCGAATGAAAGTCCTACACATTTGAGTCCGAAACTGTGGGTTTTTACGGAGCAAATGACTGGTTGTGTTTTCGGACATTCCGGACATATTTCCATAGTGAAATTGGAGCAAGGTATAATGGTGTATTCGAAATGGTGCATCACCATTTGTTTTCCATAAGTCTTCGGAATGCAAACAAAGTCCAACTGCCGAACATACTTACATCGTTCTCCACTACTAAAATGCGAGCTCCCACCGGTCGGCTCAAGTAAAATAAATTTTGGGTAGTCACAACATCGATTTCCTGGGTAGAGCCTTGACATTTCACCCCAATAACATATTTTAATTTATACCCAACAAAAAAAAAAAAAAATTGCGAGATCTATAATTACCGACGTCTGAGGAAGCGTTTGGTACTTTAAAACCCCATGTTATCTCGTTCGGAGTGGAAAAGTGCTTCGAATTATTTCTTAAAAAAACATTTTGAAAATTGGTGTAGTTATAAAACCACCCTGATTAAAATGTTCCAAATACTTTCAACCCTTCAACAATAATTGTTCTGTTCGCTGCAGTGTGTTTTGATAATCTTTCACCAGCTCGATGCCAACTAGCTAGCAAATAGCCCAATCCAATGCTGGTACCACTTCAGCAACTCCAACTGAAAAGTAAGTGGTAAAGCTTTTCGTGCTTTTCCGTTCTAACCCACCATCAGCAAAGTAAAGTTCATTAACAAACAACCAAAGTTATTTGCAAGAAAAGCAAAACGTACCTAAAGTACAAGAGTGAGTACTCTCACAACGTAGTTATCCTTGTTCAGCAGGATGCCCGTACTTCACATTCACAATCACCCGGACCCGTACTTGCACCCGCATACTTAATTTTCATCTTAACATCGTATCTTGTTGTTGTTGTTTAACTTTATTTTGGGAAAATTTTTAGAGTGACTTGAGGCTTTTCTAAAACGTTTTTGTTGACTTAAGCAAACAAATTTTTCAGCTTAACAACTTTTTAAGTAGATTTAATAAGGACCCCTTTTAAATGCTGACAACATCTTATCACCGGGTGATGCTTCCCAATTTCTCATTTCTGTTTTTTTTTTTCATTACGTTTCGGATTCGCACTCATTATTCCACTTCCGTTTCCACAGGAAATGAAAGATAAATGAAAATGATTTAACACAAAATGGTGAGAAATAATTTTTCAGCAACATAAACAAATTAACTTTATCGAACAATTAGAAAACGACATTTGGCGTTGTTCTTAAGGACCGACAAGGACTGCCAGCGCGAGTTTTGGTTGTGTTGTTATTAGGAAACTTAAGGATCGAACAGCTCTTTGGTAAACGTTTTATTTGCTATGAGTTACGAAAGTATTGAAGTAGACGGAAATATTATTATAGGCTTAAGACGATAGAGATATTTACATATTAAAGAGGGTAAAAGGTTCAGTTGTCAATTCTAAGGGGGTTTATTGGCATGAACCAACAAATTTACCATTAATTAGTGATGTAGGACTAAATTATACTCTTCATTTCGAAGTAAAATTGTTCAAATCAACTGAGAAAACGGCACGTTGAAGTGAGCGTCTTTATCAATAAAATATGATTTTTTATATAGGAAACCAAATCTCAGGGGATGTCCTCTGCAAATACGGTGCATTACATTGGCTATAGAAATATAAGTTGCGTGTTGAAAAGAAATGGGAACGTTGGTAAGTTTTGGTTCACACCGACACATATTGACGAAAGTAAGACAGTTGATCAAACTCACGTTTACACGCGCTCATGTGGGCAAATTTCAATCATACTCACATTCAAGAGTGAACCACGGCAATCACATATAATTTACTCAGACCCTAAATCAATATTTTTAACAACCTTACCTGTCTACCTCTTTTTTCTTATGTATTCTGTTTTCTGTCAGACTTGAAAAACTCTCGTTTGCTTGTATCTAAACTGCTTGGAGCACAACAAATATGAGTAGCTAAGTTTTCAAAGCACATGGGACTGTCCTTGGAAGTGGAAGGTTTCCGATAGCCATTTACTTGGGGGTGGCCACAAATGATTCCTTCATTGGGCAGACTAAGCAGCTCACTATACTTGAACGTAGTATGTCCTGGGCAATGGCTTTATCGGATACCTCCTTCAAATAGCTAAAGTGAGAAAGTGAAACGAATGAGCGTGCTGATTGGTTATGCGATCACTGATACGTTTCAGGATTATTAGGTGACCCTGTCACTGAAGCTCTTCGAACTAGTGGGCATATTCTTCTGTCTTTGAAGGCGGATGAACCAACATGGCTGGCCAACGGCGAATCAAGAATGAATACACCAAAATCCAGTTTCGACTCACTGCATTATGGTCAGCGTCTGATCCATAATGGACGGCTGAAACAAAAATATTCTAGCAGTCGGTAAAATGCAAACCACGGTTGGCTGGTTTTGCCTCCCGCCACCGTTATGTAGGCAATGAAAATACACGGAAACTATATAGAACAACAAAGCCTACTGGCGCCGATGAACTGATGTATCAGCTCATTAGCAAAATTTGGTTAGATGAATGCATGCCCGGCAATTGGAGTTTCAGTGTACCTTGACGCACACCAATTCTGCAGTGCATGTTGGTAAGGATCTTACCGAACCTTTTGAAACTAAGACAAGGTGACACCCTATCGTGCGATCTCTTTAACATCTTAATAGAGATTATTATGAGAAAAGCTGGAGTGAACATGAATAAAACCATCAGCAGCAAAAGTCACATGCTGCTCGCGTATGCTGATGATATAGATATCATTGGGCGCACATTTAGAGAAGTTACTGCGGTTTTTTCGAGAATTGAGAAGGAGTCAGCAAAAGTGGGAATGACGGTAAATGAGAACAAGACAAAATTAATGGTTTCAACGAGCAGGGCTTCCACGCGATTAGACCAAAGCGTGAACTTTGATAACCGCTATAATTTTGAGGTGGTGGACGAATTTATATACCTCGAATCTGCCGTAAACTTGAGATCAAGTGGAGAATTTTGCTTGCGAATAGATGTTATTTTGGGCTAAGCCAGCACATTAGAGATAAAGCCCTCTCTCGATTAACAAAAGTCCAGCTATAACAGACTATCATACAACCTGTCTTACTTTATGGCGCAGAATCCTGGGTCTTATCGCAAGTACACGATACATCTGCAGAATTTTCGAGAGAAAAATAATCCGGAAGATTTATGGCGCTATAGTGCATAACGGCGAGTATCGGCGACGCATGAACCATGAGCTGTATGAGCTTTATCCTGACATTGACATAGTTAGGCGGATCACAATAACACGATTGCGCTGACTAGGCCATGTCAGTAGAATGGATGAAGACGAACCAGCACGAAGGGTTTTCGAAACCGAACTCGAAATAAGGCGAAGAATAGGAAGGCCAAGACTCCGCTTGAGGGATCAAGTTGACGAATCCCTGTGTACACTTGGTATTGCCAACTGGAGACAGAAGGCAAAAGTTCGAACTGGGTGGCGAAATATGTTATCTTCGTTTTGTAAGGTCCCTGACCCCTCGGCTTTGGTCGAGACTGGATAAGTAAGTAAGTAACCTGGAAAATAAGAACACTATACAGGACGGGTGCCATCTCTCCAACATCTTAATGGAGATAATATTGAGAAAAGCTGCAGTAAACACGAACAAGACGATCGAACGAAAAGCCATATAGAGGTGGCGATGGCTTACGATATAGACTTTTCCTGGGTATTTACTAAGATTAGGCGTAGCGTGAATATTTGGTCAGTCGTGGACTTGTTACAATCTGCACTATATGCCACAGGCATAACCTCCTGATCTTCAGTGGAAGAAACTAATTGAAGTAGAATGATCTCTCCACATTTTAAGCACACAATGCTTATCAGTCTCCAGATTCCGATTCTCGTCCTTGCAGGAGGGCAGCCCATTATTCGGCTCGTTATTCGATCGTCTTACCATCTGAAAAAATTTTCGGGATTCATTATTCATCCTGAATATTTCGGTCTTTTCACTCTCTCTCTCTCTGCACCCACTGTCACGTTTTCCTCCTAAATAGTTGGTTTTCCTATCTTGTCATCCTCTTATAACGCTCACTCGCAACACCCGTTGTAACTGACTGTTTCGTTGCCATACGTGTGGCGACTTTTTCATCAGTTGCAATCCGATATTCTTCGTCGTACAATGGTTTGTCCTTGTGCGGTTTTATATAATCAAGTTGAGTCTTTGCAGCGGTTTCCAAAGAATGGGAGATGTGTTTCCACTGTGCTTCTTGGTCCTCAGGAGGGGAAGAATTCTGCTGTAGCAGGAGAGTGAACTTTTGTTGATAGGACCTTGATTTCTCCGGTATTTGTAGCTTGTCGATATCTAGATTTTCCCGTGTTCGGCTTCGTACGTTTTTCGCCCTGCTGAGTCTTGTGCGAAATTTCGCACCCACCAGGTAATGATCCGAGTAGATATTGGCACCTCGGTCCGCACGTACATCCATTTCACTACATGAGTATCTGCCATCTATTACCAAGTTATCAATCGGGTTCTTCGTTCTTTGATCAGGTCGCCTTATGTATATCAATCAGTCACCACCATTTGGAATTTAAAATTTCTATTTGAAATTTGAAATACCGCAATAGAAGTTTAAAAATCATTACTTGAAATTTAAAAGACATCAACTGAAATTTAAAAGACATCAATTGAAATTTAAAAGACATCAATTGAAATTTAAGAGACTTTATGCTTCAATTTTTGTTTTCTGTTTGTATCCTCTTGTTAATGATAATAATAATGACTATCGACTTGTATTAATGTATCTGTGGACTATAAAAGAATTATATTCTTATTGTCTTCATGCTAAACTTAATAAATAATAAATAAATAAATAAATAAAAAAAATACATCAATTGAAATTTCAAAGGCATAAATTGAAATTTAATTTTAAAATTCGTTAGTTGAAATTTAAAATATTATTTTCCTTTTTATTTTGTTATTCCAGCTCAAAACCACCTATATCGGTAAAAATAGAGATATAGTTTTTTTAAAAAAGACCAATGGGGACCGATGGTTCTCTGGAGATGGAAAGAACTTGATTGCAAATGTTTTCTTGTGTGTTTTGCTTGCGATATTTTTCGAACATTTGCATAGTGGAAAATTCTCAATAGAGATGAGTTTTTGTTTGCATTTAGTTTGATGAAATTTTCAAAAGCAGCATTGCCAACAACCCCTGATGAAGATCTGTGGCTAGATCTGAAATATCTATACGGTTTGCCAGGAATTATGAGGATGCACTTGCATAACACCTTCGTTTTTAAAAAAACTATATCTCTATTTATAAACTATAGATGGTCTTGAGCTTGAATAATAAAATAAAAAGTACCAGTAAATAGGCCGCAGAAATACGAAAATCACCCCAAAATTATTTTCCGATTTTATGTATTAGATTTTTAAATTGCGATTGATGTCTATTAAATTTCCATTCATGTCATTAATTGGAAATGATGTAGTTTTTATTTATGTATAAATGAGGCAAAATAATTTTAATATACATATTTGAAAATGTAAAATTTTACCAATGGTCGGTTTTTTTGCTTTAGTTTCTTCTCGAGTTTTTAGTTAGATCAGGTCAAAATCAGTGTATTTTTCAAAATAAAATTTTTGTATTTAAACCTCACAAAAAATATTTGTAATTGCTAAAACCATTGATTGACGTGAATTAGAAATATTAAATATTAAAACAGTTATAATTCGAGAAATAATAAAAATTCAGGCAAATCCACACCAAATCTGATAAAACAGTTAAAAGCTCTTTTTCTAACTATTTAGCGACTAAATTCGGTAGTTCAATTGTCAAAATTCTCAAAATTTCAATACAGTTCATACTTCGACGTTAGGCAAAAAGGTATTAAGTAAAAAATTAATTTTCAGTTTTTCATTGACTTATCTCAGTTTTTATTTATCTTTCTTTTGGTAACAACTTAGTAGTAACTTAACCCTATCCCAACTACTTCCAATCGTAATCAGTTTCTCTTTATGGAATAAGTCATAAAAATTAATTTTTTGTTTAGTATGAACGCATTCAGTTCATTTAAGTCTTTGTAACCGATGCCTTTGAAATATTAAAGATTCTTCTACGGACATAAGTCTGCCAACACCATTTGTTGGATCGTCGTTATAAAGGCCAGTGATGGACTTGTAACTTAACAGATCGCGATAGTGCTACAGGAGAGTCAACACATTACATGTGGCATGTAGCTCCAACTGATAGAAGGGAAAACGAAATAGCTTCCTGCTTATATGCTCATTTGAAGAATCTGCCTGTGTGCGCTTCTGATGTGAAATTTTACTCAGAAACATGTGGGGGTCAAAACAAATACCAGAATGTTGCGGCAATGTTTTTAATGACTCAAGTTAAGTTCCTCAATTTAACCATAAACCAAAATTTCCTTGTTCCATGATATACGCATATGCAGTACGAAGTGGATTAATCCATGATTACAAAACAAAATAAAAAGATAAAATACATGTCTGGTGCACGAAATGCGGGAAGGACAATTTTTAGATTTTGGAGCTATGGAGAAGCCAGTTTTTGTGTGAAGAAGAAAATATTTAACTGAACAGTTCTCTCGGCATAGTGCACAATGGCTCCAATACAAGCAGAATGGGTTACAGAGTTACAAAAACAGTTTGAGCCTTTCCGAAGATTGTAAGATTATAAGCTTCCTTAGGAGAGGAAAAACTAAAATTCTAAATAATTGTCCACTCCAAAGAAACCATAGAACTTTGGTCCCGATATCAGAGAAGAAAAAGGTGTTCCACAGTTTTCATACAAATTTACCAACTTCCTACACCGCTGTAAATAATGATCCAGATCTGGTAGATGAGAGAAGGGAAAGCAGAGACAACTTATAGTTCCTATTTTTTTTTTAATATCTTTATAATTATTAATTACTAAATTATTTTATTATTATTATTTTTGGCTAAATGAGAAAAATTAAACAAGCGTTTTTTAACACTATTATGCTACAACCCAGTATTATCAACTATATTGGGTACTTTTGCTGTGGTTTGTGTCTAGACTAACATATGTTGGGAAATTTCTTGTTTAATGGGAAATTTTCTAGGTGGAGCCTGTAACTAATATTTAGGCCCAATTTTTGACTGGTTATTTAAATTGCTAATCAGTTGATTGTGATTTATGTATGATCTAAGTTTAAATATGAAAAGAGTTTTTCAGTGCTTTGTCAAATAATCTTAATACCATGTGGCAACAGTGGAAAATGCTACGAAAAATAACCGGTATATATACAATTAGCTATTGGCTAATCGTTACAATTGTACACTTACAATGCATCAAACTGACGCCATTTGCAAAACAAAAGTGAAGTGATAAAATACAAAATATGTAATGAAATTGGAAAGCATTTGAGCAGAAATAAAGGTCTAACTGCACTTCGAGTTAAATTATACGTTTTTATATGTATTTCAACTAGGATGGTGATCATAATTGCTCACATTAACAATTAAAGAAGTTTTGTGTTTGTCCTTATTGTTGTTTTCTGCCAAAATCATATGGTCACTTGATCATAGTTTAAATGCCCAACTTTGGCTGTTTAAATAGAAATCAACTAGTAACCTAAAAAATGAATTCACAGTTTAAATTATGGTTGATCGTTGATCAAAGATGATTTTCCACTCAAAAATTAGACCATAATATATACTGTAGTTTTGAACCACCAAAAAATTATTTTATAAAAGCCAAAGTGAAAGAAGTTTAAAAATTAGAAAATTTTTTTAAATAAGTGTCTTTTCTTAAAAACAGTAAATTTTCTCAAAAAAAAACCTATTCATATTCTTAAACAAAGTACCTTTTCTTAAAAAAATACCTTATCTTTTACAAGTGCCTTTGCTTAAAAAAAGTAAATTTTCTTACAAAAAAATACCTTTTCGTAAAAAAAATTATTTGTTTTAAAAATAAGTCCCTCTTCTTAAAAATTTAAATTTTCTTACAACGAAATGCCTTTTCTTAAAAACTGCATATTCTTTAAAAAGTAAACAAAATAACTTTTCTAGAGTGAAGCACCTAGGAGTAGGTACCTGTACCTGTTCCTGAAAAAAACCAATTCTAAAAAATTCCCATTTCTTAAAAATCACTTTTCTTCAAAAAATTATCTTGTCTTAAAAAAATTCCTTCACTTACAAAAATTCCTTTTCTTAAAAGTACCTTTTCTTAAAAATAAAATAATACTTTTTCTTTTCTTGAGATAGGTTGCCTTTCTGAAAGTAAGTACATTTTCTTAAAAAATGACCTTTACCTAAGAAGAGTACCACTTCTTTAAAAAGTTCCGGTGTTTAAAAAATTTACATCTTGGTAAAAAAAATTCATACTCTTAAGGGTTTTTGTAACAGAAAATACTTCATCATACAAATATTACATTTTCTTAAAAAAACATTAGCTTTTAATAAAAGAAGTGCTTCTCTTTAAAAAAGGACCTTTTCGGGAAAATATAATACATATTCTTACAAAAAGGACTTAAAAATACGTTTTTTATTAAAAAAATACACTCTATAAAAAAAATCTTAAAAATTTTTTATCATTTTACAAAAAGTATATTTTCTTAAAGATCCATTTAAATTACCGTGTTTTTCAACGGGCGCCTTAGGCGTGTTGGAACTAACTACTACATAATTTATAGCGAAAGGAGCTTCGTTCCAACCGGGTGTCCCCTGACAACTCATGCAATTTTTTATTGTTTGTTCAAGATTTTGAATAAATGAGTTACTCAATTCCTACTTTTAGCTAAACAACAGTATTTTATTTCCTCAGTTAATTCTTAGAAAAAACAAAACTTTTTCAAATCATACAATATTTGAGGATACTAAGGACTCAAGTCATCTAAAAAATTTAAATACTAATAAATTTCAAAAACTGTGTTAATAATACTATAGGCCATCATTTCCGTAGGGTTTCCCATCATTTTATTTCCATACATATTTTATCCTGATTTACAAAAAATTAAATAATTTCAAATTTAACATTACTAAAAACTGCTGTTTCTGACTTAAGACCTTCTTGTCTGACTTCAAAGATATTTCTCCTCATATATGTATGTATGTAGTCTTACACAAAGAAATGGCTGTTATCCAATGTATAACACTGTGTGTAATTCCCAGGAAGTTCATATGTTCCACAAAGTTGTTTATCGACATCTTAGGTATATACTTGTAGTTAATTGTTTCCTTGAATTTTGAACGGTTTGCTACCTATGGACCTGAACAGGGGAAAACAGGTAAAAAAATATCGAATTTTTTTAAAGTTTTTGCGATTTTGACCTTGAAGCTGAAGTTTTTTTTATTTTACATGTTCACAAGCCCTTGTCCCTTATGATAAGGGCTACAACTTTCCTTCAGCGAGTATATCAAAAGTACGAACGATTTGCAGGATATGAGCCTGACAAAATGATCACTTTCTTGCAAGAATGACACCGAGGCCCCAAATTTTTGGGGGTTCGTAAAAAAAAGTCCATGACTTTGGGCAAAACGGGGAGAGACGGGTCTTTTTTTTGCCTTCTTTCACATAGTGGTGCCGTATATGGTTATATTTTTGCGTGTTGCACTTTGTAATTTGACATATGTAGTCATATTGACTTTTTTGATGTTGGCATGCATGCATATAACTACATCCCTCTATGTGCACTATAGAATACCTTTTACTAGTTTATTCTTCAAAGCAAAAATTACCGCAAACACTGTCTTTGATATCTTAATGGATTTGCTTGATTAGCATCATACTCATTTCATGTTCCGCGCCTCTTAAGAACTGGAGCAAAAAAAAAACTTAAATTTAATAAAAATCTTGGTACTAAATTCTTATGGTTCCAGAATTTATGATGCTGTAATCCTTTAAGCAATCCGTTTTTCCTTAGCTTTAATTACTAAATATTCGCGTTAGAATCTATTATACAAACAATGGGTACAAAGGGAACAACTTCCATGAAGGCAGAAGCAGGAGACAGACCCACACTACTAAGACTTACATATGTCCTACAACCAACTTACCTGAACGCCTTGGCTTGTTTAAAGTTGTTAATAAATTACAGCGTCTGTAATTAAAGACCACTTCTGGTATCGTTCATCATGTAATGAGTTTCCTGTTTCACAGTCTCATTTTGTGTATCCTCATTCTCATAGACGTCTTCTTAGCCTTACTTCGATAGTATTATGTACTCGTAGTAGACCACTGTTACACTGGACTATATTCCCTTTCCTTCTATTGCAGGATATAGTCATCGTGTGTATGGGGTTAGATTGTATATGAGGAAGTTGATTCCATGAAAGGAAAACTATCAAAGTCGTGGAAATACAATGTCGTCTTTGGTTGTTACTTTCTTCTGCAGCCAAATGATAATAATTGTTTCAGAAAACAATTTTTAGCGAAAGTGCGGCAAAATAAAGTTGTTATTTGCTAATTTATGTGTCTCTCAAGTTTTCCCTTTACTTGTATATAAATTATTCTTTAAATTCGTAATTTACTTTGGCAGTAAAGGGAAGTATTATTTCTTTTCATTATTTTAACCAGGGCTGTGGAGTGTAGACAAAATTTTGATAATCCACAACTCCTCTCCGACTCCAATATTAAGTAAAACCATTTCCTTAGGTGTCAATTTCATTAACAATGAAATAATTTGAACTGCCTATAATACTCGTATGTCATTGTTGGCAGAAGAACACAATATTGAATAAATAAATAAAAAAAAAATGAATAAATATTTCCTTTGTTTTAGAATAAATAATAAATACTTTTTTATTTTATTATTCAAGTTCAAGACCATTCTACATCTTTACAAATAAAGATATAGTTTTTTTTTTTAAGAAGAAGTGATGAAAAAAAGATGTTTTCAAATATTTTCTTGTGTGTTTTGCTTGCTCGAACACTTGCCTAGTGGAAAATTCTCAATTCAGATGAGTTTTCGTTTGCATTTAATTTGATGAATTTTTCAAAAGCAGCATTCCAAACAACCGCTGCCGAAGATCTGTGGCTAGATTTGAAATAGCTATACGGGTTTCCATGCACCAAAACATCTTCCTTTTTATTCGCCAACAAAAAGACGAATAAATAAAAATAAACCCTGAAATACTAAAAAAAATATAAACTAAATAATATTACTTCTATTCAAAATAATAAAGGGTCCGCCAGCTAACGTTTTTTTTTTCAACTAGTGCTTATTTCGTGAATGGTAACACTTAGCTCATGTCTGATTTGACAGGTAATTAGTTTTATCCTTCCGCTGAACGAATATGGTTGTGTATACGCTTGAACAACGCTGGGAAATATGGGGAAAATGGGCCTGCGATCGACTTACAGAAGATGCTGATTTTGCCAAAAAAAAAATCATCTTTTCAGATGAAGCTCATTTTGATCTTGGCGGGTATGTCAACAAGCAAAATTGTCGCATTTGGGGCACAGAAAACCCGCACGCATTCATTGAAAAGCCGATGCACCCAATACGAGTCACTGTTTGGTGCGGATTTTGGTCCAGAGGCATAATTGGGCCATTTTTCTTCGAAAATCAGCAAGGAGTGGCCGTTACAGTCAATGGCAATCGTTATCGGGCCATGTTGAACGAATTTTTGTTCACAAAAATTGAAGAGGCGGATATTGACATTTGGTTTCAACAGGACGGCGCTATGTGCCACACAGCCGAAGCTACACTCTATGTTTTGCGCCCTGTTTTTGAAGATCGCATTATCAGCCGCAGAGCTGATGTCGTTTGGCCACTTCGGAGCTGCGATTTGACACCGTTGGACTATTATTTGTGGGGTCCCCTCAAAGATAAGTGTTACGCCGACAAGCCAGAGACAATTGACGCTTTAAAGGACAATATTCGTGAAGCCATTGGTGAAATACAGCTGCACACAATCGATAATGTGCTTAAAAATTGGACCGATCGTGTAGGCTACTGCATGGCCAGCCGAGGCAGCCATTTGAATGAAATTATTTTCCATTATTAACCGGAAGGATTGTACTTTCAAATAATAAAAGAAATTTGAGAAAATATTCAGTAGTTTCTTTTTTGTTCGATATCGCGACTGTGTTCGTGATTGGTATGTCCGGCTACCTTAAATGAACGAGTTCGAGAACTAGTGAACGAGTGCGACACAAGTCTATGAACTACCCAACTCTACCCAATTTCTACGACGCCAACTCTCACTCATACTCAAAATCCAACTGCGACTTCAACTCCAACTCCAACTCTCACTCATACTCAAAATCCAACCCCGTCAACTCCAACTCCAACATTTAACTCCAACTTCAACTACATCTGTAACACCGACTCCGACTTCAACTCCAACTCCAACTCTCACTCACACTCAAAATCCAACTCCGTCAACTCCAACTCCAACATTTAACTCCAACTCCAACATTTAACTCCAACTTCAACTACATCTGTAACTACACCTATAACTACAACTCCTATTTCAACTACAACTCCTATTACAACTATAACTAAAACTCCTATTTCAACTACAACTAAAACTACAACTACATCTACAAGAACAACTACAACTACAGCCACAAGTACAACTAGAACTACAACTACAACCCCGGGGTTCAGGGACCTTACAAAACGAAGATAACAAATTTCGCCAACCAGTTCGATCTTTTGCTTTATTTCTCAAGTTGGAAATACCAAGTGTACGCAGGGATTCGTCAACCTGATCCCTCCAGCGGAGTCTTGGTCTTCCTATTTTTCATCTTCCTTCGAGTTCGGTTTCGAAAACTCTTCGCGCTGGTTCGTCTTCATCCATTCTACTGACATGGCCTAGCCAGCGCAATCGCGTTATCTTGATCCGCTTAACTATGTCAATGTCAGGATACAGCTCATGATTCATGCGTCGCCGATACTCGCCGTTGTGAACTATAGGGCCATAAATTTTTCGGAGTATTTTTCTCTCGAAGACTCCTACAGATGTTTCGTCTGCTTGCGATAGGTCCCAGGATTCTGCGCCATAAAGCAAGACAGGTTGAATGAGAGTCTGGTACAGCTGGGCTTTTGTTACTCGAGAGAGGGCTTTATCTCTAAAGTGCTTGCTTAGCCCAAAATAACATCAATTCGCAAGCATAATTCTCCGCTTGATCTCAAGGCTGACGGCCAAAGAATACGCTGGTGAAATTCGGCGGGTCGTGACTGACTCACCCTGTATGTAAGCTGCTGAAAACAAAAACATGACAGACAATAAAGAAACAAAAAACAGAATATCTTCAGTTCACGAAAACAATGCTTGCAAACATGTACATGGTTCCTGCAATATCTTGCTGGTGTCGTTATTTTTCTGTGTGTATATATCCAGAATATAACCCGTACTAGAAGTTCCCAATTGCAGGCATTTTCACACGTAAATACGTTCCCTGCCCTGAACTTACCCAGGTTTGACACAAACATTATTTTGGCAATGTGTGATGGACTTTGTACCAAATCTTTTGGATCCCACAGCCTTAAAATTGTGATGGCTTTAAAAAGGATCTATGCCATGTTTAGCACAGAAGAGTACAATTTAATGTTCCCACATGTAAACGTCGTGGTGAGAACAACATTATTTAATGGATTAAGAAATCCATTCATGGTCAACTTGCAATTTTCCTAAAAGCTTAAGTCAAAATTCTAAATCAAAAACCAGCTCGGGGAAATCTTTGTCAAATATTTTCTGTTAAAACAACACAGCCTTAACATGATTGTTATATTGTATTATCAAAACTGTGAACATATGTACGTCTATGTCTGAAGGATGGAACGAACGAAGGATGTGTTAAGGAACGCCCCTAGACAATACGAAAAACACTCGCATTCTCATACACACACACACACACACACCCCTACATAAATAAGGACATTCACACACAATAGATAATAATGTGTACGGGTGAAGCCATATAAAAGCAATGTCCTTTATGCTCTTATGCCTGTGTGTGGGTGCTGCGGTGGGTGGGGGTGTGAGTTAAGTCTGTTGATAAAAGAATGAAAATGTATATACACCTACATGCATGCATGTATGGCTGCATGTATGAATGTGTGAATGTATTTTAATGCATCGCAGGTTAAATGAAAATGTTATTACATTTGCCCGCCACTTCGAGTGTCGGAAATTGAATTTATATCCATGTATTCCAACCTCAAAGGATGCATTTGTTTTCATTTCCCCAACAGCAAGATAGAACTAAGTTAGTTTGTTTATATGTATGCATGAATGCGTGAATTTAGAAGGACGTTGGTGTTAGAGGTTTCTGATTTAAAGATGTTCAAGAAATACAGCTGAGATTTGTTGATGCCACATTGTCCTTGTGGGTATGGATGTGGATGAGTGTGTGTGCGTGTATTTATGTATGTGGATGCGAGTGAGTGTTTGTAATCGGGAAGGTGACAGTGCAGCAATTTTTGCCTTAAGCAGGATATGTTTCTCATTGTATTGTATGTATGTGAGTGGCATACTTTAACACACCATATGTTATTTTACGTCACAATGCCTTCTTGTGTGAGAGAAAATGAATTACCGAGCAAATTACAGCATATGACACAGTGGTTTGTAGCAGTGTTCTGGATAGGGGCGTAGCAAAGTCGATAAAATGCAAATGAATCAGTGTTGAGTGTGCTCATATTTGAAAGTGTCTAACATTTCATAGTTAATCTACCACGAGGTTTTCTGAATGAAATTATTAATATTGTAACTCTATAAAAGGAAGAATATCAATTGTCTGGACTTTTGGAACGAACTTCCTTATCCCACTTGAGAGATGGGGGCTAAATAAAAAAAATTTAACCACTTTTTTTAACACTATTATCCTACAACCCACTATTATCAACTATATTGGGTACTTTTGCTTTGGTTTGTGTCTAGACTAATATATGTTGGAAAATTTATTGTTTAATGGGAAGTTTTCTAGGTGGAGCCTGTAACCAATATTTAGTATATATTATAGTTTTGAACCCAATGGAAAGTACATTTTGAAAAGCCAAAGTGAAAAAAGTTTAAAAAAGAAAATTTTCTTAAATAAGGACGATTTCTTATAAAAAGTAAATTTTCTCAAAAAAAAACCTTTTCTTATTATTAAACAAAGTACATATTCTTAAAAAAATACCTTATCTTCAAGAAGTACCTTTGCTTCAAAAGAGTAAACAATTTCTTAAAAAAACGTAATTTTTTTAAATATTAGTAAGTACATTTTCTTAAGAAAGTTAACTTTCTTACAACAATTGCCTTTTCTTAAAAAACTATATTTCTTTCAAGAGTACATTTTCTGTGAAACAAACTAACTTTTCTTAAGATAAGTACCTACTCTTAAAAATGTAGCTATTCTTGAAAAACGGACCAATTCTAAAAAAATACCATTTCTTAAAAAAACCCTTTTCTTCAAAAAAATAACTTCTCTTAAAACCGAACCGTTTCTTACAAAAATTCCATTTGTTAAAAAACAACTTTTCTTTCATGAGTACCTTTTCTGTGAAAACAAAATAACTTTTCTTGAGATAAGTACTTTTAGTACTATTCTTGAAAATTTATCTATTTTTTAAAAAAGGACCAATTCAAAAAAAATTTCCGTTTCTTAAAAAACCCTTTTTCTTCAAAAAAAATACCTTCTGTTAAAAAAATATATTTTCTTACAAAATTTCATTTTCTTAAAAGTACCATTTGTTAAATATAAAATAACGCATTTAGTACACTTTCTAAAAAAATAACCTTTTCCTAAATAGTGTACCACTTCTTTAAATAGGTCCTGTTCTTAAAAAAAGTACTTCTTGTAAAAAAATTCATACACTTATGGCCTTTTCTTCCAGAAAGTATTTCTTCTTAAAATAGCACTTTTTCTTAAAAAAAAACATTAGCTTTTAATTAAAGAAGTACCTGTCTTTATAAAAGGACCTTTTCGGGAAAATATAACACATATTCTACTAAACATGTACTAAAAAAAAAACAGCAGACAGTTGTCCGAGGCCTTCGGCCACGGATTGTCCTTGCAGGCTGTGCCATAGACGCGGCCATTACGTTTAACGTAGAATACGCCATCCGATAAGACAGAAAACATATATAACAATAAATAACATAAGCAAATGAATTTATTTATTTGATAGTTACTTTTGATAATATACATAAGCTTATGGTAGGAAAAATAGGATAAATATGTTTTGTTTTGTTGTTGTTGTCGTATTACCTATACCTATTTACTTATACCTACTTACTTATACATACCTACTTACTTATACCTACTTACTAATACCTACTTACTTATACCTATTTACTTATACCTATTTACTATTACCTATGCCTATTTGCTTAAATCGACTATTTGTTGTTGTTGCCGCTATAGGAACTGTAAATTAAATCCATTATTAGGAATTTATACATTACATTAATATATAGATATGTACATATGTATAGGTATGTAGGTATAAAACTTACCTATTTGATTGATATTGGGTGCTGCCGCTGCTGTTGCGATTTGTTGCATATTTGTTGTTGATGTTGCGCCTACAAATTAATTAACATTTTTAATAAAAATATATATAAACAAGGGAACACAAAACTTACCTGAGTATTTATTTCTCTGCATAACAACCACTCGTTGCTTTCTTGTATTTCGTGTAGGTGCCATTTTGATTAGTTGTTTTGACGTAGAATACGTCTTACCTTACGGTATGAGGAGTCATGTCAGGTTTTTATTGTTGTAATCTTTATTTCATTGAATTTGAGGAAACGGCTAGATGAATTTTTTTAAAATTTTTTTTGTAGGTAAATGAAGATGTTATCTTTCGTTTGGTATACATTTCATATTGGTTGATATATTTCTAGTATTTTAATTTCTCAAATGAAAATTGTTTAAACACATACACTCAAACATATGTGTGGTGTTTGGTTGAGTGTTTTTGGTTGCTCAACATTGCTGAGGAACATGTATCTAGTAAAAAGTGAAACGAACAGCAAGCTAATGTTGCTTGGCAACATGTATCTAGTAAAAAGTGAAACAATCAGTAAGCTAACGTAATAAAGCTTTTTGCGAAAGCTTCAATAAAGCTGTTGTAACATTAATTTTGAATTGTAAAGCGTAAAGCTTTCACACAACGCTCGAATGCTAACGCGAAGACTCGATAAGGTAAACCTTCTTTAATATTAGGGCGGCCCTCTCAACATTCGCAGAACTTATGTCGATAAAAATATTAATTAAAATACATAAATTAAATTAAGTTTAAAAAAATTGAACATAATATTTTTTTTTTAAACGGACTTGAATCAAATGCCGTTGGTAAATATAAAAATTACAGCAGACAGTTGTCCGAGGCCTTGGGACACGGACTGTCCCTGCAGGCTGTGCCATAGACGCGGCCATTAAGTTTAACGTAGAATACGCCATCCGATAAGACAGAAAACATATATAACAATAAATGATAAATAATATAAGCAAATGAATTTATTGTTATATATGTTTTCTGTCTTATCGGATGGCGTATTCTACGTTAAACTTAATGGCCGTGTCTCTGACACAGCCTGCAGGGACAGTCCGTGGTCGAAGGCCTCGGACAACTGTCTGCTGTATTTTTTATTTTAATTTACTAAACGTCAACTGTCAGCTGCTGTGAAACAGCATTGTTATTTTGCTTACTTGGCAGCACTTTCATTTAACATAAAAATGTATGAATTAATTTTTTCATATATTTTTTATAATTATATATTCATGTTAAATTCAAATTCACATTTAACAATTTGTTTCACTTAAATACATAAGTAAATATACGAAATTTCAATATTTCATCAATCAAAACAACAGCCGAAGGTTTGTGTCCACACTGAAACAGCATCATAGTTTGTGTCCACGCTACAATCTCAAACACTCAACCAATCACCACACATATGTTTGAGTGTATGTGTTTAAACAATTTTCATTTGAGAAATTTAAATATTAGGAAGATATCAACCAATATGAAATGTATATCAAACGAAAGATAACACCTTCATTTACCTCTAAAAAATTTTTTTAAAATGTTATCTCGCCGTTTCCTCATAATCAATGAAATAAAGATTACAACAATAGCAATCTGACATGACTCCCTATACCGTAAGGTAAGACGTATTCTACGTCAAAACCCCTTTTCGTCAAAAAAAAAATACCTTCTCTTAAAAAAACACCTTTTCTTACAAAAATTTATTTTCTTAAAAGTACCTTTTGTTAAACACAAAACAATGACTTTTCTTTTCTTTTCTTGAGATAAGTCGCCTTTCTGAAAATAAGTACACTTTCTAAAAACAATAAGCTTTTCCTAAATAGTGTACCACTTCTGTAAATAGGTCCTGTTCTTAAAAAAAGTACTTCTTGTAAAAAAAATTCATACACTTATGGCCTTTTCTTCCCGAAAGTATTTCTTCTTAAAATAGTACTTTTTCTTAAAAAAAACATTAGCTTTTAATTAAAAAAGTACCTCTCTTTATAAAAGGACCTTTTCGGGAAAATATAATACATATTCTACTAAAAATGTACTAAAGATATACGTTTTGATGTGTTAACAGCAATCTATCAAAGTGAGCACATGCAAACAACACACAGTGTTAGCATAACATGCGTGATGTTTGTACAACAATAGTCTCTGCTTGAAAATAAGTACGATTGTGTTGATGTAGCGGCAGCGAACAAAGAAGCAGGTCGTCGTGGCCAAAGAGTATTGAATAGTATAGAAAATTGTAAATTTTGTGAACGCGCATATTGAAATTATGCAGTCTCCTGCAAAAAATGGTGAAAAAACTTTTATTATAGTAGTTCCGGCTTAAAAGTTATCAAGTAATATGTAAATAAAAAAAGAAAAGCAATATTTTGAAGATGTAAATTATTTTTGAAAGCCACCTAGCATGGTGGTCTGCACCACACGCTTTCAGTTTGTAGTCAGCGTTAGTGTTCAAATGAACTAGTGCCAACTCCGCCACTTCTCTGTGATCTTGTCTTCGATGATTAATAGTTTTTTGTTTCACAAAAAATTCTGTTAATGATTGCCGTTTTTTTTCAATATTGGTTTAGCTGTATTCGAAAAGAGCGCCGGGGTAATTTTAAGATTTCGGTTATGGCTAAACCACTTTCGAAATTGAACAAATATTGGAATGCCAGCACCAACATTTTTCATGACAACTTCTTTAAATGGATTTGCGACGTACAATTCTTTTTGATGAAGCCGACAAGGTCTACGATTTAAACGCTTCTGATAAGGTTCTTCAGAAATTGATTTTTCAAAAAGTACTGCCGCGCCGCCCTTAACACCAGAATTCGCTTCTGTTGTGTCATATGAAAGACCAACTACCTTATCTGTTATATGCAATTGGTCACATTGTTTCTTCATTTCACCTGCAATAGTCTTAGCTGAACCATCTTCGATGAAATTAATTGAAATAAGCTTTTGCAAACCATTTGGCGCAGATACACTTATCACTAACCTTTCCACTAATTGACGATCGTTATTCTCTATTCGTTTACCATCCCTGTGCAAAATTAAGTAGTTAGGAAACTGAAATTGGTGGAGCCTTTTTAATGATTCCTGACGCTGTGTATTTCGTAATTTTAACATAAGTGTGGCAGATGTATAGAACCTTCGCAGTTATTGAACCGTTTTAGCTCTAAGAATATGCGTGACATGGAAGATGAAGAGATTCCAAGACTGTCTAATAGTCGGCAAATTCGTGGGCTTATAAAAACAAACTTCGAAACCTTTTCGTCGGCAAGCACCCAATCTGGATCAGTAGATTCATCATCAGATTCTATTTCCATTTCATCGACTACAATTTCTTTTTCTTTGTACGCTCTTGGTTTTGTTTTTGGGGCCACCTGTTCGAATTCCGCGGTACACAAAAATTTATCACAAAGTTGGACGTAAAACTTACGTATTTGTTGTGTCTGAGTTGAGCTTTTTGGTTTAAAATTAGTCTTTGCTCTGCGAAAGGCTTTACAAAGGTTAAGAATTTTATTTCGAAGATGATATTCGTATTTAGGAAAAAGATCCAGATTTTTAGCATCGGTTCTCAATTTCATTATTATCGTTTCTAACAATAACGTTATGTATTGTTAGTACAAGTAATAATATCTTGGTCAAAACGAATATTAATAAGATTGATGTCTTAATTTAAATTAATAATTGTTTACCCGGAATACGCCTTATTCTTTTTTCTGTTAATTGTGACCGATCAGCCATTTTTAAATAATAGTAATTCACAAATGTAACTTGAAAAACACAATACTGGTTAAAAAGTAATATAATATATAAATCTTAACAACTTTTCAAAAGGTCACTAAAAAAAACAATGGTGTTTTGAAAAAAAAATTAACTTTGTAATATCTATTACAAATCTTGAAAAAATGTCTCTCTTTAGTTACCTATTACTTGATAACTTTTAAACCGGAATTACTATAATAAAATTTTCTTCACCTTTTTTTTGCATTTTTTGCATCCAAATTTTTTTAAAATTTTTTTTTTAGAAAAAGTGCTTTTTTGGTACACCCTAACGACTAACAGGTCCATCCTGAAAATCTCAAATAACGCTTATTTTTAATCATTTGTCCTAAAGAATCGAATGGTGAAATCAGATTTGAAAAATATTAAGCCGTTTTTGCTCTGTAGGAAATGGTGACCAAAATCCGCGTTTTTAGCCGCAGATATGCAGGCCAAGGAGTTGGAATTTTAAAAAATAAAAACGCCATTAGATTTAGTAATGCAAAAACCTTCCAAAAAGGCTTTATAGCGCATAATCAGAAACAAAAATGATTTTGAAAGTGGACCCTAATAAAGAGGTTACGACTCGTTTATGCTCTTTTACTCCGACTCTCTACATGACAGCGGAAAAAGAGTGCAATAAGTTCTCTATATTATTCAACAATTTTTGTCGTCGTTCTGTTTATGATAATTAGTTCAGTGAGCTAAATATTGCTTTATTTATTTTAACAATGTTACATCTAACGCTGAAGCAGATATAAGAAAAAAGAAAGTGCAATATCAAAAGATCTTTCAGCACAACAACTATTCTTTTTTTTATTTTCCAATGTAACATTTACTACTTGTGTAAGTAGTGTAACATTTACTTCACATCGCCCGTGACTTCGAACACTCCTTGATTTTTAAGAACAATTGTTTTTGTAGAATGTATTTCTTTCAAAAAAATTGATATTTGTAGACCCTTATTGTAAGAATATGTATTCTATTTTCACGAAAAGGTCCTTTTGTAAAACACAGATATTTCTTTAATAAAATCTAATTTTTTTAAGATTTTTGAAAAAGAAGTACTCTCTGATAAAAAAAGCCGTAAGAGTATAAATTGTTTTTACAAAGAAGTAGGTACTTTTTTAAGAACATGTACGTACTTTTTGGTACTCTTTTTTGGAAAAGGTTATTTTTTTAAGAAAATTTTCTTATTTTCTGACAGGCTACTTATCTCTAGAAAAGAAAAGGTATTATTTTATATTTAAGAAAATGTACTTTTAAGAAAAGGAATTTTTATAAGAAAAGGTTTTTTTGTTTAAGAGAAGTATTTTTTTTTTAAAGAAACGGGTTTTTTTAAGAAATCTCCCATTTTTTAGAATTGGTCCTTTTTTCAAAAATACGTACATTTTTAAGAGTAAGTACTTTTGTTAAGAAAAGTTATTTTGTTTCACGAAAAATGTACTCTTTAAAGAAAGGCAGTTTATTTATAAAAGGCAATTTGTTGTAAGAAAATGTACTTTTTTAAGTTAGGCACTTATTTTATCAAATAAGACTTAATATTTTTTTTAAGAAAATGTACTTTTTGTATGAAATTTTACTTTTTTTAAGCAAAGGTACTTTGTTAAGATAAGGTATTTTTTTAAGAAAAGGTACTTTGTTTAAGAATATGAAAAGGTATTCTTTTTGAGAAAATTTACTTTTTTTAAGAAATGCACTTATTTAAGAAAATTTTCTTTTTTTAAACTTCTTTAACTTCGACTAAATTTACTTTTTATTGGCCTCAAGACTACAATATATACTACATATTGGTTACCGCCTCCACCTAGGAAACTTTCCATTAAATATGAAATTTGCCAACATATGTTAGTCTAGACACAAACCAAAAGAAAAGTACCCAATATAGTTGATAATACTGGGTTGTACCATAATAGTGTTAAAATAAAGTTGTTTAATTATTTTCATTTCGCCCCCATCCCACAACGTGCGATAAGGTACGTCGCTCCAAAAAATTCGTTAGCATTTGAGACTCTAGCACATTCAGAACACGGGATAAATCCCGACTAGGACCATCCATTATTTCTATCGGCAACGTATAGAGTAACGATTTCTGAGAAGGCGGTCAAAAAATTCGAAATTTTCTATGACCAAGTTGAAAACTACCTACGATATATAAAAGTGAAATCACCAAGAACTACGGCTGCCAAACTTTCAGATCTGTGTGCGAACTCAATGAGCGGTTAATGGATGATCAAATTTAAGAATTTTGTGACATCGGTTAATCATTGAGATGTGTAGAAAATTCTCAGAATTTAGGAAGAAATAGTTTAGTCTGTGTTAGAGGCATTACAGTAAACTAGAAAGTGTAAATAAGAGGGCGTTTGCATATCCTTTACGCGCTGCTATGTTTTTTTCATTAGAATTTAAGGATAATTTAAGTTCTAAAATACTGTCGACTCCTGACAACTGTAGCACGATTAAGGGGAGACGCATTGATTTGAGGTGAAATTCCACGTTGCTTTCGATATATTTCTTTAAGGTAAAACCGTTTGATGTTTCAGATGTTATTAAGAACCTACAATAAATAATAAAAATATAAATTTAAAATAAAAATGTTCCATACTTTTGCACATAAAAGTGGGTTACATTTATTTACGTAAAGGGTTTTTCAATAAGAGCGCTACAAAAGTTTTTTTAAATAAAACAAAACCGGTTTTAGATACCAATGAAATTCTTTATTCCTGTGAAAGTACGTCCGATGCCATTATGTACGGAACTCGATTTCTTTTGCAGGGCCACCACGGGCACGCTTGCAGAAGTCCAGACGCTGAACCGAATTATCGACGGTTTTCAAGCATAAAAAACCTTCGATATTCGTACGAAGTTCATCAATCGTCGCTGGCTTGTTGCCATAGACCACTGATGGCCAAAAATTGAAAAACATACCACATGTGGTAGGAACCGAAAAATGCTGCTGACGCTCTGCTCCCACACGTACATGCTCATTTGATTGTAACAACAACAAAACAACGTGTTTACTCAAATGAACTCAGTTGCTGTTTGGCATTCATGTACAGCGCAGTTGCCTATTATTGCACGCACACAAACGTACTTTCCTAGTGTTAGTGTGGCCATCACTGCCATAGGCCATAGACTTGACGCAGCCCCACAGGAAATAACCTAACGGCGTCAAATCGCACGACCGAGGCGGCCAATCGACTAGGACATTTCATGAGATAACACGTTCACCAAACTTGGTTTCCAATAAATTGATTGTGGCATTCGCTGTGTGGCTTGTGGCGCCTTTCTGTTGGAACCACATGTCCTCCAAGTCCATATTATCCAATTGGGGCCACAAATATTCGGTTATCATTGAACGGAAGCGATTCGCATTCACAGTAATGTGCCGGTCTTGATCATCACGGAAGAAGTACGGCCCAATGACGCCGCCGGCCCATAAACCGCACCAAACCGTAGCTTTTTCGGGATGCAATGATGACTCGTGGATTACGTGTGGATTGCCGTCGTACCAATAACGCATATTTTGCTTATTGACGAAGCCATTCAGCCAGAAATGAGCCTCATGATTATGATGACCATAAATTGGACGTAGCGCTTTTAAAGTTGAGGCTACTGACTCCAAATTTCGGTAGTAAATTTTAATAATTTCGACTCGTTGTTGGCTCGTAGATCTCTCCATGATGATGACCTTACTGAAGAGAAATGTCAAAAGAGCGGGAAAATATATGGCGTCGTTTGCTGTCCCTTTCTATTTACTTTTGTAGCGTCTCTGTTGAAAAACCCTTTATTTCTTACCAAATATTGACAAAAAATCCATTAAGAAAGTTAGTCCAATGTTGTGATTAAGTAAAGCCTTTTACTTAAGCATGATGCCCGAGTTAACAAAATGTAAATAATAGGGCTATTAATGATGCTGCGCCTGAAATTATACCGTTACAGCAAATATTGAAGACGTTGCAGATTCGTTAAGATTTCAAAACGTTCGTCCTGGTAACCAGTAGGTCTTCCCACATACACATATTGAGAAATCGGTTCGGGAAACGGATGGAATCTGCTAGAGAACACAGCGGTGAAAAGTAGAACTCGTATGAATAGCTGAGGTCTCTGGAATTTCGAGTTGGTTTGTGATTGTGTTTGAGAGTAAAATGTTAGACGAAAACATCTGAGATTCCAAAAACAGTGTTGCCAAAAAAAATTTGCTAAAAAATCCCTCATTATAAGTAAGTTGGCAATAGCGATATCAACGTTAAGTCATAGTAAAAAGGTTGAAATATAGACTTGTAAAAAAGCGTTAACTTCAAATCTATATCAGTAAATTAAAAGGGACTAAAACTATTGTTCTTTACTTATTGTAGTATAAGTAGTTTAAAAACCATCCTTGTTATAATCTGTGTCTCAGGAAGGATGCACTTTTTCATTTTAAAACAAAAACACGTGTTTTTTGAGATAGTTGTGATCTTTTATTGGATTGTAAGGAAGACATGTTCCGATTGGGTATGGAATAGAATATTCGTCAAATTGCTTCTACGGCTCTGATGAGAGGCCCTTATCCGTTTCATGAAATTTTCCATGACTTTTTCATAGAGATGTGGCTGTATATTACCAATGACGCGGCGGTGGATCTCGGATTTAAGCTCAGGAATTGTCTCTGGCTTATTCGCATAAAACCGAGATTTCACAAAACCTCAATGAAAGAAATTACACGACGTTAAAGCGCATAATCTTGGTGACCAGTTGACATAAGAATTCCTTGTGATAATTTGTTCTGGAAATCGGGTCTGCAATAAATCGATTTTTTCATGCGCGTTGTAGCAGCCGTCTTGCTGAAACCACATGTCGTCCAGATCTATTCCGTCCAGTTAATGCCACAATAACTGCGATATCATGTTCCTGTAACGAATGACGTTCACAGTAACTGCAATTTCGGCATGATCTTCAAAAAAGTAAGTCCCAATCACGCTGCCTGACCAAATTCCGCACCAGACATTTTATCTCTAAAGTTCTTGCTTGGCCCATAGTAGTATCTATTCGCAAGCACAATTCTCCGCTTGATCTCAAGGCTGACGTTATTGTGTTTGTTTACGGCAGATCCGAGGTATATCAATTCGTCCACCACCTCGAAATTTTACCCGTTGTCAACGTTCACGCTTTGGTCTAATCGCGTGGAGGCCCTGCTCATTGAAACCATTAATTTTGTCTTGTTCTCATTTACCGTCATTCCCACTTTTGCTGACTCCTTCTCGATTCTCGAAAACACCGCAGTAACTTCTCTATTTGTGCGCCCAATGATATCTATATCATCAGCATACACGGGCAGCATGTGACTTTTGCTGCTTATGGTTTTATTCATGTTGACTGCAGCTTTTCTCATAATAATCTCTATTAAGATGTTAAAGAGATCGCACGAGAGGGTGTCGCATTGTCTGAGGGCTCGTTTAGTTTCGAAAGGTTCGGTAAGATCCTTTCCAACTTCCACTGCGGATTTGGTTTTCGTCAAGGTCATCCCACAAAGACGTATGAGTTTTGCAGGATTACCAAGATCAGATATTGTTTCGTAGAGTTTCATCCGTATCGGGCTGTCGAATGTCACCTTATAATCGACAACTAGTTGATAGCTATCGACTTGTGATTCGTGGGTCTTCTCCAGGATTTGGTTTAGCGTGAAAATCTCACCAGCTATCGATTTTGCAGCACAATATAAAGTACTTTATTGAAACTTATATACTATGGATAAACGGGATATTCCACTGTAGTTGGCACAAAGATTCGAGCCACCATTTTTAAAAATGGGGCATTGTACCTATACACTGGGACTCCAATCGCCGAGCTTGCCTTCATCTAACCAAAATTTGTCAATAAGCAGATGCATGCCCTTTATCAGTCCATCGCCGGCAGACTTAAATAAATTTGTCAGTAATCCATCAGCTCCCACGGTTTTGTTGTTCTTAAGCCGGGCAATAGCTGTTCTGACCTCGTCTTGTTTAGGAGGGGGCAATCGACCTAATTGTGATTGATGGTCTGATCGTGAGTGGGCATCTTAGGTACCAGCATCGCGGAGAAATAATCTCACCATATTCCCAACATGCTCTCCACATTTGTGTTGATATTTCCGTCCTTGTTTCTACAGAAGGGGGGCCCTGAACCATGTCCATTAGTTCCTTTTTTAGACTTTTTTGTAGAATTTTCGAACTACGTTCTTCCTTCTGTATGTCTCAATTTTCTCACTCTCGCGCTTTCTCCACTGCCGTTTCGTACGCCTAAAGCGATGGGCTAACTCCATTAATTTTCCTCTATACCGCTCAGACGGAGCTAGCGTTGCAATTGTCTGAAGCACTGCCATGCGTACTGGGTGGTTTTGATCATTTGTAATGCGAAACTCTTCATCGTACCGTGGTTTGTTGCGAAGCGGTTTTTCTAAACCAATTACGGTTGTTGCGGCAGTTGTTATAGAGTCGGAAATGGGTTCCCACTGCGCTTCAGGATCGGGACTGGGACGGGGTGGTTGCTGTGACGAAAGATACAAGAGATTCCTTAAGTAGGCTTTTCGATGTCTAGCTTTGTCTGCGACTGGTCTCGTACGATTTTCGCTCTACTTATTGTTGTGCGAACCTTTGCTGCTACCAGGTTTAGTTCTACAATTTGATCGATTGTTCTTCGTTCTGTGATCAGGGGATACCCAAGGAGGCCTTTGTACCATTAACGACCATGTTCTTTGCCGCGGCAGAGTCAATCAGTCTCATACCGTTGTCGGAACTGTCAGTATTGCCAATAGTTGTATGAAACACATTCTCCCTGCCTACTTTAGCATTAAAATCTCCTAGTACAATCTTAATACCATGGCCAGGTGGCGGTCATACGTTTCTTCTAGGCGCTCGTAGAATATATCTTTGGCAGCATCCTTCAGTCGGGGCATGCACACAATTTAGGGAAATATAAAAATGATTTGTGGTTATACGCTCACTCACAGGATTGAACCTAGAGACTACATGTCGCAGTCTTTTGCCAACTACAAATCTGCAACCAAATTCCTGTTTTGTCTTATGGAAACTTTTGTATATATCGCAGTTTCTTTTTATTGTGCAGCCATGTCCTGTCCATTGCATTTCCTGAATAGCGGTACTGTCAGCCTTATAACTTTTGAGGACATATCTATATAGAGTTCTTACATTCCAAGTGCATATCCGTAAATCATGGTCCTTATAACGCTTGCGAGGGTCGTCAGCAAATAGAGGTTGTTTATGTTTTCGTTTATGTATATTCACTGCCATTATGAACGATGGCGGGAGGCAAACCCAGTCCAACGGGTTGTTACATTTTATCTACTGCCAGGATATTTGATTTCTGCCGCCCATTATGGATCAGACGCTGACCAGGACGCAATATGTGGATCCTGTATTTTGTTCTTTTGGTTTCTATCCACCGTTGGCCCATATGCTGAGCTCATCCGTCTTCTAAGGAAATAAGAATATGCCCGATATTTTGTTGAGCTCCAGTGACAGCAGTCACCTACTAAAGCTGAGACTTATCAGTGATCGCATAACCAATCAGGCTGCTCAGTTGTTTCGTCTGCTCACTCTAGCTAGCTAACGGAGGTTTCCGAAAAAGCCATAGCCCAGGGCATACTGCGTGGAAGTAGTGAGCTGCTTGGACTCCCAAATGAAGGAATCATTTCTGGTCACTCCCAAGTGATTGGCTATCAGAAACTTTCCACCTCCACGGAGAGTCCCATGTCCTTATAATCTACAAAGAGGTTTTAGGCGTCGACTTTTTGTCGCGGGTTTTTCTCCAGAATTTATCGTACTGTGAATATCTGGTCGATAGTTGACCTACCAGATCTATAGCGACACTGACAGGTTCCCTCAGGTCTGCAACAATCAGCTTTTTTCGCACATTAAGGTCGAGAGAACCTTGCATGCGATGTATTAAACGCTTATTTCACAATAGTTCGAACAAATATCCGGGTTGCCTTTTTTGAAAACAGGACACAATCCAATCTTCGGGCATACATTCGTCTAGCCAGATTTAGTTTATGAGTTGATGCATGCACCTTTCTACCTCGCCAACCTTAAACAGCTAAGTCGGTAGTCCATCAGCAGCAGCGGCTTTGTTGTTATTAAGCCAGAAAATTGCAGTTCTAACATCGCTTCGGCTAGGAGGAGATCTATATTGAAGTCTCCTGGGACAAGTGAATCAGGAAGATATTTTCATATTTCCAACATATTCTGAATATCTGTGACAAGATTTCCGTCCATATCTCTCTTTGTGATTTTCGGTAGAACATACTGGTCTCAATATTATATCCCTAGGATTAAGTTTGCTCGCTCTCGCGTTTTCACCACAACCGTTTATTCTCCAATATTTCGCTGCCCTTTGGGTAGCATCGTCAGGAAGACAAGCACAATTAATAATTAGAAATTAAATGAATTAAAATTGAAGTAAATTACATTTTTACTTGTCTATTCTATTAGTCAAGCTCAAGACCATCTATATCTCAATAAATAGAGATATAATATTTTAAAAAAAGATGTTTTGCAAATGCATGCTCATTATTCCTGGCAAACCGTATTGCTAATTCAGCTCTCGCCAAAGATCTTCATCAGGGGTTTTTTGCAATGCTGCTTTTGAAAAATTCATCAAACTAACTGCAAACGAAAACTCATCTGAATTGTGAATTTCCCACTATGCAACTGTTCGAAAAAAAAAATCGCACGAAAAACACACAAGAAAACATTTGCAAACAATTTCCTTCCATCTCTAGAGAACCATTGGTCCTCATTAGAAATGATTTTTGTTGTTGTCTAAAAGACAACACAATGTTTACAGGCACTTGCTATTGGCTGTTGTTCCGTCGTGCTCTAGGTTTATCAGGGATGATTTTTTTTATTTAGTCGGCCTTTTTATTGGTACTTTTCTATTCTATTAGTCAAGCTCATCTCTATACAAAAAGGCCGAATAAATAAAAAAATCATCCCCAATGTAATTTTTATTTAATAATTGTGTTTATCTTCCTGACGACGCTACCCAAAGGACAGCGAAAAATTGGAGAATAAAATTATTTGAAAATAGACCAAATGGTCGAACGTTTTAATTTGGAATAACATTTTGTTCAATTAAGTCTCATTAGCATTACAAGCGCGTGAGTAATTTCCATTAATTTTCTCACTTGATGTCAAAGAAAATAATATATAACACGATGCAATGGTTGTAGCTAAATCGCTGACTAATTCTAAGTTAGTTTTCAGTTTGGTTTAAATTCACAAAGCTTCATAGGATCTTCTGATTGTTATCATATGTAAACCCAAATATGCCAAGCAAAATAACAAAAACTATTTCTAAATATTATTTCCAAAAAACCACTGTGCATTTGACAGTACAATATGACCATGAGATATATTTAGTGAACTCACACTAAAACAACATTTTTATTTAATTTGTCACATTTTTAATATAATGCGGATGGCAGGAGCATCATATAAATTGGATTTAGCCTTTTGTTTCATTATATAATTATACCCCAACAAAAGCGGAAATTTGGTTAAAACTCCATCATTTTATGTGCTATTAATATTGTACATCCGTTGTGTGCGAAACCTTTGCTGCTGCCATAAAATTCACGCTTCACAAACAATTTATGGTATTTTACGACAACGTGTCAGTTCTGCGCTCTATTCGTCCGTGCATCATTTTTCCATCTTTTCTTGTATGCATAAGCGTATTGTCATATTTGAGACCATAAACTAATTTTCTGACATTTCCGCTTCCGTTTTCGAGTCAAATGAACACTCACTCAGGGTTTATTTAAGCTCCAGTTGCGGCATGCAACACATTTTCGTGCGCCACGGAAACAATAACTACCACGTACCACTTAATACTCCCTAATACCACTGCTAGTAAAAACTTCATGTCGCATTTATTTGAAAAGCTTCCGAGCACTGAGTGTAGTATCTCGTTCTAAACATACATACATGTTATAGAGTGTATTTACTTGGATATGTATATCGGCAGCCAAACAATTGCGAGTGTGTTCATGCATAGTTTGTGGCAGCATCAAGCATCACTTGATACGGGTAACACATCCTATTTAGGAAACGACATACAGCATCTAGGTTCCTTTTTTATACCCTACACCATACTTCCACCGACAATTTTTTGAGTTTTGGTAAACAGTTAAAAATGTACGCGATTGCATATAAATAGTACGATTTTTGGTTTCCGACTAGGGTAATGTGTTACCCAGGGTAACCCATTAACCATTGTTGGGTTGTTTGTGGGTAACGATCGTTTACCCATTACTAACAGGGTATGAGTAAAATAATGGATAGTCTTCCATGACGATGGGGAATTACATTCAAAATAAAACGTACATAGTATGAATGAAAAAATACATCTTATTAATGAACTTTTTCATGAAAAAGCAACCAAGGAATTAATTCATCAAATTAAAAATCATGTTTCATAAAACCTTACTTTTAATGAAAACTATTCACGAGATAGATAAAAATTATCTAGGAAACTTTAATAAATCTTAAAGAAAACATTCATGTCATTAATGAAAATGTTTTTTGGTTCCTTTTTCATGGAAACGTAAATAAATAATAACGAAACTGTTCATAATTTTAATGAAAGTATTCGTAGGTTTTTGTTTTATGGAAACTTTCAGACTTACTAACAGAATTCACTTTTTCTAAAGTTCATATTTTATGAAATTGTTTAGAATCAAGCCACAAAACGGCATCAGCGGTGGTAGTTCGGAATGTTGGTATTGATACAATCATCAATCTATATAACGGGTTTTTCAATAAGAGCGCTACAAAAGTTTTTTTAAATATAACAAAACCGGTTTTAGATACCAATGAAATTCTTTATTCCTGTGAAAGTACGTTCGATGCCATTATGTATGGAACTCGATTTCTTTTGCATGGCCACCACGGGCACGCTTGCAGAAGTCCAGACGCTGAACCCAATTTTCGACGGGTTTCACGCATAAATCGGCCGATGCTGCTGCAATTTCTCTTTCGATATTCGTACGAAGTTCATCAATCGTCGCTGGCTTGTTGGCATAGACCATAGACTTGACGTAGCTCCACAGGAAATAATCTAAAGGCGTCAAATCGCGCGACGGAAGCGGCCAATCGACTGGGCCATTTCGTGAGATAACACGTTCACCAAACTTGGTTTCCAATAAATTGATTGTGGCATTCGCTGTGTGGCTTGTGGCGCCGTCCTGTTGGAACCACATGTCCTCCAAGTCCATATTATCCAATTGGGGTCAAAAATATTCGGTTATCATTGAACGGTAGCGATTCTCATTCACAGTAATGTGCCGGTCTTGATCATCACGGAAGAAGTACGGCCCAATGTCGCCGCCGGCCCATAAACCGCACCAAACCGTAATTTTTTCGGGATGCAATGATGACTCATGGATTACGTGTGGATTGCTGTCTGACGAATAACGCATATTTTGCTTATTGACGAAGCCATTCAGCCAGAAATGAGCCTCATCGCTGAATATGATTTTCTCATGAAAATCCGAATCATTTTCAAGTTGTTGCTCAGCCCAATTCACGAACATACGACGCTTATGGTGGTCAATCGGCTTCAGTTCTTGCGTCAATTTGATCTTGTAAGGATGTAGGCCAAGATCTTTTCGCAAAATTCGCCACAACGACGTCACAGAGATGCCCAACGCTTGAGAACGACGTCTGAGAGACACATTTGGGCTTTCTTGAACTGAAGCCTCAGCGGCAGCAATATGCTCGACACTACGGGCACTTCTTTGTCTCACTGGCACGGGAACATTTTGTACTGTGCCTGTGGATTCAAATTTTTCCACTAGACACTCAATTGTTGATCTGGTGGGACGATTATGACGACCATAAATTGGACGTAGCGCTCTTAAAGTTGAGGCCACTGACTCCAAATTTCGGTAGTAAATTTTAATAATTTCGACTCGTTGTTGGCTCGTATATCTTTGCATGATGAAATGGTAAACCTTACTGAAAAGAAATGTCAAAAGAGCGGGAAAAAATATGGTGTCGTTTGCTGTCCCTATCGATTTACTTTTGTAGCGTCTCGGTTGAAAATCCCGTTAGAATGACACTGACGGATACGAAATCCTCAACAAAAATTGGTAAAGATGTCACCGTACCTTTTAGTACGAGGCGAGGCCACAGACAGGCCGGCATCCTATTATGTGATCACTTCAAAATATTAATTCAAATCATCGTGAGAGAAGCTGTAGTCATGCCGGTCCCGTATGCTGATGATTTAGACATCATTGGGCAAAATTTGCGAAAAGTTACTGCAGTATTTTCAAGAATTGAGAAGGAATCAGCCAACGTGGGTTTGGCAGTACATCCACAAGATTGGATGATAACAAGATTGGATGATAACCGATATAATTTCGAGGTAGTCGACGAATTTTTTTATATCGAAGCTGCCGTGAACAGATGCAATAACATCAGCCTGGAACTGAAACGGAGAGATGTTATTTCAGGCTAAGCAAGAACTTCAGAGATAAGAACCTGTCTCAAAAAGCGAAGATCCAACTACATCTGACTCTCCTACAACCTGTTTTACATTATGACGCAGAATCCCGAGTCATAAAAAAACTGATGAGACATAACGGGAGTTTTCGGGAGAGAAATGCTCCGAAAAACATATATGGTACGCATGAACGTAGTTATGCATATACAAATAGTCCGTTTACTCTGACTAGGCCATGCTAGTAGAATGGACCAGTTTAAAGGTAATCGAAGACATACTCGAAGGACGTCGAAAAATATTACTATCTAGACAAGATGAAATATTGATTGGAGTTACCAACTGGAAGAGAGAAGCGGAAGAAAATAAATGGATCATTTTTACGACCAAATAAGTTTTTCAACCATCTCTCCTATAGTATCACGGAAAAATAATAATGGAGTAGTTTCCATTAAAAAGTATAAATTCCAAAAGTTGCAATTGCTCTACCCTTTCCAGTATGTCAAACGAAGTACTATGTGCTGATTTTCGGCATAAAGTAATCCGAAATTGCATTAGATATATTATGCTGTTTGTCAGAAGAAAATAATTTTTTTGTCACTAATTGTCGTCCAAGCACAATGTCTTCGATGGTGAGAAGCGCAGCTGGCAATCATGGCGCTTGAGTTGCAATCCCGGGTCGGAGGGAAATTGTTAAAGAAAAATTAATAATTTTAAATCCGTCACTACACACACCACATGATTTGGATGGTCCGTGGGTGGTCCCACAACTAGCCGACATAACAAAAAAGTCACAAAGTAATCGGGAACAATTTTCTTTATTTTTCAACATAATCTCCTTTTAGCTTGATTCAATTTTTCCATTAATATTCAATAGCTGCGATACCCTGTTTATAGCAAGAACTGTCAAACTCCTTAAAATATCCATCAACCGCAGACTCCACCTTTTCATTGTTGGCAAATCTTTTACCGCCGAGCCATTTTTTCAAGTTTGGAAATAGAAAATAGTCCGAGGTAGCCAGATCTGACGAATAAGGTGTGGGATGAAGCAATTCGAAATTTAATTCATTAATTTTGGCCATCTCAATAGTGGATGTGTGAGATGGATTGTCTTAATAAACCAACACTTCCTTTTACGCCAAGTGCTTGAACGCTGCAATAAATTATCATAATATTCGCCGTTGGTTTATCCTTTCAGAAGATAATCAATAAAAATTATCCCATGCGCATCCCAAAAAACAGACGCCATGACTTTGCCTGCAGATGGCACCTTCTTCGCTTTCGTTAGACATGATTCTCCCATTCCAGTCCACTCCTAAAAGTGATGAACCCATGCCTCAACGACGCAAAAATTTAATGCGGTGAAAAATCACCAAACCCTCTACTGAAACATCTTCACAACACTGTTTTTGATCTATCGAAAGCAAGCGCGGCACCCGTCTTGCGCACAGCTTTCTCATCTTCAACTCTTCGTGCAATATACGATGTATAGCACTGTTGGAAATGCCTATCATTTCAGCTGGCTCACGCACTTTCATCCGACGATCATCCACTACCATTTGGTGGATTTTCTTAAGCTTTTTGGCTTCCTCAATTGCTTTGGCTTTTTTTAACTTTTTGTTTTTTTTTTTAACTTTTTGGTGTCTCAGTACGATTACACTTTTTAAATATTGTGTAATTTTTTGTGTGCAAGTGGCAACTCTGAAATTTGGCAACTGTCACATGTGTTTATTCCGATAACTGGAGCACTTTAGGAAAGAACAACGCGTTAAAATTGTGAAAACTTGTTACAAAAATTTGGAATGTTATGCTGAGACCGCTCGCAAATTTCGAAGAAATTTGAGTCGAAAAAGTGCACCTAATGTTTCAACCATTCGAAGAGTGGTCAAAAAATTGTAAGAAACTAGGTCGGTTATGGACAGTAAGATTCCTGTGCGTCAACTTACAGGTCTATCTCTTGAAAACATTGCTGCTGTAAACGAGAGTGTCCCCGAAAACCCGAAAATATCAATTCGGCATCATCCTCAACAACTTCGAATTTTACGAAGCAATACGCAACGAATTTTAACAAAAGTTCTCCACCTTCATACGTACAAAATTCAGCTTACTCAGGAGCTCAAGCCAGCAGACCATGGAAAGCGCCCTCAATTCGTTCAATGGGTAATGGCGCAAAGTGAAGTCAAACTCAATTTTTCAAACAAAAATTATCTTCTCCGATAAACCGCATTTCCATCTCAATAGTTTCGTGAATACACAAAATTTTGGGCTAAGAAAATCGTCATGCAATCCAAGAAAAACAAATGCACCCACAACGAGCAACTGTCTGGTGCGGTTTTTATTCAGGCGTCGTAATTGGTTTTTACTTTTTTGAAGATGAGGCTGAAATTGAAGTGAATGTGAACGGGATTCGTTACAGGAACATGATAACAGAAATTTTCTGGCCTCAAATTGGACGGCATGGATCTGGACGACATGTGGTTTCAGTGAGACAGCGCCACCTGCCACACCGCGCATGAGACAATCGATTTATTGCAGCAACGATTTCTAGAACACATTATCTCAGGAAATTCTGATGTCAATTGGCCACTAAGATCATTCGATTTAACGCCGTGCGATTTCTTTCTTTGGAGTTTTGTGAAATCTCGGGTGTATGTGAATAAACGAGAAGCAATTCCTGAGCTCAAATCCGAGATCCAAAGCGTCCTAGTTGAGATACATCCACATCTCTGTAAAAAAGTCATGGAAGATTTCATGAAAAGAGTAATGAATGGCCTGTTATCAGAGCCGTTGGGGCCATTCGACGGATATATTATTCCATACTTAATAGGAACATGTCTTCTTTACAATCCAATAAAAAAATCACAACCATCCCAAAAAATACGTGTTGTTATTTTAAAATGGAAAAGTGCATTCATACTAAGACACCCTCTATTATATTAGGCTATTTTTTCACTGTTTTTTTTTTTCAAAATGTATGAAGTTTTACATTTTGCCCAAAATTTGATAAATTTCACTGTTATGGTTCGATGAACTAAAATGCAGTTGTTATAAAACAAACATTGGGCAGCCAGTTAAATATCTTTATAATATTAACCACGCCAACGTAATCAAACTCTAAAAGTGACAAGGATATTATACAAGCTCCGTATTTGCTGGCCACATTATAAGCCGCAGAATTTACTGGTTAAGTGAATACCAGTGAATAAAGGAGCCCTAAATGAACCAGAGGTTTGTCATTCATGAACGTAGGCTTGGTAGATAACATTCTCTTGGGCTGATGAATTTGAAAAAATACATATTATACAAAAATTTTGTGAACATGGTAGTGATGCGAACAACTTCGATTACGTTCTTGTTTGGTATCAAGAAGTACATTCTAAATTCAAAAATGGTCAAGTCCAGTTTTCACTTTTTGGAATAAAACCAAAAAAACTAATTCACAGCATTTAATTTTTCAAAATTCAAGAGGAAAATAGTAGTTATGATTGTGGTCGAATGTTCAATTTGCATACCACTTTTTGGCGATGTTTTCTGATAAATTACCGGGTTTATCGTAAAAAAATTGATTGGACTTCTTGACTAGTTTTGAAACTCAATATAAGGACTTGACCACTTTTGAAACCGTAACCGTTGGACTTGACTTCTTGATTCAATATTGATGGACTTGGTCAAATTTGAAAATGAATTATTGATTATGACGAGTTTTGATAGTAAATAATTATTTTTGTTTAAACTAAAACTTAATGAAAATATTTGGTGGAGAATTAACACATTTTATGATTTATAAATACTCGTACAATTTTTTACACTTTTATACATTTGACTGTTCGAACAACTCTTTATACAAATTGAGATCATGGTTTCACTCCAGTTTTCACCAAAATGATTTTCCAGCAACTTTTTCACGTCCTTCAGTTTTGGAGTTCTTACTGGAACTCCAACTTCTTTTCTTTCAGGATCAAAATCACGGAAATTTCTTCCTCTGTTTAACCCCGACTTATCATCACCGTTGTCTGCAAGATAGTCATATTCTCCACATACTGTAATTTTTTTTCCTGGTTTTAGTTACGATTAGACGTTTGATTTTGCTTATTTTGAAGTATAGAAACTTGGCTTCCTTGATGGCATCTTCAGTGTCTGACTTCCAGTCGAAGACCTTCCAATCACGTTCTACTAGAAGAATAGTTGTGTTATTCATTGCCGTGAAGTACATCGTAGGTTTGACAACTGTTTCCCTTTTTCGGATCTTCTTTTCGATGATTCCAAACACACGATCCGCTGGTAAAAACGAGTGACTCGTGACGGGATAAATGATTTCTACTTTTTGTATATTACGCGATGCATCGTTTCCTAGCCAGCTTGTCACCATCCCAAGCAAGGTGCGATTTTGTTTTAACTGGCGCAACCATCGCACATCAAACGCACCGTATGCAAGTCAGTACAATGCAACTTGCACAGCCTCTCATGTAGAGCTGACGATATTTCACTAGACCCTTTTAGATGTTAATGTTCCAACCAAGTATAAGAACATAGTGGGTCGCTTAAAGTTCCTACTATTACATAGAAATTGTACAAATACAATTGTCTGTCGACTGCAATAGGCAGCTTGATCAGGTACTCTAGGTAGGGGGAGGTCAAAAGACAAGGTAATCTACCCTTTTTATCGTTCTCCCAACAATTCAAAAAATAAATCAGCTTTGTTCAGGTGACGCCGGTTTTATAAGAAAAAACGTTAGGAATTATAAAATAATTGATATTCGAGGAATTTTATTGTTAGAGAAACAATTACAATTTTAGTATTTTCTCATCCTAATTTAACTTATAAAAACAAGATTTTAAATATTGTTAATTGAACTGAATAAATGAACTGACAACTTTTGAAACTGAACTCGCTGGACTTGACCAGTTTTGATTTTCGTTACATTTAAAAATTAACAATTAAAAAATAAAGAAAAACAATTTTTTTCAACCTACGACTTTGTAGACAGTTAGAAAAAAAAATATTTTGTTGTTTGGCGAAATATCTCGAATTTTTATTTTTTTTGGACTTGACCACTTTTGAATCGCAGCCCCTCAATTGTTGATGCCGTGGTGATTTCAAGGAGTATTTTTGTAGTTATTCAGAAAAGTAAGTAAATATATTGTAATTATGGTGTTTGGGTTCAATCGCCGTATTTTGCTGAAAATATCCATCTCCATCAGCAGACGCAGATGTAACAATTCTGAAGGTTTTTAAAGTCGGTCGCTTGAGTAGATGCTGCCATCGCCTGTCTATGGAACGGTTTACGAACTAAATCGGCAGACACTGCACTTTTGAATTGCTATGGTCATCCATGATGGCAGGGACTTCAAAAACATTCGGGAGTGGATTTTAAAATTAATTTCCTTTTTTCCATTTTGTAATTATATATGAGAATACCGTAAAATAAATCATGGCAAAAGTAATATAAACAAATTTCAAATTGATATCTAAATTCGGATGTGCTAACCTCTAATTCGGCAATGATAACCTCCAATTCGGTTGCGCAACGACTAATTTTGCAATGATAACCTCTAAGTTGGTTGTGTCAACATCTAATTCGGTTGTGACAATCTCTAATGCGAGTGGGACAACCTCTAAATTCGGTTACGGCTTATTCGGCTGCCTTAAACAAGTTTTTCTGTGATTGTTCCTAACTAACGTCTGAAGTGAATCAGTTGTAATTATGAACAAATCACAATTCTTCTGATCACATTATAATCTTATGTACAGTTTCCATATTTTCATTTCCGATATACTATTAGAAGTAATCAAAATCAATGTCACATAAATATATATAATTAAATGTCATCGTTTAGCATTAACAATGAAAATGTTTAAAAACTTTCTTTACTTTTGTCACGCAGATGAATGAAGTTGGGCACGCAACGAACGCCCTTATTGAATTCCCTCTCCTTTTAATGGTTACCATTGCTGAATCATCAAGTAGATAGATATTAAAATCATTGTACCAAAATGACCATAAACTCAATAAAAAGCCCCCTTATATCCTTAACAGCAAATACATTCACACTCCATTAACTGAATCGAGGGAAAATTGAGAAGATGAATCATTGTAAGGGAGCGGACACAATAAATGACCGACACAAACGTGATAGTCGATGAAATACTTTTTTTTCACATCGCTGCTGTTGTTTTTGTTCTTCGCATTGTTGGGGTCTTAGTGCCCTGAAATGAGGATTGTGAGCCTTCATTAGCACTAATCCCTCCGACATCGAGAGAAAAGTAAAATAATTCCTAAATCTCGAGCTTAACCTCAACCATGTCCCCTTTTCTGGTCCTTCGTTTGCGTGCCCGGCTGTCATTGATAAATATAGAAGAAGAAAAAAACTAAAAATGCGATGAAAAAAAATGTTTCAATTGTAATGATGTCGAACAATATCAGAAAATAAAGCATTTTTTCCCTTAGAGTTTAGTGTTTGTTGAGCTGAGTTGACTGACGGTGGCTGAGATGATGATGATGATGGTACCAAAATTTACCTACTGTCTCGATATGGCACAGTGGGACTTGTAAGATTTTTTAAACGTTGAGTTTAAGGTATTTCATTTTGTCCATGGTTGTATCTTAGGCCTTTGCAATGCTTCTACCTAATTCAGTAAAGTATTGGAAACATTTGACCTATTATTTCTGTTTATGATGTGCATGCTAATGGTTTTGGTGGAGTTTGTCACAGTTTTTCAAATTATTTATACAGAGATGTTTACGAGATCGCAAGTTGTGCTGCAAAAGACTTCACCTAGGTTTGTATTTAGCAATATTTTATACTGGCAACTACAATTTGGTTGCAAAAGGTTTATAATATTACCAGTTTCATACACTGGTTAAAAAGCTTTAAAATGGTATAACTCTGGAACATCAACTGCAAATTGTATTTTTTGTTTTACAAAATTGCGTGGAATTTATCCATATTTTAAAGTGCATCATTAGATTTTTAAATTTTCATAGAACTTTGAAAAGTTATAAAGAGTTGTTCACAAAATGAATCCAAAACTTACGAAAAAAATGCAATACATGGTACCTTATTGAGCAAAATCATTGCCGAAAGTGGTGGCCTAAAAGCAAGGACGTTTTGCTTTGAAAATGTGGACTTACACACTAAGAAAATCGTGGATATTAAACGAGTTTTAAGTATAATGCAAAAAACGGCGGGAATACCCGATTTTTGGAGCAAATTTTACTGGTGGGATGAATTTTGCAAAATTTTTCAGTTAGAACTAGTGTATTCAAAACCGAAACTGGTTAACCGAATTCCGGCTGGTTTCATCGGTTATTTCACATCGATTAACCGGCATTTTCAGGTTTTAAAGAACTCATATTACAACTTAGAATTACAAACCTAAAGCCTGTTCAGTGGCTCACTGGTTACTGAACCCATCAGACTGACAGAGAAGGCACTACCAACGAATTATTTCACTGTCTAAGTTGCCCATTAGAAATAGAAGGCAATACCACCAACTTCCATTTAGATTCCAACATAATCTCCTTTCAGCTCAATGCACTTAGTCCAACGTTTCTCCAATTTTTTATCCCTTCCAATTTTTTTTCAATAGGTTTGGAAATAGGAAATAGTCACTGGGGGCTAAATACGGAGAAAATGGAGGATGAGGTACCAATTCGTAGCCCAATTCATGGAATTTTGCCATTGATACTACACACGTGTGCACTCGTGCATTATCTTGAAGAAAAATAAATTTTTTCTTGGCCATATGGGGTCGTTTTTTTAAATCCTTGTTAAATCGTTCCAATAAGTTGGCATAATATTCGCCGTTTATTATTTTTCCCTTTTGAAGGTAATCGATGTGGATTATCCCGCGTGCATCCCAAAAAACTGTTGCCATCACCACATTGGCCGACAAATTTACATTGGTCTTCTTCGGAGCCGGCTTTCCCGGAGAAACCCATTGTTTAGACAGCTGCTTGGTGTCCGGAGTGTTGTAGTGGATCCATGTTTCAACCGCAGTTACAAAACGCTGCAAAAATTCCTTCGAATTGCGGTTAAGCAACTCCAAACAATCTTTTGATTGTCACACGATTATGTTTATGGTCAATTGAGAGCAAACGCGGCACCCATCTTTCAGACAGCTTTCTTAAAGCCAACTGATCATTTAAAATCGAAACCACACTGCCATATGAAATGTCTATGGCATCAATAATCTCACCCACTTTTACTCTTCCATCGGCCAACACCATATCGTGGATTTTCTCGACATTTTCCGGTATATTGACCTCAATTGACCCTCCAGAACGTCCAGCGTCATTTGTACTTGTGCGACCACAACAAAAGCCAGTAAAACACTTGTTTACCATTGAAATCGATGGTGCAGAGCTTTTCCTTGGTTTGATTGGCGGTTGTTTTTCGCAAAAAATAATGTTTAATGAAAACTTGAAATTCACTTTTTTCCATTTTTAAAAAAATGCACGAGGTTGTATTTTTTGAACAGCTATTAAACGCAAAGTAAATCACGGTACTTGCTCGAAATTAGACAGTAGTCTATTTATAAGTGGTACTTGATGGGAGCAATGTTGCATTTCATATAACGATGAGGGAAGTTCGAAAAGTCATGAACCAATTGATACGCCCTCGTATACAGGGTGATTCAGGAAGTTCCGGACAAATTTCTCCAGCGTATTCCTTGGCTCATTTCATGAAGAAAAGTCAACTAGGACCATGTCCGAAAATGTAGGGGTGCGAAATGGCAGCGGGTTCAAAATTTTCGGATTGTGGGTCGGAGGGTAGTAGGGTAAAGTTGCTAACTTCTGAGCCAGTAGTCGGATGATTACCGCACACATTATGGGGATGAAGAAGGCATATGGTATTGACTGGCCTTTGCTATGAATATGAGACAATATCTAGGATCTTACTTCATGTTGGATCTAGCGGATATTTAGTGAGTTGTGCTGAATGAGGTGAATGATATAAGTCTAAAGGTTTTTTCAACAAGAGCGCTACAAAAGTTTCTTCAAATAAAACTAAACCGGTTTTGAATACCAATGAAATTCTTTATTCCTGTGAAAGTACGTTCGATGCCATTATGTACGGAACTCGATTTCTTTTGTATGGCCACCACGGGCACGCTTGCAGAAGTCCAGACTCTGAACCCAATTTTCGACGGTTTTCAAGCATAAATCGGCCGATACTGCTGCAATTGCACGTTCGATATTCGTACGAAGTTCATCAATCATCGCTGGCTTGTTGGCATAGACCATAGACTTGACGTAGCCCCACAGGAAATAATCTAACGGCGCCAAATCGCACGACCGAGGCGGCCAATCGACTGGGCCATTTTGTGAGATAACACGTTCACCAAACTTGGTTTTCAATAAATTGATTGTGGCATTCGCTGTGTGGATTGTGGCGCCGTCCTGTTGGAACCACATGTCCTCCAAGTCCATATTATCCAATTGCAGCCAAAAATATTCGGTTATCATTGAACGGTAGCGATTCGCATTCACAGTAATGTGCCGGTCTTGATCATCACGGAAGAAGCACTGCCCAATGACGCTGGCGGCACATAAACCGCACCAAACTGTAATTTTTTCGTAATGCAATGATGACTCATGGATTACGTGTGTATTGCTGTCTGACCAATAACGCATATTTTGCTTATTGACGAAGCCGTTCAGCCAGAAATGAGCATCATCGCTGAAGATGATGTTCCGATGATTTCCGCTCTTAAAGTTGAGGCCACTGACTCCAAATTTCGGTAGTAAATTTTAATAATTTCGACTCGTTGTTGGCTCGTATATCTTTCCATAATGAAATGGCAAACCTAACTGAAGAGAAATGCCTAAAGAGCGGGAAAAAATATGGCGTCGTTTGCTGTCCCTATCGATTTACTTTTGTTGCGTCTCTGTTGGAAAACCCGTTACTTGGTTCGCCAGCGACCAATGTATAACACTTCTTCAGTCTCATCCTGGAATATCGGGATGAGGTGTCATACATTCTTAAATACCCCTGAACCACACAAGGTTAATTTACAGGTTCAATGGTGGGGATGGAATATGGTGTTTAGTGGTATGACGACGGTCCTCATTGGACTAAATATGTTAGTAATTTCTACCTGACCACTTCTACCTAACCTTACCTAAGCTGAGCAATCTGTACAATGACATCTACTTTCAGCAAAACTCTGTTTTTAATATCAGCTTACTTACTTATTCGGTCTCGAACAACCCCGGGGAGTCAGGGGCCTTACAAAACGAAGATAACATATTTTTCCAACCAGTTCGATCTCTTGCGTCATCTCTCCAGTTGGTAATACCAATGTACGCAGGGATTCGACAACTTGATCCCTCCAGTGGACTCTTGGTCTTCCTATTTTTGGCCTTCCTTCGGGTACGGTTTCGAAACCCCTTCATGCTGGTTCGTCTTCATCCATTCTACTGACTTGGGCTAGCCAGCGCAATCACGTTATTTTGATCCGCTTAACTATGTCGATGTCGGGATAAAGCTCATATAGCTCATGGTTCATGCGTCGCCAAGTCTCGGTGTTGTGCACTATAGGACCATAAATCTTCCGGAGTATTTTTCACTCGAAGACTCACATAGGTGTTTCATCTTCTTGCGATAAGCCCCAGGTTTTGTTTTAATTAGTTCAGATCCGAGGCATATAAATTCGTCTCCTAATTCGAAGTTATAACGGTTATCAACGTTCACGCTTTGGTCTAATCGCGTGGAGGCCCTACTCGTTGAAACCATTAATTTTGTCTTGTCCTCATTAACTGTCAGACCCACTTTTGTTGAATCCTTCTCAATTCTCGAAAACATCGCAGTAACTTCTCTAATTGTGCTCCCAATTATATATATATCATCAGCAAAGGCGAGCTGGATGTGTGCTGCTGATGGTTTTATTTATGTTGACTGCAGCTTTTCTCATAATGATCTCCATTAAGAGGTTAACGAGATCGTATGATAGGTTGTCGCCTTGTCTGAGGCCTCGCTTGCTTTCGAAAGGTCCAGTAAGATCCTAACCAACTTTCACTGCGGATTTGGTGTTCGACAGGGTTGTCCTGCAAAGGGGTATGAGTTTTGCAGGAATACCAAGCTCAGACATTGCTTCGTAGAGTTTCTCCCGTATCGGGCAATCGAAGGCCGCTTTATACAAGGTGGCGCAAAAGTAAACTTCCGATGTTTTTTGGCTGTAATTAAAAAAAAATTAAAAACTTTGATTCTTCTTTTGGATTATTTTTATTTGGTCTTTTAATTTTTTTTACATCAAGTCGAGAATATGATGTGATGTAAATGGCCGCCGCCACAGTTGATTTTCATTTGAGCCCTTTTTATGGCATTTTCCATCACTTTGGCCAAAACTCACATTCTTGACGGATATTGTCACATTCTTGACGGATATTGTCTTTAAGAGCTGCAAGAGTCTGAGGTTTGTTGACATAAACCCGCGACTTCAAAAAGCCCCACAAAAAGAAGTCTGGAGCAGTAAAATCAGGCGATCTTGCTGGCCAGTGCAAATCGCCAAAACGGGAGATTAGGCGCCCGGAAAATGCATCCTTCAGCATATTGGTTGTGGCACGTGCAGTGTGTGCCGTTGCACCGTCCTGTTGGAACCACATGTTTTCCAATCCCAATTCATCAAGTTGCGGCAAAAAGAACTCGTTGATCATTGCTCTGTAGCCGGTCATTGCTCTGTAGTCGATGTCGACGGCGCATGCTACAGCAGCAATATGTAATTGACAAATAGACGATAAGTGTCGTTTTGTTTTTCGTGGGTCTTCTCCAGGATTTGGCGTAGCGTGAAATATCAGCTTACGTTACAATAATTTAATAAATCATTTGAAAGCAAAGCACGTATATTATACTTTGTTCTTGAAGTATGATTTTAGAAGATAATAAGTATGGACTTTTTCACTGAAAATTTATCTCTTTAGAGCGTTTTATAAATATTTTATAGATTTTTAGAGTAACATCGATCTCAAATATCAAAAAGAGTGAATTACAAATAATCGATGGTTGTAAGGTTGGTTTATTAACCGGTTGTTACCCCTCGGTTTAACCGAAAATCGGTTTCGCTAAAATTAGAATGTTCGAAGAAATAGAAAACCGAAATTTTTGAAAACCCAGTTTTGTGAATACACTAATCGCAAACGAAGAGATATAATTATGACGATAGCAGTGATTTAAAACTATGTTTTTAGTACGATGAGATGTGCAGATGAATTTATCAAAATTTTGCGGTTATAACCTTGTTGCTCTAAGGATGCGATATCCAGCGAGTTCTCAAAGAGTATAACACGGCCTTAAGACTTATTCGACTTTATCCGAAATTCAATTTGTATCCCACTGTGCGTTGTTTTGGCACAGCTAAACGTTATGATTAGGTGGGGGGTGCTGGGTGGTGGCGGTGGTTGAAAGACTTAATACAAATAAACCACAAATTGTGTTTAACTTTTACTTTACAAATTTCATTTATTCACATCCTTTTTTTCCAGCTGAACACTGTAGTATATCTGACTCTGGATCTGTATTTCTATCTGTATTTTGCTTTTGGTGAAATGTGCAAATCTTTCTGTCGTGTTCGGGTATTAAAATACAACCACTTGTTAATTCCGCTCTTTGTCTCCCGCTCACGTTGTCGTTGAGGCTGGTATTGTGTTTTTTCCCCGTTTGGCTTTATCTGGCTCGGGGGTTTTTTGTTGCTGTTTAGTCGGCGTTAGATTGTTGATTCATATTGTGCGGTAAATACGAATGTGTGAGAGAATGTATGTTGTTGGAATGAAGCATGTTTCTGCGGTACAACATGTGGTGGCATCAACAACTAGACAAGGAAATAAAATTTAATGAAACCTTTTGTTTCATCACCCAAGTCACCGATATGTTTTTTCTTTGTTTTCTCTCGTGAATTTGTTTTTCGTTTTGTTTTTATTTTGGCGGCTGTAGTTGGAATGATTGTATTCCTTTAGTTCACAGCGGCAAATCCCTAAATGAATGCGTGACACATTTGGATAAACAGTTTGAGGCCATGTTTATTTTCTGCTGTTGTGTGTAATGATTATGATGATGGCGCACAAATGATCCATAAAAGCAAAGTATTCTAGTGTCTCAATTGTTTCAATACGATGACATGTGTAAATGCTAATTGTTCTTTTACCTCAAGTGTGGGAATTTTTAATGTTTTTATATGATTTCATGGAAATCCACAAAACTCATGAGTATCCAGTACTATTGTCTTAGAATGTGAGAAAAGTCACACAAAAAATACGCGAATCACTATTCTCGGCATGTTTTTTTATATTATTTATTACAATGTTTATATTTGAAAATGAATAACAAAAGTTTGACCTTGGGACAAAGACCCTTAAACTCCAAATAACTAAATTGTTGACGTGAAAACGAAAAACAAAAAATACTCGTAGTTTAAGAATGAAACCACTTTGGTTTTGTAAATGGGTAATTCCAAAAAAAACAACAAATCGACACAAAAATCAGAATTTTCGGAGCCAACCACCTTTGATTGGTATACAATTTGGACAGTAGTTTTTCCTTGTCCATACGAATTTTATGACACCAGAATTGAGTCAAAATTCAAAGTAGTTTTTGTTTTATGGTTCGTTGAAGTAGGTATTGTATGGCACTTTCTGAAAAAGGACCTGACTTAAAAATGGCATAACTTTGGAATGCGTTAATGGATTTCAAAATGTTGGATATCATTTTAAAGCTAGCAAAAGCTGCTCTAATAATAGCCCATACAACAGTCATCTCGTTGTGGTTCAATGATATTGAAAACTCCACAATATCTTTTATCCTTGAATATCCTGGAATAACGTATTTTTTATTTTTGAGTTCCCCCACCAAAAAGAAAGTCCATCTTTTTCTCTACATTATAGCCACATTTCCAAATGGGATCTCTATGGGATGAATAGATACATAAGGGTTGGTAAAGACTGCTCGAGCTTTGCTGGTTTAGTTTCGATTTTTCCAGTAGTGACTACGTATAACACAGTTACAAAAAATACTAAAGTAGAAATACCTGGGAAGTAATAGTATTTATATTGTAGTTAGTATCGAGTGAAACAAAAATCTGCTTGTGAAATTTCCCAAACACCCTCAAACTCTTGAAAACCGGTTAAAAACCCGGGCTTGCGTACGTTTGCACACTTATAAGCCTGTAAATTAGTTGATTATCAACCGATTTTCACTTTCTCACCAGATTTAAAAAGAAGGAACTTATGCCTTTCAAACGATATATTGCATAATTCAGCCTGTAAATTACTTGATTATCAACCGATTTTCACTTTCTCACCAGATTTAAAAAGAAGGAACTTAGGCCTTTCAAACGATATATTGCATAATTCAGCCTAAATCCATATGTATGCAGGTAACAGGTACTTTTGTACGCATGGCCTATATATTGCAAAATAAGCATAATGCCTGTATTAGGCTACGACTGAAAGTTGGCGCAACAAGTACTGAAAACATGGCGTTGAACAATGTAAAATTATTTGAACTGTTTAGAAAGTCAGCCACACCAACGTTTTTCGCGGAAGCTGCTTTAGAAAAAATCGATGGCTTATACGGAAATATTGAGAGAAACAAAAGTATAAAAAATAATCTTTGTATGATATATGCAAAAATTTAGGCAAAATGGGTGAAATGCAATCGAACCATTCACAACTTCAACTCCAAATACGAGGACTGGCTTAATGAAGACACTATCCTGGATATATTGGCAGTAGATAAACCCACCACATCAACCGTAGGAGCAAAAGGAAGGCCAAAAAAAAGTATGGAGGAATGTTCAATGGCCGTCAGTGGTGCAATGGCTAGTGTGTGCGGCTCTTGTGCATGAGAAGCTGGGTTCGATTACTGCTTTGACCACCTTAAACAAATTTTCCTTCGACAACGGCCACCTCGATTAGTGATGGCGACACTATCGAGCACTTAGCCATTAAAAAAACTTCTCATAATACCTTTCGGAACCGGTGTAAAACTGTAGGCCCCAATCAGTGAGTGAAAAATTAGAAAGCGCACAGCCCACTGGTTGTTTGAAGCTGTCCTCAATCTCTGTATGGGATGTAATAGGAAACGGTTTTTTTTAGTGTTAAATTTTCACAAGAAAGAGGAAACTTGCCGATGCCACCAATGACTTTACCACGAATCATTTATCGGACGCGCTGTATACTAAATATATAAAGGATAGTGAAAGAGTTAGGTCGCAGATTACAAAATCTGTTGCTGGTGCAAGCCCACTGCGATTAAAAGGATTAATGAAAGCATTCCCACGCCCACAAACGCACACATTAAAAAGTATGGTTCCGAAGAAGCCTTGGCCCTGTGTTTGGACTTATAACTTTCCAAAGAAAATATGAGAAACTACGGGCATATTTAATGCGACACGGGCTGACGTTTTGCCGGATACAAGCAAATTACGCAGACCAAAATAAATTCACGACCACTGCATAGGAGTTTACGGAAGTCTCTGCGAATGCCAATTCTCAGGATCTTATGGGCCGTACAGCAAAAAGGTTGTTGGAAATTCTTCCTGGGAAACTAACATTGATCAGCAAACGGGGCTGCGATGGATCATCCGGACAAAGCGTTTATAAGCAAAGGATATCTTCCGTTGACGCTACAATATCTGACGGACATATGTTTATGGCATCTGTTGTTGCTTTGCGGCTAAAATCTGATGTTTTCCTACACTGGAAAAATCCACGACAGTGGCAGAATTCATAAGGACCACGGTGAAGGACATTGAAGAACAAAGCTCCAAATTGGAGAAGGAAAATGTATTGAATGTAGTTACGAGTTCCACCTGACCATGGTTGACGGAACAGTCGTAAACGAACTGACAAGAACATCCTCAACATTGCCATGCCCGATTTGCAAAAAGAGTCAGAAGAACTTCGGTAATTTAAACGATTCTACAAACGAGGATAATTACGAATATGGAATGGTACCATTGCACGCAAGGATAAGGCGTATGGAGTTCTTGCTAAAACTGGTGTATACCATACCACAACAAGATGAAAATATGTACATCATTTAAGGATAAGGAAAAGATCAGAAAGAAGTAAATACAGGATGCTATTTTTAAAACAAGTTGGACTAAAAGTAGAGTGTCCCAAGTGCGGATACGGTAACTCAAACGACACTTCAAGGAGATTTTTTAAAAATGATGAGGCAGTATCTAGAACCACTGGAATTGGAAATCAAATTGTGAAAACATTGGGAACGATCTTAAATGTGTTAAACTGCAAAGAAAGTGGTAATTCTAAAAAATATGGAGAATATGCATCGAAAACTGCATCTCTTTTAGCAGAAATGTATCCACAGAAGAAGTTGACCCCGACGGTTCATAAAATATTGGCGAATGGCAAAGATATAATTGAGTACCAGTCTTTGCCAATTGGATAGCTTTCTGAAGAAGCACAAGTGTCTCTTAACAAATTTTATAACAAATATAGGTTGCAGAACACATTCAAAGCATCAAGGGTAAGGCAAAATGAGGACCTCTTCAACATGTTGGCAGCATCTTCCGATCCACTTATTTCTTCCCTGCGGCATGTGAAGTCACGAATAGAGTTAGAAAATATTTATACTTTAGAAATGATTAGTATTTTATATATACCTTCTGTTACGAATTGCGATGAATATTTTACAGAAAATTAAAAAAATAAATTTTCAAACAAAATTAACTGTTGTTTAATTTGTTGGGTAATAAAACATAAAACCCTAAAAACCAAAAATAAAAACAACCCAAAAAATTAAAAAATAATTTTTTCCCTTACCATAAAATTGATTTTTCTAAAAGTTTTAACTTTGATAACCCAGAAGTAAGCACCTATAAAGCCTAGCACCCTTTCAAGCACTTCTTTCACAAGCTGAACAGTTGTCTATCATATGCCGTTTAATTTGTTCAATTATCATATTCGGTTCAAAAGATATGATTTTTGCAACGAAAAAACTCAAATGGCGCCACTGTGCGTCGTCGAAGGAAATGTAAGGTGATCAGAGCAGGGTTCGAAACCACGTTCTAGCAATTCTACCACCGACAGTCATGGCCAATTTATACAAACAACATATTCATATCTTCTACAAAAATGACATTTAGGATTTCAAAATAATTGTACCAGTTTAGAAATTTCAAACATCCATATATTGCGCGTAATTTTGAATTGAAGACCTGCTGCTTTTTGGAACGAAGTTCCATATCGCACGTTGTGGGATGGGAAACGGAAAAAAACGAAACATCTTTTCTTAACTCTATTATGATACAATCCAGTACAATAGATAAAGGAAATAATAGACAAAGCGCGACCATTGTCAACAATTTCCAATAGGTGCTGTCATGTACTACTGTCACTTTCACTGAAGTTTCTCATAATTCTCATTGACGTTTATTCAAAATTGTGGGAAATTTTTGTGAAATTATTTTATGCAAGCGAAAATGTGAGAAACTTTAAATAACACTACTCAACAAAATGAAAAAAATTTCATGTACTCCGGATGCGATAATTTTTCCTGTGTAGATAACCTTGACATGAGCTCGAAAAACGCAATAAAAATTTTTTTTCGTTTGGTTTTTTTTTTTTTTTTTTTAAATTTTAAAAATTTTTTTTTGGTTAATTTGTTTTTGTATGAAAAATTTTTTCAGCAACTAACAAATCTCGTCAAAATATATACTAAATGGATGGTAGTAGACCCCAAAACATAAATAATGTGCGTCTTCATTCATCGGCTAGCTACAGCGGTCGTAATCGGTTGTTGAATCAGGAATTTTACAAAATTTTACCGAAAATTTACAAGTGATTTTAAAAAAATAAGCATTTTAAAAAAATATTAATTCACAGAGTGGATTTTTTTTGTATTTTATACGCAATGTGGCAGGTTTTAGAAATCAAACAAGCCACTTTTTAAGAAAATCCATCAATTAATAATGAAGTTGTGAATTTTTTCGCTAAAGCCCTCAGAATCTACTTTTTAGTTCGAATATTGCATTTTACCTTTGAAATTATCTCACTAGTCAACCAAATGAAAAAATGTCATGTACTTCTAATGAAGTATTTTTTTCTGTGTAGATAACCTTTAGATGAGCTCGAAAAATACAACAAAAAATTTGTCTATTGTAAGGTTTTTTCTTTTTTATTACAAAAAAAATTAAAATTTGTTGGGTGACAAAAATACACGACTTTAAATTAAAAAACAATTCGATATATGTACAAGAAATTATCCTAAGGATATCAACATTAATTAATTATAAAAAAGTTTTAAAAAAAAATATCTAAACTCAAAAATAAAAAGCTTGAAATTAAAAATAATTATGTGCTTTTGTCTTTCTTTTATATTGTTGTGGGTCGGTTTCTCTTATCAGGAACCAGATATAGTCCCCCATCATAGCTTCGTTTCAAAATCCTCGCCATGCTCGTCACTCACATCGCCCAGGTTGTCCGGAAAGAAGTCCAAGTGCGAGTGTAGAAAATGTATCGTAAGCGACATATTTGCTCCAATTTTTTTATAATTTTGGAGTAGTTGTTCGACGATCTCTCTGTAATTTGAGCTTTTGTTGTTTCCAAGAAATCCGGAAACAATTTGCCGAAATGAGTTCCAAGCTGCAGCTTCATTTGATAATAAAATGTGCTCAAACTGTTGGTCTTGCAACAACTTTTTAATTTACGGGCCGTCGAAAACGCTTTCCTTAATCTTTGCCGACGAAAGGTGAGGAAAAATGGGTTTTAAATAGGCGAACGCTTCACCATCTCTGTTGGGAGCTTTCACGAAGTTTTTTATGAGTCCGTGCTTTATGTGAAGAGGTGGGAGAAAAACATTTTCCTTTTTTATGAGTGGAGTATATTTCACGTTGTCGCTGCCGGGGATGAAGTTAACTCGTTCTGTCCAACTCCTCCTGGTGTAATGATGTTGACGATCGCGGCTGTCCCAAAGGCAGAGAAAACAACAGTACTTTGTGAATCCACCTTGTAATCCACAAAGGATACCGATAACCTTAAGGTCGGCACAAACTTTCCAATCGTCCCTCTTATAGTTAAGGCACTTTAGTAGATTGTCCATGACTTCGTATGTTTCCTTGGTGTCAACGGCATGAGCAATTGGAATCGAGGGTTTCTTGTTGCCGTTGTGCAGTAAAATTGCTTTAAGGCTCTGCTTGTTGCTGTCGATGAAAAGACGCCACTCTCCTGGATCGTAAGAGTACCCGAGTTCACCAAATAATCCGCGAATGTCCTTACAAAAACAGATGTTGCCTTTTTTTGTGTAGTACCTTGCGTATGGTTCATGACGCTTCCTGTAGATTGTTGTCACCACACCAGGAGCCAAGAAACCGAACTGTTTCATGCGCGATGCATGCAACTCTGCATCTTCCTTGGAGAGTTTCAGTTCTCTAATCCAATCGTTCAGTTCTGCTTGCGAACATAAGCGTTGACCTCCATGCAATGTATATGTTGACTCGCATTCTGATGTGGTTTCTACTGTCTCCGGATCTGATGTTGGATCTATCGCCTCATTATTAGATGCCCATCTTGAAACGGACGGTTGCGGGTCCACTGGATCTTCGGAAAATGGCACTGGAAAAGTCACTGTTGAAACAGCAGCGTAAGTCCATCGTATATTTTTTCCCACGCCGGTTTTTTTTGCTAAGACAGAAGTAGCAATCTGTTACATGGCAAAGCGGTTCTCTCCAAAGCATTGGCATGATGATTCTCGGCTGTCGTCTGAAAGAATTTCAATAATAAGTAATATATGTTCTTGAATTTCGTAATCTACACTTACCTTGAGTCAGCTAGCTGTACTTAGCACCTTGGACATAGAGCACTTGGTGTCCACCGCTCATCTATGTTTGAGACCTGTAAATTGAAGCTCTCTTCAAATGAATCTCTCAATTTAGGTGAAAAACAATGCTTGTTTTTTCAGAAACGTATTCTCCGCACATGTAACAAAAGTTACTTGGATTGGTATTGCATTCAAATCCTAGCGAACGTTTGCTCATTTTGAGGTTACTTGCGAAAGTAAGTGATATTTGGCAACGTTCATCCTTAAATACCTAAAATACCTACACTAAAATCAGGCACAACAGGTAGTGGTTAAGGTAGTTACAGAGGTAGCAGAGTGACCAACAAAACGCATTGTTGCGTAGTGACATTACTACCGTCCGTTATTATTTTGTAAACATACCCAAGTGTAATATCTATAAGTGATGCATACCAGCAAAGGTGCGCTTACATTGTGCCATCCCTCACTGCGATTGTTGCATTTTTCAAGCTCATCTGGAGGTTATCTACACAGAAAAAAAAAATCCAATGAGTGTTCGAACTCACGGGCGATGTGTTAACACCTTTTTGCTACACGGTACCTGTTCGATTTCTATGAACACATTCGTAAATGTTACATCGGAAAATAAAAAACAGCGTTCAATCATATGAGGACGTTACAGTTAAATAATAATATTAATACTTAAAATTATTTAAAGACCCAGTGCAAGCACATGTGTCATTATTTTCTTGCTCAATACTTTTTGTTTTATTCCCACAAAAGTCAAAGAATGCAAAGTAACAGACACTTGTACATACATACATCCATTGTTATATTCGTACGATATAACCGAAGATCAACATAAAATTCTTTTTTAATATTACTCCAAATTAATACTCCAAATTAAAACACTTCAATCTCGGCTCGCCAATATCGGATCGCCTTAATTTTTGGCCTAAACTCTTCGTCGAAACCCGCACTAGCTTTTTCATCCAAAAATTAATAAAATCGGCTATGAATTTCCGGAGAAAATCGCGTGGGAAAATTATATGAAAATCGTCCAATAATCACTTTCAATACAGACTGCCAAGCAACGAACAAACAAACGATGATAAGACAAAACCCAAGATCAACATAAAACACTTTTTTAATATTACTCCAAATTAAAACACTTAAATCTCGGCTCGCCGATATCGGATCTCCTTAATTTTTGGCCTAAACTCTTCGTCGAAACCCGCACTAGCTTTTTAGTCCAAAAATTAATAAAATCGGCTATGAATTTCCGGAGAAAATCGCATGTGAAAATTATATGAAAATCGCCCAATAATCACTTTCAATACCGACTGCCAAGCAACGAACAAACAAACGATGATTTACTCTCACAAACCTAACACTTGCGTATGTATTAAATTTATAGTTTACTGCCCTAGAGGCGCGCGTATAGATGTTAACACATCAAAAATACTTCATTAGAAGTACATGACATTTTTTCATTTGGTTGACTAGTGAGATAATTTCAAAGGTAAAATGCAATGTTCGAACTAAAAAGTAGATTCTGAGGGCTTTAGCGAAAAAATCCACAACTTCATTATTAATTGATGGATTTTCTTAAAAAGTAGCTTGTTTGATTTCTAAAACCTGCCACATTGCGTATAAAATACAAACAAAATGCATTCTGTGAATTAATATTTTTTTAAAATGCTTTAAGGGGCTTTCACTTGTAAATTTTCGGTAAAATTTTGTAAAATTCCTGATTCAACAACCGATTACGACCGCTGTAGCTAGCCGATGAATGAAGACGCACATTATTTATGTTTTGGGGTCTACTACCATCCATTTAGTTATATTTTGGCGAGATTTGTTAGTTGCTGAAACAATTTTTCATACAAAAACAAATTAACCAAAAAAAAATTTTTAAAATTTAAAAAAAAAACAAAAAAAAAAACCAAACGAAAAAAAAATTTTTATTGCGTTTTTCGAGCTCATGTCAAGGTTATCTACACAGAAAAAATTATGGCATCCGGAGTACATTTTGACTGTTGACTAGTGTAATTTAACATAATATTACTTTTTGATGTGTTAACATCTATACGCGCGCCTCTAGGGCAGTAAACTATCAAACTAATACATACGCAAGGGTTAGGTTTGTAAGAGTAAATCATCGTTTGTTTGTTCGTTGCTTGGCAGTCGGTATCGAAAGTGATTATTGGGCGATTTTCATATAATTTTCCCACGCGATTTTCTCCGGAAATTCATAGCCGATTTTATTAAAAAAGCTAGTGCGGGTTTCGACGAAGAGTTTAGGCCAAAAATTAAGGCGATCCGATATCGGCGAGCCGAGATTTAAGTGTTTTAATTTGGAGTATTAATTTGGAGTAATATTAAAAAAGTATTTTATGTCGATCTTCGGTTATATCGTACGAATATAACAATTTGCATTCTTTGACTTTTGTGGGAATAAAACAAAAAGTATTGAGCAAGAAAATAATGACACATGTGCTTGCACTGGGCCTTTAAATAATTTTAAGTATTATTATTATTAAATTGTAACGTCATCATATGATTGAACGCTGTTTTTTATTTTCCAATGTAACATTTACGAATGTGTTCATAGAAATCGAACAGGTACCGTGTAGCAAAAAGGTGTTAACACATCGCCCGTGAGTTCGAACACTCATTGGATTTTTTTTCTAACACACAAAATTATTCAAAGCCACGAGGACGGCGATGGAGATATCAAGAGGAGAAACTCCGCAAGCCCACCTAAAATCTGAACATGACGAACGATTTATAATTTAAAAACTGCCACCGCCCAAAAACTGTAGTAACATTTGTGGTGGCAGATGCCAAACCCGTTAGAGTGTCTGAGGACTCGCAACCAGGAATGGTTGCTGAACCGCAGGAAGAACAAATTCATGGGGACATAGACGGCGGCGAAATGGCTTCCCAATTTGATGGCCACCAGATATTTCACTTACGGTTACGTGTTGATCTCCTGTTTGGAAATGATATTTTCGTTGAAAATGATTTTCTCTTTTGATATGAAATTTTTACATTTTAGAGTCATATTTGTTTGCTATTTTTTTGGGAACAAAAAAATCCCATTTATTGCTTGCAGCGACATCTAGTAAATTACCCATTGCACTAAAATGTTCCCAACACTTGTGCTTCACCTATTAGTTTACTTTAACTATGTTATCAACGATAGATAAAGGAAATAAGTAGATATCCCACAGGCGTTGTTAAGTACTGCCACTAGGTGCTGTGTTGTCGTTTTGTAACTTTCATTGACGTTTCTCATAACATTCACTGACGTTTATTCAACAGTGTGGGACATTTTTTCAATACAAAAATAGAATCATTTTCAGGTTGTGCTATTCAAATAACTAATTTATTTTTTTCATGTCGTTGTGTTCCCCACTTTCTACTTCAACTGAATTTTGGTTATGAGCTTTTTTGGTGTACTGTTATTGTTGATATTCGTTTCTGTTGACTTGTACACCATCGGCCCACTAAACAAAACAAAATGCCTGTTGATGTTGCCCACAACACCTACTGCTACCACCTGTTCTAAATACATCTCGCAAGGTATATTTTATTTGGGATCAAACATTGTAATTATTGCATTCTACTCCATCTAGAAAATATCCCATTGAACCACGGTATGTGCGATATCTAGTTAATTCCTTTATCTATGTTATCAACTATAATGCTTTAGTTTGTGTCTAGACTAACATATGTTGGGAAATTTCTTGATTAATGGGAAGTTTTCTAGGTGGAGCCTGTAACCAATATTTAGTATATATTGTAGTTTTGAACCCAATATAAAGTAAGTTTAGAAAAGTCAAAGTGATAGCAGTTTTCTACAAAAGTACAAAAAACGTAATTTTTTTAAAGAAGTACCTTATCTTAAAAAAGTAAAATTTCTCACAACAAATTGAATTTTCTTAAAAAAACTACCTTATCGTTAAATTCTTGAAAAAAAAACCAATTCTAAAAAATCCAATTTCTTAAAAAAACGTTACCTTCAAGAAAATACCTTCTCTTAAGAAAATACCTTTTCTTACATAAATTCCATTTCTTGAAAGAGCCTTTTCTTAGAAATAAAATAATACCTTTTCCTTTACCATCAATAATTAAATTTTGTTAAAAAATAACCTTTTCCTAAAAAGAGTAAAAATTTTGTAAAAAGTACGTCCTCTTAACAAAAGGACTTCTTTGCAAAAAAAAAATCATACTCTTATGGGTCTTACTTACAGAAAGTAATTTTTCTTAAAAATAGTACCTTTTCTTAAAAAAATATTAGCTTTTAGTAAATTAAGTACCTATCTTTAAAGAAGGATCTTTTCGGGAAAATATAATACATATACTTACAAAAAGGACCTAAAAATATATATTTAAAAAAAATACATTCTATAAAAAAAGTTCTTAAACAAAATTCATCATTTTACCAAAAGTATCGTTTCTTAAAGATCCATTTAAATTATCGTTTTTTTCGCCTTTCGGGCACCTTAGGCGTGTTGGAACTAACTAGTACATAATATATAGCGAAAGGAACTTCGTTCCAACCAGGTGTCCCCAGACACCTCAAGTGCTTAGAACTGAAACAAGAGTCAAAACCCCTGTCTAGAGAAATTTATGGAAAATTTTCCTATCGAATACTCCCAGGCGTTTTTCATCCGCTTGTGATATGGCCCTAGTTTCGGAGCCATATGCCAGCGCAGGTAAAATGAGAGTCTGGTATAGCTGGACTTTTGCCTGTCTTGAGAGAGTATTATCCTTAAACTGCTGGTTGAGCTAGCAAGTGTTTGCAAGTACAATTCTCCTATTTATCTCCAGGCTGACTTTGTTGTCTTTATTCACGGCGGATCCAAAGTAGACAAATTCATCTACCACTTCAAAATTAAATCGGTTGTCAAGGTTCGAGTGCGGACCAAGTCGAGAGGTTTGTGTAGTCGATCACACGGTCAATTTTGTTTTTCCCTCATTAACAGTACGAACCACTTTCGTCGATTCTGCTTCGATTCTTGAAAATACTGCAGTAACCTCTCGCAAATTTCGCCTAATGATGATTTTGTCGCCAGCATACGCCAACAACATATGTCTCTTCGAGTTGATGGTCTTGTTTGTATTTACTGCAGCTTTTCTCATTATTATCCCCATTAAGATGTTGAAGAGATTGCGCGAAATCCTGTCGCCTTGTCTCAGTTCTCGCTTGGTCTTTCCACACCTTCACTGCTGATTTGGTGATGGTCTGCGTCATTCTACAGAGGCGGATCAGTTTTGCCGGAATCCCAAGTTCAGACATAGCTTCGTACAGTTTTCCCCGTATGGGGCTATCGGAAGCAAGTTTGTAATCGACAAAATGACGGTATGTATCGATTTGCTTTTCGTGGGTCAGTTCCAGGTCTTGGCATAAGGTGAAAATTTTGTCAGTCGTTGACTTCTCTGGTGTAAAACCACACTGATAAGATACAATCAGGATTGCAACAATTGGCTTTAGTCTTACACAATATACTATCGACAAGAACTTATACACGATGGATAAAAGACTGATACCGCGATAGTTGAAACAAACACCCCGATCACCCTTTTTGAATACAGGACATAATACACTGAGACTCCAATCGTCACGCATAGCTTCCCCCAGCCATATACCGCATATAAGTTGATACATGTGGGCTAGCAGTCCTTCGCCACTGTCCTTAAAAAGCTTAACGGCTAGCGCATCTATACCAGCAACTTTATTATTCTTAAGCCGGATTGCAGTTCTAATCTCGACTTGGCAGGCGTACGATCTACACTGTTTTCCACAATCGTTATTTCCTGATCTTCAGTGGAAGAATCTGAGTGGAGTAGTGATGAAAAGTGGTGTCTCCACACTCTAAGCATGCACTGCTTATCTGTCGTCAGATTCCCATTCTCGTGATTGGAGGCGGGCAGCCCATTATTCGACACGTAATTCTATCTTCGTGCTCTTTGGAAAAATTTTCTGGATTCATTATTCATACTGCACATTTCGCTCTTTCTACTCTTTCTGATCCCACTTCATTTTTTTCCGCCGAAATTGTTGGGTTCCTCCCTTCTAAGCTAATTGTACCGCTCACTCGCAGCTCGCGTTGTAACTGGCTGTTCCTTACCATACGTGCAGTATCTTTTTCATCAGTTGCAATGCGACATCCTTCGTCGTACCATGGCTTAACCTTCTGCGGATTTATAAGCTCAGTCCTTGCAGCGGTTTCCAAAGAGTGGGAGATGTGCTTACACTGCTCTTCTCGATCGTCGGGAGGGGGAGTATTCTGCTTTAGCAGGAAAGAGAGGTTTTGTTGAGAGGCTTGTGAAATCTCCGGTATTCGCAGCTTGTCGATATCTAGCTTTTCTCGTGTTCGACTTCGTACGTATTTCAGCCTGTTCAGATTTATGCGAACTTTCGCAGCCACCAGGTAATGATCCGAGTCGATATTGCCACCTCGAATTACAAGCACATCCATTTCACTAGAAGAGTGCCTGCCATCTATTACCAAGTGATACATCTGATTTTTCGTTCTCTGATCAGGAGATAATGTATATCCTTATGTTGGAAACATGTGCTACTAACTACCCTGTTCTTTGCAGCGCCGAAGTCTATTAGTCTTATTCCATTATCGGAAGTGGTATCATTTAGACTTTGTTTACCGATGGTTGGTCGAAAGACACCTTCCTTTCCCAATTTTGTATTAATATCGCCGAGAATAATCTTAATGTCATGGTCAGGATATCATTCGCATACTTCCGCCAGACGCTCATAAAACTATTGTTTGATCTTTATCCTCTCACGGCGCGTGCACACAAATTAACGAGATGTTGAAATGTTTCGCTTTGTTGCGAATTGTGGCTATGCGTTCACTTACTGGGTTGAACCTTGAAACTAGGTGTCGCAGTTTCTTGCCAACTATAAATCCGCACCCGAATTCCTGCTTTCGTTCATGGCAGCTGTAATAAATATCTCAATTTTTGGACGACGACGTCGATTGCCCCCTCCTAACCATGACGAGGTCAGAACACCTATTGCCCGGCTTAAGAACAACAAAGCTGCAGGAGCCGATGGATTACCAGCGGAGCTATTTAAGACTGGCGGCCATGAGCTGATAAGGTGCATGCATCAGCTCATTAGCAAATTTTGGTTAGATGAATGCATGTCCGGCGATTGGAGCTCAGTGTACTATGTCCCATATTTGGAATAGGTACCCGAGTCTCTGTTCCAACCACCGTGGCATAAGCCTTTAATCCATAGCATATATTGTTCTATCAAGTAACGGGTCCGCCAAATAACTTTTTTTTTTTGAAAAAGCTATAAAAAAAACTACTGAATATTTTCTCAAATTTCTTTTTTTATTTGAAAGTACAATCCTTCCGGTTAATAATGGAAAATAATTACATTCAAATGGCTGCCTCGGCTGGCCATGCATTAGCCTACACGATCGGTCCAATTTTTAAGCACATTATCGATTGTGTGCAGCTGTATTTCACCATTGTCTTTACGACTATTGTCCTTTAAAGCGTCAATTGTCTCTGGCTTGTCGGCGTAATACTTATCTTTGAGGGCACCCCACAAATAATAGTCCAACGGTGTCAAATCGCAGCTCCGAGGAGGCCAAACGATATCAGCTCTGCGGCTGATAATGCGGTCTTCAAAAACAGGGCGCAAAACATCGAGAGCAGCTTCGGCTGTGTGGCACGTAGCGCCGTCGTGTCGAAATCAAATGTTGCCAATATCCTCCTCTTCAATTTTTGTGAACAAAAATTCGTTCAACATGGCCCTATAACGATCGCCATTGACTATAACGGCCACTCCTTGCTCATTTTCGAAGAAAAATGGCCCAATTATGCCTCTGGACCAAAATCCGCACCAAGCAGTGACTCGTTTTGGGTGCATCGGCTTTTCAATGTATGCGTGCGTGTTTTCTGTGCCCCAAATGCGACAATTTTGCTTGTTCACATACCCGCCAAGATCAAAATGAGCTTCATCTGATAAGATGATTTTTTTTGGCAAAATCGGCATCTTCTGTAAGTCGATCGCAGGCCCACTTAGCGAAGCGAAAACGCATTGGATGGTCAGTTGGCTTCAACTCCTGAACCAATTGAACTTTGTATGGCGTCATACCAAGGGTCTTTATGCAAAATTAGTCTCAATGAAGTCTCCGAAATGTTCAATTGTTGACAACGACGGTGAATTGATTTTGATGGCGCTTCACGCACGCTTTCTGCCACAGCAGCAATATTCTCGAGGATGCCAGTTTCTTTCATTTTTTTCACAAGATAACGAACATACGGAGCTGACGGTGCTTCTCTTCTTCCAAGATCCGTACGCAATTTTCGCACACATTCTGCAACATTACTATGATTTTCAAACTAATGTCGCAATATTTCCCAGCGTTTTTCAAGCGTATACACAACCATATTCGTTCAGCGGAAGGATAAAACTAATTATCTGTCAATTCAGACCTGAGCTATGTGTTACCATTCACAAAATAAGCACTAGTTGAAAAAAAAACGTTAGATGGCGAAGCCTTTATAATGTGAGAAAGACTAAGATCAATTATCGCTGATCTGATTGGGCCATTCCAGTGTGGCTTTAGGCCTGGAAAATCGAGAACTGACTAGATGTTCACGCTACACCAAATCCTGGAGAAGACCCACTAAAAACAAATGGACACCTATCATCTATTTGTCGATTACAAGTCGGCCTTCGATAGCCCGATACTGGAGAAACTATACGAAGCAATGTCTGACCTTGGTATTCCTGCAAACGAACACCAAGTCCGCAGTTAAAATTGGTATGGATGTTACCGGACCTTTCAAAACTAAGCGAGACCTCGGGCAAGGCGACACCTAATCATGCGATCTCTTTAACATCTTAATTAAGATCATAATGAGAAATGCTGCTGTCAATACGAATAAAACCATCAGCAGCAAAAGTCACATGCTGCTCGCTTATGCTGATGATGTATATATCATTTGGCGCACAATTAAAGAAGTTACTGCGATGTTTTCGAGAATTGAGAAGGCGTCAGTAAAAGAGGTCTGACAGTAAATGATCAATGTTTTACTATAAGAAATGGTAATAATTAACGGATATTTTGTGATCTTAAAAATTAAATATATTTTAAAAATAAAAATCGAAATTTAGATACAAAATTTTAAGATTTCATTTACAAAAATCAATGAGCGTTCGAACTCACGGGCGCTGTCTTAACTCCTTTTTGTTACACGGTACCTTTTCGATTTCTATGAACACATTAGTAAATATTACATTGGAAAATAAACAAAAAGAATAGTTTTTGTGCTGAAGGTTCGTCTACTATTGCACTCTCTTTTTTCTTACATCTGCTTTAACATTAGATGTAATATTGTTAACGTAAATAAAACAATATTTAGTTCACTGAAATAATTGTTTTTGTTTTGTCATAAACAGAGCAACGACAAAAAGTATCGAATAGTATAGAGAACATATTGCACGCTTTTTCCGCTCTCGTTTAGAGAGACTGAGTAAAAGAGCATAAACGAGTATTATTCTCTTTATAGAATATTTCAATATAAATGCACCATTTCGACAATGTTATTACATAAAATAATACAAAAAGCATAAATGTTTCGAAAGTCATCAATCTTTCACATAAAAATTATGAATGGACCAAGTTATGGCACAAAGAGAGTAATACGTTATGAATCATTCGCCAGATGTCACCAGTGCTTTTGAGTCAGACAATTCGTTCCATGAGGTCTCTATACTATTCACTACTCTGGCGACGACGACCTGCTTGTTTGTTCGCTGCCGCTATATCAGTACCATCATACTTATTTTCAGGCAGAGACTATTGTTGTACAACAACCACGTATGTGCTGCTAACGCTGTGTGTTGTTTGCATGTGTTCACTTTGATAGTTTCCCCTACCCGTGCCTCTATATGTTAACACATCAAAAATAATATTTTAAAACATCTCGACAAGTTGGCATATGCAATTCACTAAATTCATTTGGCATGCTAATGACATTTCCATTCTGAAAGGGAGGAAACTTGACCCGGAAGCCATTGGCAACACATGCATTTCCTAATTGTTAGAGTCAATGGACATGGCTTATGTTTTCCTAATTTTATACTTTTTAAAAGTTTTTGTAAAAAAAGGAACGCACGCCTACTTTTCGAACGTTAACTATTGAGTGGGAAATCAATCAAAACAAATATGTAACAGCACCTTTTTATAAAAATGCGTTACAGAATGTATTTACAAAAACAAAATACAAAAAAGTCGTGGAAAATGTTTTCCCTATTTTATTCTATGTACACAAATATACTATTAAGCGGACGGTAGCATCGTTCGCTTGCTTATTTTAAACTTAAACCGACATCAAGAGCTGAAAGGAAGTTTATTCGATCGTTATTTAGGGTAAACATAATTTGTTTGTGATCGAATTAGATTTAAGAAAACATCGGATAGATAGGCCAAAAAAAAAGAAACTATATTTGTGTTTTGGCATGATATGGCAGTAGTTGCAAATTTATCATTACTTCTCGTCACTCTTTTAATGAAACCTTTATTATTATAACACAGGTTATAAGCAAAAATGATAACAAAATGGAAGCAGAATCTTAAAGCTAATTAGATTCTGTTAAACATAAGCCCGGACTAAAAATGTGTTATGTTTAATGTAATGCAGTTTTTTAAAATACTTCAAACCGGAATCTTTATATCTCTTGGCGGGAGCCAGGTTTTAATATTCGACATCTATGTATTTTCTTAGGGTAATTTTATTAGACTTTGGCGCGCATTTCGGTTTTCTTTATACGCCTTTTCCATTTTTTCTCACCCCAACAATTTGACCCACCCTAATGTACATGTTTCGGTCATTTTGTCGACCAACCCAGAGGTACCAACAAGGGTCTGGAAAAATCACTATTATGTTAGTAGTTGACTAGTAAAATAAAGAATAAAACCAAATTTCATTAATATCGAAAATATTTTACGTAATCTATTACATCGTCAAATCGGACGGCCACAGTGCTTTGTCCCAGTACAGAATATCCCAGTGAAGAATATGCCATATACGCCACCTTATCAAAAAATAACATTTCATCAACATTGACCACACCCATCGCCCACCGCCCATAAAAACCGAAATTATTATTATTATTATTATACGCAGAAATCAAAAATGTTTTCAAAAACACTTCCCCAATAGCAGCAGATAGGGACTTGTTCTTATTTCTCCCTGGTAGATAAATGTACATATAAACTGTAAAAAACAAAAATAATAAAATACTAATATTATTATTTTTTATTTCCTGAAACTTTTATAATTTTTGCGTATCAAATATAAAATGTATGTTTTTGAAGCCGCAAAACAGTATGATTTTATATATTTTTTTTAAAGTAATATTTTTTATTTATTATGTATATTAAAAACCAATAAAACGACAAAACTTTAGTCAATTCAGATAAAATTGAATTTTTGGAATTTTTACGAGAAACTATTTGAAACAAGACTTTGTTAAATCACGAAAAAGACTTTGAAAAAAAAATTTTTTTTCCTTATTTGACAGATGTGTAGACCGCCGTAACACCCTATCGGATAAATATATTTTAACTAAAATTTCCCATGTATAAGATTTTCAAAGCAGAAAATTGTATGCCTAAATTGAAGGAAATCGGATAACGAATTCCTGTACCTCCCATACAAGTTGTAAAAATCTCGAAAATTTGTCGTTTACAGTTGTTTGGATGCAAATATAACGCGTGTTTGGAGCTTGCCGCAAACATAATATACTTGTGTCCAAACACATTATATTTTCTATTCAATATTAAATGTTTGAGACACAATGATTAATATGCTATAACATATGTGTTTGCGTACCAAATACATATATCTATGTTTTTTTGTCGAGTTTGTTGCACTCTTTATGATCTCTTGAGAGCAAGAGAAATAAATACTGACAACGAGAGAGTCTATCTCGTAAGTGTGTAGCAGTACTTTTGCATTATTCTCTCCGTCAGTGATTCATAAATATTTCTGAATGTGCGTGTAAATTGAAGAAGTCAATTATTCTCATTTTGGCTGATGCATTACGTCTCAGTTTCAGTCGCCAATGGTTCATCGGACAGAGGATATCAAAAGCGTTGATATTTGTAAAAATAAAGTAAAAATAATTTCCTACACAATAATTCATATTTGACGAACAAGTAAAAAAGTAATTTTAAGCACTTTTTAAAAAGCTCAAATATAAAAGAAGCGGAACAAAGCGGGTAGGAGTTTGCATTTTTCTAATAGATTAAAGTTTAAACTAATTTATCATGAAAAAATATTTCATCGAATTTTATGATGTTTTTTTTTCATCACAAAATGAGAATTTTTCAAATATTCATCTTGAAAAAGTCAATTTTTAAAAATCAATTAAAATTTTTTAAGATTTATACTAAATAAAAAAAACAAAATTTGTACCGCTTCTTACCTATCCAAAACAAAAGAACATAATTTAATTTCTTCCACAAATGTATTTTTGAACAATATTTTCCCTCAACTACTAACGACCGAAACTACAAAATCAAACTATTTAGCATACAAATCGCTGACTTTAAATTGCAATGGAGGACAAAAACTCTATTTCTATGAAAATATTTATGATTTTTTTAGCTATGCTATTACCTTTAAAACGATAGGAAAAAAATTTAAATTCCAACCAAGTCAGATTTCTGATTTTTGTCCATGAAACGGAGCAGTGTGCGGGCCCCGGCTTTTGCATCCGACGTACCAGAATTGTTTGTCTTTAAGCGGTATTTCATTACCAACTACGGTCTCTGCAGCCGTTTTCATAGAGTGGGAAATGTATTACCACTTCGCTTCTGAATCATGAAGTTAGGGTGCCTTTTGCGACAGTAGCTGTCTCTGTTAATTACAGCTTTCCGATGGCCAGCTTTCTAAATATGTTAGATTCGCATGACTTTCTGTCTGTTTAACGGTACGAACTGTTGCGGCAACTAATCGGTATTAGCACCTCGAATCGCACATACGTCTATTACAATAGTAGAGCGCCTTCCATCAATTACCAGGTGATCAGTCTGGTTCTTCGGCTGTAGATCACGAGATATGCAAGTAGCTTTATGGATGTCGCAATATTGGAATCTCGTATTACGGACATGTTTTACGCCGCGTCAAAATCTAATAGTTGCATTCCGTTATCGGCAGGGATGGTGTGTAGACTGAATTTACAGATGGGTGATTCAAAGACATTTTCTCTGCCCACTTTAGCAGCATTAAAATCACCTACAATAATTTTAATATCATGACCAAGGAAGTAGTGCTGCGACATCGACGTCAAAACATCGATGTTTTACAACATCGATGTTTCAAATAAGAGACATCGATGTCGATAAAACATCGACCTCAAAACATCGATGTTTTCCAGCATCGATGCTGATGGGGATGTTTCATTTTTGGTGACCTTTTTTAGAAATCGAGGTACCAAAATGGAAACAGAAGAGGTAATTTGCACCACTGGTCACAATCTGACTCAGGCAGAAACATCGATGTTTCTTCGATCATCAATGCTTTTGCCGATGTTTTGTTTTTGCTGCAATTCTGTTTTAGATATGTGTTCTCAACATATAAATCACCCTTTTCCCCGATATAAAGGTGAAAAACTACAAAACTTGATTAAAATAAATAGTTTCGCATTACATCCCATGTATAACCAGCTACGCGTAATGGTGGTCTGGCGGCGAATAAATGGGCAAATATAAACAATTCGAGTTTATATTTATATTTTATCGTTTATATTTCCTTATATTAAGGCAATTTGTCACAATCGTCACACAGAAAATCATCGATGCAAACATTGATATAAACCATCGATGTTGGAAATTCATCGGCACTAAAACATCGATGTAAAAAGTACTCGATGTTTTTCAAAAACATCGATGTTTGTCGCAGCCCTACAAGGAAGCGGTCGTATGTTTCCCCTAGGCGCTCATAAAACCTATCCTTGTTGTCATCGTCTTTTTCTCCTGTCGGGGCATGTACACAAATTAGCGGTACTTTAAGGTATTTCGTACACTCACAGAAAAATCCGGTTGAGACAGCCGAATTAGCCGCAACCGAATTTAAAGGTTGCCACAACCTCATTAGACTTTCACACAACCTCATTAGAGGTTGGCACAAGGTCAGTAGAGGTTGACACAAGCTCAGTAGAGTTTGTCACAACCTCATTCGGGATTGGCACAATTGAATTTAGATAGTGTCACAATGAATTTTGATTTTTTTTTATTATTAACTAATGGCTTATTTTCCAGCATTCTTATAAAAAAAAACATTACAAAGCAAGAGAAGAAAATCATTTATATAAGTATAGGGTAATCTTTAGAGTAGCACATTTATTTTACATGTCAATACAGATCATTTTGGAAGTCCCGGCCATCATGGGTAACCGCACCAATTCTGGCGTGTTTTTGTCTGTCAATTTAGGCCCTGAAACAATTTAGATACACGGATGATTGCAGTATAAGTCAAACGACCGACATTGTCTGCAAAATTAGACGATTTAATAAAAGACCACAATTACTTTATTTTTACTTACGTTTCTTAATAACGACAAAAAACGTCTTGATATCGCTGTGACGGGAACAATTATACATTCTTTAACTTCTTTTAATACAATATTTGTTTTTAGAATTTGAAACGTCAACTACGTACATAGAATTATGTTGTGGTAACCGAATTGAAAAACAAATTTTATTTCAAAAAGTAATAAACGGAGCGGAGGGAGGGTGGCGCAGTTGGAATTATCGATTGTGCGAATTTGTCAGCCACGATGTCGCAGTGGTCGAGGGAGCATCGTGTGTTCGCTGCTGTAACATTTTTTAAGAGTAATGATTCTTATGTAATTGCTCGTCGATAATTTTGTTCAATGTTCGGTATTCGGCGAATAAGTGATGGACCGAGTGTAAATTTAATTCGTTCGTGGGTGCAGAGATTCCGCGTTACTGCTTCGGCTATGAATGTCCCACGGCCAGGGCCCAGTCGATCTTCAATGATTCTCGAAAACATTGAACTGGTTGGAAGCAGTTTACGTGAAAATCCGCGACTTTCAATCTGGACCTCACTGGGACTTCCAAGAGCGATTATTCATGAAATTTTAAAAAAGGATCTGAAGTTCCATCCTTTTAAAATTCAAATCGTTCAAGAACTGAAAGAACGAGACTTTGATTTACGCAAAAATTTTTGTGAATCGAAGTTGGAGCGTTTTCGCACTGTAAATCCCATTTTTTGGAGCGACGAGGCTCTTTTTCACTTAAACGGCCACGTCAACAAGCAAAACTGCCGTTACTGGTCTCCAAGAACCCGCAACCCTCGATTCAAACATCAACAACGATTGCATTGCCCCAGGGTAACTGTTTGGTGTGCCTTATCCACGCATGAGATAATTGGACCATTTTTTTTTTCGAAAATTCTCGAGGCCAGGCGGCGAATCTCAACGGTGAAATTCATCGACACATGATTACGGAATTCTTTTTGCCAAACCTGGGAGCTCACCCATCGTACTTTTCACACACGTGGTTTCTACAGGATGGGGCGACTGCACACACAGCCAGAGCTTCGATGAATTTGCTTCGGGAAAATTTCCCCCAAAAACTGATCAGTCGCTTTGGGAACATCCCATGGCCACCGAGGTCGCCCGATCTAACTCCCATGGATTTTTTTATGGAGCTACCTCAAAGAGAGTGTTTATAATGACAATCCCCAATATCTTGTGGCTTTAAAGGAAAATATTTGTCGAGAAATCAACTCAATTGAACCAAATTTACTGAAGCGTGTGGCGCAGAACACAATGCTCCGTTTTGAGCAGTGTGTTCGACTCGACGGAAGACATCTGGATGACAAACTCTTTAAAAACTAAAATCCGCATTTCCATTCTATCGTTCAATGCTCTTAATAAAACTTTGTGTCTAAAGTTGTAATTTCCTTTAAGGCTGTAAGAGATCATGTTGTCTCGGGTCAATTATTATGCTTTTCATTTAAGTTTTAAAATATACTAGACACCTTGTACCCACAGAGTTCAGAATACATTAAGTTACAGCAACTGAATTGATGAGAATTCGGTCGTTGCAATCGACTTAAGGGTTAGTTCGGTTATTGGGACCGAATTGATACTAAATTGGGTCGCTATAACCGAATTGATACCAAATTCGGTAGTAACAATCGAATTGATGCCAAATTCGGTTATTGAACCTGAATTGATGCCACATTTGGTTACTAATACCGAATTTAGTACCAATTTAGGTTTGCTGCATCCGACTTAATACCAACTTCGGTTGTGCCAACTGAAATTTTAGAAAATTTGGTAGATAAAATAAATATAATTCAAGATTCAGTTATCACTTTCGAATCAATTATGTAACGAGGTTGCTTCAACCGAACTTCAGTTGTGATGACTAAATTCGGTCGTGATAACTTCAATTCGGTTGTGGCCACCGCAATTCGCTGGTAACAGCTGAATTTACGGTTGCTACAACCTCTTGTCAATCAATTAGTTCTCTAACCCAATTTTGTTCAAATACCGTTAACAGGAGAAGAAGTAATGGATTTTTAATTTGTGATTTGTATGGGAGGTACCACGCCCCTTTGTCCAATGCCGCCCATATTTTGATAGTCCATTAGGGGTTAAAAATTAATCCAAATTTTTTTCGGTTCGCAATCATGCATACAGACAGGTTTCTGTATGAATTTTTGAGGCGAGTTCGTTAATCCGGATCCTTAGTGGCCAAAAGAACTCGTGTACTTCTTGGTCCAGTGAGTTCAGCGGAAAATATTGCTGCTGTAGCTAAAATGTGTCAACTCGCGCAGCAACATTCCTCGCATTTCTATGCGCACAATTTTGGTATGAAGGCGTATATAGTCCAATTAGTACAAGAACTGAAGCCTCGTGACCATCCGATGACTTTTCGCTTTGCTGAATGGACTGAAGATCGCATGGGTAAAGATGAGCATTTATACCGTAAAACCATCTGGGCCATCCGATGCGCTTTCGCTGAAGTGTGGCAGGCGGTGGTGCAACGGTAGTGTGCCTGCTCTAACAACCTTAAATTTCTTTCATGGCGCTCACCTCGCTTAGTGATGGCCACACTATCGAGGTTTTAGCCATGAAAAAGCTTTTCAAAATACCATTCGGAACCGGTGTAAAACTGTAGGTCACAATCAGTGAGTGTAAAACTGGAAAGCGCACAGCTCACCTGCAAGCGCTCAGCTCACTGGTTTGTGAGGATGTAACTATTTTTTTAATGGGCTGCAGTTCGATTGCCTAGAGATGAGCATTTTTTCCGAAAATCATCTTTTCCGATGAAGCTCATTTCCGCCTTGAGGGCTACGTTAATAAACAAACTTGTCGCATTTGTGATTCGGAAGACCTGAGAATGACATCGAGTGAGAACTTGGTGCGGTTTTTGGTATGGCGGCATCGTATGCACATTATTCTTCGGCAGCTACCGTCAGTGGCGAGCGTTACCGTGCCATTCTCAGCGGTTTGCTGTTCCCCAAAGTTGCGGACTGTGGTTAAAAACTACACTGAAAGAATTATGCTTCGTAATATTTATGAACAAATTTCATAAATCTTGTTTCATAAATAGAATGTTGAATTTCATTCCAGTTATCAAACTCTCATTTATTCTATGAATTCTTACATAGGATTATTTCATACAACTTCCATAGATTCATAAAAAAAAATCATAAAATTTTTTAAACCGTAAATGGAATGAAAACTGCCTATTATTTTAAATGTAATTAATAATTATCACTATTGCATATTTATACAATAACAAATATAAATAAATAATCGTTTTGTTAGACAAAACCCACCCCTGCTTACAAATCAAAATCATAACATGCAAATATACATACGTACAAATTATTTTCTGTATCGTGACGTTGTGAGCGTGTATGTATGTATGCATGTATGTACGCATGTGTGATTTCTTGTTTCTAAGTAGGCCTTGCAAATCGTTAGAATACCGTTATTATTGCCTTGTCTTTGCTTGTGCTAAGAATTTCTTTGCTCTTTCAACATCAAAGAAGAAGAAGACATTTAGTAGAATCGTAACAGCTCGTGCGCACAGACGTATTGGAAATTCGGGGTGATTAAGTGTTTTTATTTTGTAAAGTAAATACATATGGTTGTAAATACATATTGTATATTAGATGCATAAAACATTAAAATTAAATAAAAGAAGAAATAAGTGACGCTGTGAACAATTGTGTGAAGTAAATTCATATCAGTATAAACGGACAGACGTATATACATATAAAATAGATTAGTGTAATTACATAAAAATGAATTGTTTTTTGTGCAAAAATAAATATCACGATCACAATTCCTATTTCAGACACTTAAAGACAATACATTTTCTTAAAAAAAACGATAGCTATCGCTGTTGTGGACAAGTTTACAATGCGCCTTCTTTCAAAAAACACGTGCTTAAGAGACACAAAACTTCCAATGATGTAGTGCCTGTTCACAGTCATGAAGAAGCTTTAATTTCTAATGTGGCACAAACTTGTACTCATGTTCCGCCTTCCAACAATTGTATAACAGATTTTGTTGTTAACAACCTCGAAAGTGAAACAATTCAGTTAGATAAACTTTCAAGTTTGTTCTTGACTTTTCAAACGCAAATGCATTCTAAGCATAATTTTGCTCGTAAAGATATAGAATTTATTAATATAAATATTATTAACTTAATATATGAACCACTATTGGACGTTTTTCGTGAATTTGGAAAGAAGCTCAATGAAAATTTGTCAATAGAATTTTTAAATCTAATTTTAGAGTGTTCTAAACGTTTACAAACATTAAAGACTGAGTTCCGACTGTATGAACAACTCAAGAATAATAATTTAGTAGAGGACTTAAAGGAAGTCGAGATTGACTGCCAAGGTGTACTTACTCATAAAAAAGGTAAGCTTGTGTATCAAAATAAAACAACCAAAATAACTACCATGCCAATGGCATATTGCTTTAAAAAAATACTTGAAAAAAATGATACTCTCATAAATATGATAGAATACGCAAAAAAACTAAAAGAATCGAATTAATTCCAAAATATAGTTCAGGGAGAGTTGTGGCGGAAAAAGTGTGAATTATATCCCGACCGTTTATTAATTCCATACTATTTATATTCCGATGATCTGGAAATTAATAATCCCTTGGGTTCGCATGCCACAACTCATTCGATTTGCAATTTTTACTATTCATTTCCTTGCTTACCTGAAAGTTCAAAATTAGAAAATGTCTTCTTTCTCGCGGCCATAAAATCAGCAGATTTAAAAGTATTTGGTAATAAAGCATGCATTAAACCAATATTAGACCAAATGGAAAAAATTGAAACTGAAGGTATAAGAGTCAAAATTTCTAGTAATGACGAATACCACCCGCATCTTATACCGATTTTAATTTTGGGCGATAATTTGGGCCTAAACAGTATACTAGGTTTTACCAAGTCTTTCACTGGTCATTTCTGTCGTTTTTGTAGTATTGACAAAAAGTTAAGTGAAAGATCAACTTCAGCCATACCCGAACTAAGAAGAGATTACAATAGTTACAGCCGAGATTTAGAAATAGATAATCCCAAGGTGACAGGAGTGGTTAATTTATGCGAGTTTAATACAATTCCAAGTTTTCATGTCGTAGAAAACTTAAGCTTAAGATGGAATATGTCACTACGATATGGCTCAATCTCTTCAATACTTTATAAACACGAAGAAATATTTTTCTCTTGAACAATTAAACACACGTAAAAGAACATTTGAATACGGCGAATTAGAAATTGGCAATATCTCGCCAGATATTAAACTAGTTCAAATGTCAGCTCGGGAAATGCTTACATTTGTCATGTATTTCCCCATAATGGTTGGCGATATGGTACCAGTCGATCACGAAGTGTGGTTATTTGTATTACTTCTAATTGAACTCTTAGATTGTGTTTTACGATTTGAAGTCAACGATTTTTTAATAAATTCATTTAAATTCAATATCGACAAACATAACAAAATGTTTATTGAGTTATTTAAGGAAAACTTGAAGCCTAAATTTCACATATTGTCTCATTACCCAGAAGTAATGAAATCGTGTGGACCTGTTAGAAAATGTTGGTCATTTCACTTCGAAGCTAAGCACAGAAGTTTTAAAATATACACACATGCCATTACTTCTAGACGAAATATATGTGTCTCTGTAGCCAAAAAATATCAGTTAATATTTTCCAATTTCTTACTAGATTGTTCACAAAACCTGAATATAATTATTTCCGATAATAACAGATGTGAATGTGACTTACTAGACTTTATAGCTTCCGAGCTGCATAACGAAGTTGATACTATAAAAACCTACGATAAAGTTGTACACAATAGCATTTCATGTAAAAGAGGCTATATTGTTGCTACACTCGGTATTGATTACACAGCATATAAAATTATTGTTCTCGTTGTTGTGGAACATAAAATGTATATATGTTGTCAGAAAATTGATGATATACAATTTCTTAAACACTATTCAGCATTTGAAATTAATCCAAAACGTTTAGGCGAATATAAGATTTTAAAAGTAAAAGACTTAATAGGCCCTCCAATCGCAATAATAAATACAGCAAGAGGAAAATGCATGCTACGTTTTAAAGAATAATAATAACTAAATTTTACATCAATCAAAGAGTTAACATTTTAGTTTTCAATAATTAGCAAAGTATCCAATAGTTTCTTATATATAAATTTAATTTCGAAAACAGTTGTAAATTTATATATGTACTACGTTTATATAGATCGACTATGACTGATAATGAGTGTACTGATATTGATTGTGATTGCCGTACGCCATTTAGTATCCTCCTTACTTCGTGGAATTTAGAACACTTGATTTCATATTTGAAAGGTAATTATTTATATTATGTTTTTTATATATATTATTTATAATATATTATTTATATTATATTTTTTATATTTCTTTTAAAGGAGAGAAGGTCACACTTACTGTTTTAAAAATGTTAAATTCTGAGCAACTACGAGAATTGACACAAAATTGGAAAATTGGAGATAAAGTGATTGTTACTCACAACTTGCAAAAGTGGCGGGAAGAATTAAACGTACAGGTTTATGAAATAATCAATGCACAGAAAGATTTAAAATCGTCTTCGCTCTACTCAAATCCTTCTTCTAATGCAAAATCTAATGAATTATCTTATAACTCTTGTTATGGTTAGTTTTTCCGTGCAAGGTGCGTTTCAAAAAAAAACAGGTGGTAGATTGACACGGTGGCTTTATCCGGCAACTCGTCAGCGTTTGGGGGGATTCTTTCCACCATAACACACCAGTAACCATAGACATCATCTTCGTGTCAGAGATTTTTTTTTTTTAAATAAACTAAAAGAAATACCACAATGCAAACAATACAACTCCATTCTCACCGTAAAATTTCGTCAATCAGTCTGAAAGTCTCCATCAAAACCATAGAACAACACCCTTATAAGTCAGTTTGTCGGTCCGATTATGTCATCATGTCCGTTTAGTCCGTCCGACTTTCTTCACTTCATACCGAAAATACCTTTCCCTTCACCCAACACCCACCATCGACCAAAAAGAAGAGAGTTACTCTGACATGACTTCAAACATTGTCCAAAGAAGGGAAATAAAACTAATCATCTTTTTTTTTTTTTTTATATATATTTTTTTTTTTTCAACGGACACAAAAACTCAATTTTAATTCATTGCATACATTTTATTTTATTTTCCTCAAGTTCATGTGATGATAAAAAATATACCTATTATATTTACAATCTAATGACAATTCTTAAATACTATAATTCTTCATGTCTTATTTTGGTAAATTATCAATAACAAATTATATACTAAATGCATTTAGTGGAGTATTAATTAAAATTTTATAGAAACGTCTCACCAAGAACTATGCAGGAAAAGATAATAACAATAATGATATATTAAAGACCCGAGCTCAATATTTACTCCATCTACTCTTAATCATCACTCACCTGATGAATTTATTAAAGTTAAAATTCTTTTCGGAGAAACGACTCCTAGTTTTCTCTTTAATAATTTTATGTTTCAATTTTCATATTGTTTTGATGTGTAATCATTATCAGTTAGCTGTGGTTCTCTCTTTATACATAACTCTTGGTGTTACACTTCTCTTTACAAAATGTAACTAAGAGTAACATATGTGTATTTCGTTTTCTTTATACATAATATTTATTTTTGTTTTATTTAATATTTTTATGTATGTACATACATATAATTTCTTTTGGTATTTTCATAATTTTGATATTGAATCTTTAAGTTAAATATATAGGTAGTTCATTCTATTCTACATAATTTAGGTTAACTCTTATACTCGTTCACGTTTCATTTGGTTCATTTTCATTTACTATACATAATTAACAACGGGTTTAATATATGTACATATGTATGTATCATCGTGGATGTAATTTATTTTGTGATACGAAGTTTCCATATGGTTGTTTTATGTAATTGTTATAAAACTGTCACCGGTTAATATTAAATGTTACATATGTATATAGAGTTGGATTTATTTAGAGTTGATTTTATTTTATGGTGTAGTTTGTAAGACCTGGTAGATCTTGTTAGATATTTTTTTATACATGTATGTACATATGTATTTTTATATATATACATTTTTTCTTATCATTGTAAAACAATGATATTTGTTATACTTTTAATGTTCTTTTTCTTTTTTTTCCAATATTCTTTTTTCTATCATTTTTAGTTTTCTCTTTCTCTTATTTTTTTTCCATGAATTTAATTTCGTTCAGATTATGTAATTTGTTAAGTTCTTAAACTTTCACATTTGGTTATGTTTTATTTGCTTGTGTAAATATTTTTTTATTATTTTTCTAGCATCACATGAATCTTCTCAGCAAAAGCGATTCCATAACATTTATTAAATTTTTTTTTTGCTTTATTTTATGTGGAGGGGAAAAAAATTACACTTCTTCAAGCCTCGTGTCCAACCAAGAAAAAAAAACTCCTATTCTTCCTCCTCCCGTTCGAAAGACTACCATTCCCCTGAACAGTAACTACCACTCAACAATAACCATCAGAGTTGCATTTATTTGGTAGGGATTAAACGTTTTAGAAACCCGGTACCGTAACCGTAACAGGCTCGCAGCCGTCGATACCGTACAAGGTATGGAACGAGTGCGTAATTATAAGTATAATAGTATAATTATCATATAATTAGATTAAACATTTCCACTGTAGGTACATGTGGAAAAGGAAAGACGTAGCTTGTATTTTCTATATATATAGGTTATAGGTATCCTGCTGCAACCTGTGGCCTCGACCCACTTAAATGAACATAGCCGGGTTTATATTTAAACTGTACCTCTTAAAATATTCTGCAATTAAACAACAAATAAATCCTGGCCATGGAATACACCTTTAGTTTTTCCGTCTAAACCTCCAAGCTCGTATAAGGAATTCCCAAGGACTTTTAAAACAATACACTTTACATGGGCCGGAGCTAGTTTTGAATTATAACCTTGTATTTTATTGCTAAGTTTAAAATTTCTCCGATATACAAACTGTCCTGCTTTGAATTTTACTTTTTTTAGCTCTAACATTATAGTTTCTGGATGAACGTTCATGAGCTTTCTCTAGGTTCTGAAAAATCTTATCACGGATTAATTGTAGTTTGTCTGAAGGATTGATTATTATTAAGTCCACGTCTTTAATACATCCAACCTTACGAATAACATTATATGTGGATGCATGTTGCACCATGTTCTCTCCAAAAACAGAGTAATAAGGAGACAAACCTATTGAACTATGTGTGGTACTCCTTAAGGCAAATGCAACATCGCTAATATGCAGATCCCAATTACGCTGATCTTGCCCAACAAATGATCGAACCATTTGCAACACAGACCGATTCACTCTTTCCGCTGCATTTGACTGAGGAGCATACAACGCAGTTCGAATATGCTTAATTCCATATCTACCCAAAAATTCTCGAAAAAGTTCCGAAGTAAATTGCCTTCCGTTATCGGAATGAACGAATTCCGGCACTCCAAACACGTGAAAGACTCGTTTTTCCAGAAATTTAACAACATTGACAGCGGTAGCAACACGCATTGGCTCTAGTAGAACAAATTTACTAAAGTGATCCACGCAAACAAATAAGGACGTATTACCGTCTTTTGACCTCGGGTAGGGCCCCATAAAATCAATATAGAGTCTCTGAAAAGGTCGCTCTGTGATTATTTGTCTCCCCATTATGGGCCTTTTAAAAGCATTCGTTATTTTACTTGCACAACAAACATCACAATTTCTTACAACTTTCTGCACGTCAGTTATCATGCTAGGCCAATAATATCGTTCCCGCAACCGCGATAACGTTTTATGAATACCTCCGTGTCCTGACGATGGGGAGAAAAGCGCCGCAGAAACCAATTCATCCTGTAGTTCCTTAGGAACCCAAATCTTCCAAGCATTATCCTCATCCACTACATCACCTGTTGCAAATTTAGTCCGCTTGTAAACGTAATTGTCCGAAACACACAAATCAGGTATGTTTTCATTTTTCCCTAGAATGCTGTCCCTAAGCGATTTATATTCTTCGGAATTAAAGTGAGGACTAGCTAGATCAACATCCAACAACCGATGATTCATGACAATTTCCTCCATGTATGCACGTGACATCGCGTCGGGCACAATATTCTGGGAACCTTTACGGTGTTGAATGTCGAACTCAAAACCTTGGAGTTTTAGACTCCATCTAGCTAGTCTGCCTGAAAGTTCTTTTTGGTTCATGAGCCATTTGAGACTAGCATGGTCCGTGATGATGGTGAATGGTATATAATATATATAAGGTCGGAATCGCTTAACACTGAGAACAGCAGCATAGCATTCTAGTTCCGTTATACTATAGTTCCGCTGAGCTTTATTAAGCTTAGCGGACATATATGATATCGGATGCTCGTGACCTTCAATATCCACCTGAAAAAGAACACCACCAACTCCCTGAGTGGAAGCATCACATTGGATATAAAATGGTTGATTAAAGTCCGGGTTGACTAGTAAAGGGGCGGAAGTAAGGCTATCCTTCAACTTCAAAGGAGCTAAGAGCCTCTTCCGACATCTCAAATTTTCGAATGCGTTCTTTTGTCAAATTCTCATGAAGCGGCGCTGCTGTACTAGCATAGTCCTGAATGAACCTGCGGTACCACCCACACATGCCTAGAAACCGCCGCAATTGTTTGGGCGTCTTTGGGACAGGAAAGTCTTTTACAGCTTCTACCTTTGCCTCGTCTGTCCGAATACACCCATTTCCTTCAATGAAACCTAAGTAACGTACTTCCTTGTGACAAAATTTACTTTTTTCTATATTAATGGTGAGACCAGCAGTCCTCAAACACCGAGAGACTTCGCTTAGTAGATTAATATGTGCATCGAAGCAGGCAGAAACCACTAGAAGGTCGTCGAGGTAAACGAAGACATTATTCCGGAGTGCAGCCGGAATAACTTTGTCCATAAGCCTGCACATCCTCTGGGCGGCATTACACAACCCAAACGGCATTACAGTAAATTGGTATAATGGCCGCCCAGGGACTGTAAATGCTGTCTTTTCCCTCGACTTCTCCTCAAGTGGGATCTGCCAAAATGCATCTTTCAAATCGATGGCAGATATGTATTTCGTGTCCTGTAACCTACTAAGGATTCCCTCAATATGAGGTAGGGGGTATGCGTCTTTGACCGTCCTTGAATTAACTTTACGCGCATCAAGGCACAATCTATTCTTCGTTTCCTTTCTCACAAGTGTAACAGGCGAGCTCCAGCTGCTATTACTGGGCTCAATGACCCCGAGGCTGAGCATACGATCGAGTTCATTATAAAGCAGTTCTTGAATAACTGGAGACACTGGATAGTGTCGTTGTTTGAGAGGTATGTCCTCATTAGTAACTTCTATTATGTGTTGTTCTACTGAGGTTCGGCCCAGACCTAGGACAGCAAATGATGGGAATTTTGCTTTAACTCCTTCAAGTTTTCCTAGCTGGTCTTCCGTGAGATGGTGTTGTTTATCATTCTCATCAGTCCGCCTAACAATTTCACTTATATTTGGCATGTAAGGTGTTGATTCGCCTACTACAGGTAATTTAAAAGTCTTCCAGAAATCTATACCAAAATAAAATTCCTGTTCTAATCCTGGTACTATGAGAAAATCTAAGTCTCTTGAAATGCCATTCCATAAAACTGCTAAAGTGGCGACACCCAAAACAGGCACTTTTTCACCGTTAGCAGTTCTAACATTTTGATCATGAAGCTTAATCACTGACGTATCATATCCGTCTAGAAATTGGAGAGCGTTTTTGCCAATACAGCAGGCTCCAGCGCCTGAATCCAACAACGCCATAACTTCTTTCCCACCTACTAAAGTCTTTGCAAATAATCGATTATCAGTTCCTACTTTTACTACCGTCTCAACCACTAACCTTTTTGCTCTTTTTATCTTCAATATCTTATCCTTTAACTTTTGAATTTTTCTATATTTTCTAGTTTTAATTTTTTCTCCAAAAATTTTAGCTCTTACAATGTCATATTCGATTTTCCGCTGATGTAAGGACTTAATTGGTAAGGGTGATTTTTGCCCATCCTCTACCAATTCACCCTCGTGTTTGTGTAGAATTTTCATTAGTTGGACTCCGGGTTTTCCTTGGGCGGGCAGAGGTACCCGGTCACTTCTGCCACCTTCCCATTTACCGACGTAGGTTTATATTCGCAAAATGAATCACCCATAGCACAAGCAAAACATTTCATTTCGTGAAACATTGACCTACAACTGGAATCTTGCTTGATTCTATCAGCATTTTTTCGGTAGAAGTCCCCTGGCATTCCGCAAGTGAAGCATAGGTTCAAATGAAAAGGCGAATTACAAAATGTTTTAGGAATAGCTTGAGGGATAGATATTGGTTTGAGAATGTTCGAAAATGGTTTCCGAATGTCCTTGTTAAACGAACCATCACGAAGTTGTGGATCGGAATTGGTTCGGATATTGGAAGAGTTCCCCTGGTTACCTCTATAACCAATGTTTCTACCTGGTGTAGCTAAGGCTTCTAGACCAATAGTTTCGTCATCACTCCCTATACACAATTCGTTAATTGCCTTCGGCCGCTGTCTAGCCTCCTTTATAAGCTTTTCAGCACGCTTACACTCCTTTCTAAGATCGGCTGTTGTAGTTATAGTAGATGAAAATATAAGTCCTGCCAAATTACTGCGCAAATTACCCCTTAAGATCCGAATTAGCTCACATTCAGGTATTTTCTTTCGTAACCTGAAAGTTAAGTTTCGTATTTCTGCATAAAATTCTTCAAATGTTTGTCCTGGCTGTTGTTTATAGTCCATGATTTCTCTAATTATTTCGTAGTCAGAGTCAGCTGATTTAAAATGGTTCAATAATTCTCGTTTGAGTTCAAAATATCCGAAATCTGTGTCATCTGCATGGTCTTCTAACAGTTGCCAATACCACTTAGCAGCATTTCCACATACTAAACAATGAAAATCGCTAAATAACTGATTGAGCGAGATGTTATACTGTTCGCGCATTTTCTCAATGCGAAAGATAAAACTTTCCACCGTCATGTCTTGTCCTGTACCATCAAACTTGATGTGCCATTTATCCAAGTTAACCGACACTCGACGTTCAAGCTGTCTTGGACTGTATGTGATATTTGCTCCGTTATTTTGGTTTCTACCAGAAGTCCCCTCATTGCCGAGACTATTGCCAGTGTTATTTTGATTAACCTCGGCTCGGTATAATACAGGCTGACCCACTACAGGTGGATTGCCGGTATGAACAGGTTGAGTACGAACAGACTGAGGTCTCTCCCTAGCATCATTATGTACTACGGTTTGCCTCTTATCACCTGGGTTAATCCCATCTGGAGTTGAGCTTAGACCTGGTCCATTTATGAAAGAAGAACTCACGGAACATTCTACCTCCCTAACACGATGACTAATAGAACCTATTTCTAATGTCACTTGCCTGAGTTCCTTTATAAAATTTGTCATCATTTGGTTCTGGTTAAATATCATTGCCATTATATGATCTAGCTGACCAGTTGGAGTCGGATATTGACTAGGGTTATTCTCCTGTCCGCTACCTCCTGGCTGTTCATCGCTGTTCGCGCCGTCTTGCTGTGACATTTCCAGTACCTTTTCCAGTTTCTGAGAAAAATTTAAAGAGTTATCCCTAGGATTCACCGTATCCTCGTCTGTTATTCTTATAGGAGAAACAGTTCGAGATTCTGTTGGTCTTCCAAAAATTAAATTAGCACACCGGTTCAAATAATCAGTAGGCACAAAGTCAACAGATCGTTCTATTCCGGTATCGATTTGCGTTAAAATCGAACCTACAACCTGAGTTTGTAAAGCTCTTGTTGCACTCCGAGTAACTCGTCTATCACTAGAAAAAATTCCACTTATAGGATTAGCAATATCTTCTTCAAAATTATCCATTCACTACGCTATCTCAAATATAATGTATATTCTTTTCCTCTCTTCTCCTTTTCATATATATATATATGTATATTATCATATAAAAAAAATATAAAGACGATTACTATTTATGTTACTTTTCTGATATTGGATCCCTAGTTTTCAATTTACGTATCACAATGATTTGGTCGATGATTTCAGGTGTCACACGTAAGGTCGGTTTTATAAGTTGAAGCAAAAAAAGTCGTTTAAACCCCACCCCCCACATTCACACAACATTGATAAGAATTTAAACTAGATACTTCTTACTTATCCTACAACCAAATGAATGAGCAAGGATACCTAGTATTTCTTAAAAATAACCCTATCCAATTTATAGACTTGCTCCGGGACAAGACTAATTACCTATACCAGAGAATTTCTTTAAATATTCCAAATACACCAATACAAAACAAAATCATTCATACAAATCCATTGAAGTGACAATCACTACAATCCAGGTAACAAACCTTTTGATTGCATCTCTTTACCTCACTGAATATATTACTAGAGCTGAGTTCTAACCCAAACAACTCCTGAAAGTACGCTCTGTGTGAAACTCAACTCCACTTTCAAACAAATACTAAACATTCGTACTTCAAAGTAAACAAAAGGTATCCTTAATCGTTGGGCGCCATATGTTATGTTTAGTTTTTCCGTGCAAGGTGCGTTTCAAAAAAAAAAACAGGTGGTAGATTGACACGGTGGCTTTATCCGGCAACTCGTCAGCGTTTGGGGGGATTCTTTCCACCATAACACACCAGTAACCATAGACATCATCTTCGTGTCAGAGATTTTTTTTTTTTTTTAAATAAACTAAAAGAAATACCACAATGCAAACAATACAACTCCATTCTCACCGTAAAATTTCGTCAATCAGTCTGAAAGTCTCCATCAAAACCATAGAACAACACCCTTATAAGTCAGTTTGTCGGTCCGATTATGTCATCATGTCCGTTTAGTCCGTCCGACTTTCTTCACTTCATACCGAAAATACCTTTCCCTTCACCCAACACCCACCATCGACCAAAAAGAAGAGAGTTACTCTGACATGACTTCAAACATTGTCCAAAGAAGGGAAATAAAACTAATCATCTTTTTTTTTTTTTTTATATATATTTTTTTTTTCAACGGACACAAAAACTCAATTTTAATTCATTGCATACATTTTATTTTATTTTCCTCAAGTTCATGTGATGATAAAAAATATACCTATTATATTTACAATCTAATGACAATTCTTAAATACTATAATTCTTCATGTCTTATTTTGGTAAATTATCAATAACAAATTATATACTAAATGCATTTAGTGGAGTATTAATTAAAATTTTATAGAAACGTCTCACCAAGAACTATGCAGGAAAAGATAATAACAATAATGATATATTAAAGACCCGAGCTCAATATTTACTCCATCTACTCTTAATCATCACTCACCTGATGAATTTATTAAAGTTAAAATTCTTTTCGGAGAAACGACTCCTAGTTTTCTCTTTAATAATTTTATGTTTCAATTTTCATATTGTTTTGATGTGTAATCATTATCAGTTAGCTGTGGTTCTCTCTTTATACATAACTCTTGGTGTTACACTTCTCTTTACAAAATGTAACTAAGAGTAACATATGTGTATTTCGTTTTCTTTATACATAATATTTATTTTTGTTTTATTTAATATTTTTATGTATGTACATACATATAATTTCTTTTGGTATTTTCATAATTTTGATATTGAATCTTTAAGTTAAATATATAGGTAGTTCATTCTATTCTACATAATTTAGGTTAACTCTTATACTCGTTCACGTTTCATTTGGTTCATTTTCATTTACTATACATAATTAACAACGGGTTTAATATATGTACATATGTATGTATCATCGTGGATGTAATTTATTTTGTGATACGAAGTTTCCATATGGTTGTTTTATGTAATTGTTATAAAACTGTCACCGGTTAATATTAAATGTTACATATGTATATAGAGTTGGATTTATTTAGAGTTGATTTTATTTTATGGTGTAGTTTGTAAGACCTGGTAGATCTTGTTAGATATTTTTTTATACATGTATGTACATATGTATTTTTATATATATACATTTTTTCTTATCATTGTAAAACAATGATATTTGTTATACTTTTAATGTTCTTTTTCTTTTTTTTCCAATATTCTTTTTTCTATCATTTTTAGTTTTCTCTTTCTCTTATTTTTTTTCCATGAATTTAATTTCGTTCAGATTATGTAATTTGTTAAGTTCTTAAACTTTCACATTTGGTTATGTTTTATTTGCTTGTGTAAATATTTTTTTATTATTTTTCTAGCATCACATGAATCTTCTCAGCAAAAGCGATTCCATAACATTTATTAAATTTTTTTTTTGCTTTATTTTATGTGGAGGGGAAAAAAATTACACTTCTTCAAGCCTCGTGTCCAACCAAGAAAAAAAAACTCCTATTCTTCCTCCTCCCGTTCGAAAGACTACCATTCCCCTGAACAGTAACTACCACTCAACAATAACCATCAGAGTTGCATTTATTTGGTAGGGATTAAACGTTTTAGAAACCCGGTACCGTAACCGTAACACTCTACTGATAGTGACGATTCTTCAAAATTCACTGTGCAAGACATTTTAAATGAGCACCCGAATGGTCGTCGTATAATGGAAAATTATAGAAACACAAAAAAACTGACTGAAGAGCACAGAAATATGGTTATCAATATTATTGCAACATTTTTTGAAACCAATATGTATCACATGTCTCTTCAAATCAGCTATAAGCTGGAAAATGAAATTTTATCCATATTTCCATCGGAAAAAATAGAGTTTTATCGAACGGAACGGCGAGGACGAATTTACACAAAATTTGCTAATATGAAAAAGACATTAAAATGTTTTCCTTATAGAGAAAAAGATACTCCTACAACATCTAAGTCACCAAAAATTGAATTTAGTACGTATTCATTTATATATTGAGCTAGTTTTTTGTTATTGATAATTTCTTTTCAGTTCCAGAGACAGATGCAAAAACTCTTAATCAAAGTCTGAAATACGATAATCTAACATCAGAGGAATTCGAGTTGGCATGGTCAGCGTGTAGCAATTACCGTATTAACCACATTTTAAATGAGTGTCGAAACATACATGATGTTGTTAAAATGTGGCCAGAATATAAGAGCCCAAACGGACCCAAATTGGTAAGCTATATCTTGTTCACATTTTATTAATATTTTGATAAATTGTTTTTTTTTATTTGGTACCAATATATTATGAACTGTTTTGCATTACAGATTGACAAAGATTTTGGAGTAATGTTTACAAATTATGACTCAATTATGGGCTGGGGTGATACAAAACTGATTACGATTTTTAAATTTTTACAAAACTGTAAGCAAGTAAAAAGTCACGATGATGACAATATTTTGAAATTCGTTACATTAGAAGATGCGGCAATAGGTAAATACCATGTTTCTAAGTAAGCATTGGAAAACATTCTTTATATTTCTATTTATTACTGCAGATCCCGACATGTATAACCATCCGAAACTCGGGAGTCCATTGGCGGCCTCGCAGGTGCGATTTTACCCCATTATATTACTAGTTCTGGGGCGTCGTGAAAGAGAAGTGTTACACAGCCAATCTAGAGTTCATTGCGGCCTTAAAACCCGAAATCGACGTTGTCGTTCACGAGATGGAAGCCCAACAATCGAAATATGCTGAAAACTTGGGTAGATCAAATGAAGTACTGTAAAGCAAGTCGTTGAAACCATTTGAGCGATGTTGTGTTTCATTCAGAAACGTCAATAATGGGCCTTAACAATAAAATCATAATTTGAAAAAATGTATATTTGTATATTTTTTAAAGCCAAATTAAATTTCAAATTGTACAGGGCCCATCCTTCACAAGTATTAATGTCCACAGGTTTTCAAAATTTTACACTTTTTATGATTCCCACAGTTCACGTGTTGTACCAGGTATTCAAAACCATAAAACCAGGCCCGAATCACAATATGCTGAAACTGTTAATTCTGGCAACTCTACCCAACAGTTGGACAATCAAATACAACTCAGTATTACCTATGTGCGTAAAATTAAGTGTTATGACAATAAAAAAATTACATGAGGTGTCAGCGGACATCTGGTTGGAGCGAAGTTCTTTCCCTATATATTATGTACTAGTTAATTCCCCTACGCTTAATTCGCCGGTTGAAAAATACGATCATTTAAATGGACCTTTAAGAAAATATACTTTTTGTACAATAATAAACTTTCTATAAGAAAATTTTTCTGTTTTTAATAGAATGAATATTTTTGGGTCCTTTTTGTAAGAAAATGTATTATATATCCCAAAATGTTCTTCTTTTAAAGAGAGGTATTTCTTTTATTAAAAGCTAATTTTTGTTTTAAGAAAAGGTACTATTTTTAAGAAGTACTTTCTGTAAGAAAAGACCATAAGAGTATGAATTTGTTTTACAAAGGAGTACTTTTTTTTAAATACAGGTACTTTTTTTAAGAAGTGGTACTCTTTTTAGGAAAATGTTATTTTTTTCGAAAATGTACTTATTTTCAGAAAGAAAACTGTACTATATTTCAAGAAAAGAAAAAAGGTATTATTTTATTGTTAAGAAAATGTACTTTTAAGAAACGGATTTTTGTAAGAAAATGTGATTTTTTTAAAAAAAGGTATTTTTTTTTAAGTAAAGGTTTTTTTACTAAAGGGAATTTTTTGGATTGGTCAAGAATATGTACATTTTTAAGAGAAAGTACTTATCTCAGGAAAAGTTATTTTGTTGCACTAAAAAGGTACTCTTTATAGAAAATGTAGTTTTTTTAAGAAAAGGCAATGTCTTGGTAGAAAATGTACTTTTTAAAGAATTTTTACTTTTACTTTTTTTAAGAAAATGTACTTTCTGTACGAAAATTTACTTTTTTAAGCAAATGTACTTATTTAAGATAAGGTACTTTTAAGAAAGGTACTTTGTTTAAGATTATGAATAGGTATTTTGTATGAGAAGATTTACTTTGTTTTAAGAGTAGGCACTTATTTAAGGAAATTTTCTTTTTTTAAACTTCTTTCACTTTGGCTTTTCTAAATTTACTTTTTATTGGGTTAAACTACAATATATATTAAATATTGGTTACAGGCTCCACCTAGAAAACTTCCCATTAAACAAGAAATTTCCCAACATGTGTTAGTCTAGACACAAACCAAAGCAAAAGTAACCAATATATTTGATAATACTGGGTTGTAGCACAATAGTTTTAAAAAATGTTGTTTACTTTTTTTTCATTTAGCCCCCATCCTCCAACGTGTTGGAAAATTACAAGTAAGCGTGATAAATAAAACAGTCCTATTATTATTTTGAACAATTTTAAAGTATTGAGAAGATACATTTAAATATTGCATTTAATAACAATTCTGCTGTCCATACTGTTGGTGACATAAATCATTTTTGAAAGCGAACGAGCCACTTACTTAAACGCTGCCATCCGTCAGCTGATAAGAAGCGATCTCAACAGATAATGTTGCACACACACACTAGCAACAACCCCTAAACGAAAAATGATGAATGGCTAAATAAAAGAAAATCAAATGCATTGATTTTGAAATACATTAGTAAGTATCGATACTTGCTATGTGTATGTGCTGCAGTGTACGATAGTCGCATGCCACGGCTGACACCACCGCCAACCAAATCTGTCTGTTATCAGCTCATTATGGCTCTCGGCGGCCGTACGCTTGAAATGTCATTGAAACGCTCACTGTGAATGAATGAATATTTTCGTTCTCTCTCACTTTTAAGATCAGCACAGACGTATTAATCGATTTTCACTTTATTTGTGTATTGGATTCAATGCGAGTGTAATCACTTTGAAAATTCCTCTGGCGCTGATGATGATGCTGATGACGCCGCTGTTGAACACCAACACCGCCTCTAAAAAAAAAACGAAACATAAAAAAATTGCTCTTTGATTGACCATTTCAGCATTACAGTCAGTTTGTTAGAGTCTGTTGTCTTGATAAGGTTTTCAACGTTTTGTCTCAGTCTCAGTCTCATCGGCGTTATTTTTTGGTGTGTCCGTAGCAAAGTTTCGTCGTTGCGTTTACGTTACGTCTCAAATGAATTGTGGTGTGTTTGGCTTTTGCTTACGTGATAACGTTATTTCGATTTGGGCTTTAACTTGTGTAAATCTGAAATTGTAATAAAACAAAAAAAAAAAGTTTTGGAATTCTACCTTTAAATCAATATAATTTTATTGCATAAACTCGTGGTGTTTTGTACTTTCCAACGATTACAAGTTTAACCCTAAAGGAAAATTGTTGCTTGAAAACTCCAGCTCAAAATTCAACTGATATTCATTATATTTTCAATAACTTTTGGTGATTGTGCTGTGTCAGTTCCAGCTTTGTCTTTGTATTGCGTCTTTTGCAAAAAAAAATTTAAAAAACCCTAAGCTTTTTCTCAGCTTTAATTTGCTGATATTGTTTCGTTTGTGTTGGTATTCCTAATCTGTGTGAGTATTAGTTTCATTATACACATTTATACTGTATTTTTATAAAATAAAAAATATTTTGCATTTTTGTTTCCTACTGCATGTTTTTGATTCCCTTTCAAATATTCCAATTGAATGTTATCTGTTTGTATGTTGCTATTTGAATTTTGTTTTCAATGTTTTGACTTTGGTATGAGTTTTGAAATGTGTTCAATGTGTTTGATCTCAAGACCTAGCAAACATATGATGTATCGAAATATGCCTGAAAATATATATTATCTCTAATGTATTGGGGAATAAGCTATAAGAATTGTAATAAGCTGCTGCAAAATTTCTTAAAAAATATATACATTTTTTAGGGTTAATTTACTGTTCGTAGGGGTTCGGAAAAAGTATCGATTCTTGGTATTATCGATACAATTAAATCGATACCCATATTGTTTTACTCGACACTTTGGAAGTCCATATTTGCCAGTATCAATTGTTGCCTACTCAAAAATTTTTGATTTGGTTCACATCATCTTGTGGAAAATTTTTCAATACTTTGCATGTTTAGATCCAAGGTTTAAAAACTTCCGTGTGTGGATCAGTTTTATTCTTAGAAACCTATATAATACCATATCTACCTGGCATCGAATAACATTTCGCCGCCAATCACTAGTACTGCTAGTTGCCAAGTTTCGTTTGCGTGCTTTACACTATACAACATTTTGGAAGTCATCGAGTGCAAGCTCCTTCTCGTGTAAAATTTCTCGTAGTACTTGTCGAAACTGTGGCCGTCGGTGGTGCAATGTCTAGAAGTGCGCTGCTCTTGTACATGAGAACGTGGATTCGATCCCTGCTCTGACCACCTTATATTTCTTTTGACGACGGTCACCTCGCTTAGTAATGGCGACACTAGGGTAATATAAACAATTTAAATTTTTCGATTTTCATGGTTGCTCAAGCGTAGGAAAAGCTTATAGGGTAAAGAATTTTCGAGTTTTTTTTTTCAGATTTGTCGGAAGAGGTTTTTTCCAAGCATAAATCGGCCGATACTGCTGCAATTTCACGTTCGATATTCGTACGAAGTTCATCAACCGTCGCTGGCTTGTTGGCATAGACCGTAGGCTTGACGTAGCCCCACAGGAAATTATCTAACGGCGTCAAATCGCACGACCGAGGCGGCCAATCGACTGGGCCATTTCGTGAGATAACACGTTCACCAAACTTGGTTTCCAATAATGGATGGCTGTCTAACCAATAACGCATATTTTGCTTATTGACGAAGCCATTCAGCCAGAAATGAGCCTCATCGCTGAAAATGATTTTCCTATGACAATCCGAATAATTTTCACGTTGTTGCTCAGCCCAATTCACGAACTTACGACGCTTATGGTGGTCAAGCGGCTTCAGTTCTTGCGTCAATTTGATCTTGTAAGGATGTAGGCCAAGATCTTTTCGCAAAATTCGCCACAGCGACGTCACAGAGATGCCCAACGCTTGAGAACGACGTGTGAGAGACACATTTGGGCTTTCTTGAACTGAAGCCTCAGCGGCAGCAATATTCTCGACACTACGGGCACTTCTTTGTCTCACTGGCACGGAGACATTTTGTACTGTGCCTGTGGATTCAAATTTTTCCACTAGACGCTCAATTGTTGATCTGGTAATACGATTATGAAGACCATAAATTGGACGTAGCGCTCTTAAAGTTGAGGCCACTGACTCCAAATTTCGGTAGTAAATTTTAATAATTTCGACTCGTTGGCTCGTATATCTTTCCATGACGAAATGGCAAACCATACTGAAGAGAAATGTCAAAAGAGCGGGAAAAAATATGGCGTCGTTTACTGTCCCTCTCGATTTACTTTTGTAGCGTCTCTGTTGAAAAACCCGTTATGACACACAAACTATAAACTACACACAACCACAATCAGAGTATTTCCTAATAATAGTCAGCTTAATTTCCTTGCAATGCTGTACGTATTTGTTCGGCACGGCATGCTACAGCAATGTTATGTTTGATTCAAGTCAAACATAAAAATGTGTTCGATCATGACATTGGCATACTTAACGTATTGCATGGTGCTGGCCTTTACTGGAAACACCGGTCTTGCCGCCGCCGCCATGTTAGCCGACCAGGCCGCCGCCGGCGGTTTGCCGGTTGGCAACCTCTAAACGTTCTCCCCGGTCCCTTCATGGGATGTAATGGGAAACCATTTATTTTTATTTTTAAACGTAATCATAAAAATCTGAAAAAAATCTCAAAAATATTATTCGCACATGTGAATTGCAGAATTGAGTTTGTCTATATACGATTGATGATCAACCGATGTTATCAATTCAGGCACAGTAGTTAGGCATCTGATGATGAACTTGTCACGGAGTTCGAAACTATTCATGCCAGTGTGTTTGCTTAACCGAATTGTCTATTATTTCCAACAAAAAGCAACCACTTTTCAATTAGAAAACTGTTCATGACTTGTAAACTTGTAGTATGAATTTCTCATACATTAACAAAAAAGTAACAAAAATCGGTCATAAAAATGCAAATTCAAATAAACAGATTTTCCCGTAACATCCCATGAAGGGACTGGCGAGAGTTTCACACTATCGTTGACCTTTGCGGTTTCTAGTTTTTGACACACTGATTAAGGCGTACAGTATTACACCGATTCCCAATGGTGACTAAGCGAGGGGCCGTAGTCGAAGAAATGAATTGCACCCATGTTCTCATGTCAAGATCCGCGCACACTAACCATATCACCACCACATATAGCGGGTCCGCCGAATAACTTTTTTTTTTGAAAATGCTATTAAAAAAAACTACTGAATATTTTCTCAAATTTCTTTTTTTATTTGAAAGCACAATCCTTCCAGTTAATAAAGGAAAATAATTTCATTCAAATGGCTGCCTCGGCTGGCCATGCAGTAGCCTACACCATCGGTCCAATTTTTAAGCACATTATCGATTGTGTGCAGCTGTATTTCACCAATGGCTTCACGAATATTGTCCTTTAAAGCGTCAATTGTCACTGGCTTGTCCGCGTAACACTTATCTTTGAGGGCACCCCACAAATAATAGTCCAACGGTGTCAAATTGCAGCTCCGAGGTGGCCAAACGACATCAGGTCTGCGGCTGATAATTCGATCTTCAAAAACAGGGCGCAAAACATCGAGTGTAGCTTCGGCTGTGTGGCACGTAGCGCCGTTCAACATGGCCCGATAACGATCGCCATTGACTGTAACGGCCACTCCTTGCTCATTTTCGAAGAAAAATGGCCCAATTATGCCTCTGGACCAAAATCCGCACCAAACAGTGACTCGTTTTGGGTGCATCGGCTTTTCAATGTATGCGTGCGGGTTTTCTGTGCCCCAAATGTAACAATTTTTTTCGTGTTTACATACCCTCCAAGATCAAAATGAGCTTCGTCTGAAAAGATGATTTTTTTGGCAAAATCGGCATCTTCAGTAAGTCGATCGCAAGCCCACATTCTGCAACATTACCATGATTTTCAAAGTAATGTCGCAATATTTCCCAGCGTTGTTCAAGCGTATTCGTTCAGCGGAAGGATAAAACTAATTATCTGTCAAATCAGGCATGAGCTAAGTGTTACCATTCACGAAATATGCACTAGTTGAAAAAAAACGTTAGATGGCGGACCCTTTACTATGTAGCTGAAATAAACATACTTTAGAAATACGTACAATCACAGAACTAATTGTTTGATTTGAGCCTGTAGCAGCCGTAAATTCGTCTGTCTTGATAACTACTACTGTTACTGTTACTACTGTTGTGATAACTACGTCGTCAATTATATTCGTTTCTGTTGCAACAACTGAATTGGGAATTGATTCGGATGGCACAACAGAATTTGGGAATACATTCGAATGCATATACCAAATGTGGCATCAATCCAGGAGCTACAACCGAATTTTGCATCATATCGGTTGCAATTCTAATTTGGTATCAATTCATTCGCAGTTGCCGAATTTGGCCCCAAATCGGTTCCAAAGACTGCAGTCGAAGATAGTTCGAATACCGTAACCGAATTTTTCATGAATTCTGTTGGTACAAAAGAATTCATTTCCAATTCGTTTACCACAGCATTATTTTATATATTTCAAACGAGATAGTGTTTTAAAATTATTTTCTTTTTTGGTTATTAACAAAGGTAAGTAAACATATAGTAATTATGGTTTTGCGTCAAATCGTCGAATTTTACAGAAAATGTTCACATTTATCAGCAAGCACTGCAATCAGATGTCATCAGATCCGCAGGTTTTCCATCATCTTTATATAGGCCGGTCGAATGGTGAGGTTTAGGACCGAGGTCGACAGATAAAACACGTCCGAATTGATGAAGTGACCCATGATGGCCGGGACTTCAAAATAGTCGGAAGTGGCAAGTAAAATAAATTTGTGTCCCTAAAGATTCCCCATTGTAAAGTAAATTATTTCATCGCGTTGTAATTATTTATGATAATACCGAAATACAGAAAAATTATTTATGCAATCCAAAAAATTTAAAAATTCAATTGTGACACCGTCTAAATTTGGCACCTCTAATTTGGCTGTGATAACGTCTAATTCGGTTGCAACAACCCCAAGTTCATCGCTGACGACGTAAAATTTGGTTGTGGTCACCCCTAATTGGGTTGTGGCAACTTCGTATTTGCTTGTGACATCCTCTAACCCTCAGATTTACACATGGATCTAGCTAGACCATAGACCAAATTAGAATAGAGTATTTTATTCTCTCATTTGAAATTTCATTTCACATTCAATTCGTCGTAGGTTTATGCAAATGATAGAAATTCGGCGAAAATTAACTTACAGCAGATGGAGTTACAAGAACTGTTGGCGTAACTTTTTCAATTTGTTTTCGTATAGAACTGTGAAATTTAAATGTATTTTGCACTTTTTTGTTGAATTTATCGTTGGTATACATTTGTGTTACATTTAACACAACTATTTTGGCACAAAAAATGAAATGCGTTTGTTGTTGGTTTGTTTGACGTTGTGAACCTTTGCCACTATCTGGTATATTTGAACCCATGTTTCCTCCATCGAATGTTTACTTGTAACCATACATATGAAGTTAAAAATATTGAGAGAATTTAAAACTGTATTCTAATTTTCACTATGGGCTAGACCTTTTCCGGCTTTAATTACAATTTAAATATATTCAGAATTTACCTAGATAATTGGAGCTTCAGGTACCTTCCAAAAATTGTATCACCTCTCGATATATTAAATAATCAGGACGAAAAATCTAATATAAAGGACGTCATAACAATACTTTGGCGTGGACATCACATTAGTAACACATGTGGTCTGACCAGACCCAAATATATTTTCTATGAATATTAATGTATTCAGACCACTTGCCTGACGACAGTTGCGGCAACCGGCAATACGACAGTCACTACCTATAATTCGGTTGAGACAACCTCTGATTCGGCTGTGATTAACTCTGCACCGGAATTCTATCACAGGTAGTTAAACTGTAAAAATTTGTAAAATTTCTATACAAAATTGCCCAATTTTGTCAATTTAACAGTCATGGGGCAAATTAATTGTATGACAATTCTAGTTTGTAGTTTAATTTGAATTTTGTTTCGAAATGTAAATTTCAAAAAATGTCAATAGCATTGGCAATTGTTCTTATTTTCCATAGAATAATACATATGTACATAGATAAACTTATTCTCACATTTGACGTTTCATTTCACACTCTTCATCGTAGGTTTGTGGAAATGAGAGCAATTAAATTTAAAATTACCTTACACCAGGTGGAGTTACAAAATATGTTCACTTAACTTTTTCCTGTCGTTTTGGTGTAGAACTGAAAAATTTAAATATATTTTGCAATTGTTTTGTGGACTTTTATCGTTGGTATACATTTGTATTGTATTTAACACAACTAGTTTGCCACAAAAACACAAATTCGGTTGTTGTTCCTTTGTTGATCGTTGTATACTATTGTCACTATCTGGTATTATTGAACCCATATTTTCCACCATCCAATGTTTACTTTCCGTCGTACCTATGACGTTTAATTTATAGAGCGAATAAAAGTTTCTATGTATGTATATATTATTCTATGTTATTTTCAAAGCATTTCCATCATATCTGGCACTTTTGGTTTTCAAATGTTTTATACAGTACATGTTTATGAATGTGGCCGTCGGTGGTGCAATGGTTAGTGTGCGCGGCTCTTGTAAGCCATGAAAAAGCTTCTCAAAATACCGTTCGGAATCGGTGTAAAACTGTAGGTCCCAATCAGTGAGTGAAAACTGGAAGGCGCACAGCTCAGTGATTGTGAGAAGTTCTCCCCGGTCCCTGCATGGGATGTAATGGGAAACCATTTATTTTATTTTATTTATTTTACAGGTTTATGAATTTGAAAGTACTACGAGGCAGTAGCTATTGAAGCCAAAAACTTCTACAATTTGTTTGACTGCTGTCTTATAATTTTAAAGTATTTTATATGTAGAGGTTTGTGGCTTTGATAGCTATTGCCTCATAGTACTTTCCAATTCATAAACCTGTACTGTAAAAAATATTTGAAAGCCAAAAGTACCAGATCTGAAGGAAATGCTTGGAAAATAAGTACAATTGCCAATGGTATTGATTGGTTTTTGAATTTGCATTTCGAAAGATAATTCAATTAAACTACAAATTATAATTGTCATATAATTAATTTGCCCCACGTATGTAAAATACTTTAAAAACAGACTTGCCAGCAGTCAAACAAATTCAAATCAATTAAAAGAATTCCCATATTTCATTACAATTTTCATCCGATTCCACAACCTGCATTTGCATTGCCTTAGTAAATGCAAATTGAAATTTTTTAATTGCTGTTGCGAACAATGGTAATTCTTTTGCATTTGCAATAGATAAAGTAATGTAAATTAAAATCATATGCATATTAAAAAAACCCATGTATGCAATTTGACTACCGATTTTTATCGTTAAAAATTTACAGAATTCCGCAACTGGCGTGGATGTGACAACCTCTAAATTCAGTTCGCTAAATCATAAAAAACGAGGCATTGAAAAGTGGATCAGTGAATTTGCGATTTGGTGGATCCGTTTCGTTACGAGACCGTAAAAACATGAAAACCGAATCAGTGAAACTGCGATTCGACGGATCCGTTTCACAACCGCAAAAATATTGAAGAAGGTTTCAGTGAAATTTCGATTAGGCGGATCCGTTTCGCAACAGTTAGGAGTCCATATAAACATTAAAAATGGTTTCAGTGAAATTTCGATTAGGCGGCGGCTCAATCTCAATCACGTTACCAGTTTGTAAAATTACGATCAAGCGAAAGGGGAGTTTCGGGAAGGAAATTTGAAATTGGTAAGATCTCGAGAGGAAACCAAGCTCGTATTTCGGTCAAGGCATGCCTGACACAAGCGTTTTTCAGCCGTCATATTTTAGATGCAGTTATTTGTGCTTAAAAATAATGAATGAAGCAGATCTGAGAGCTGGGTGGCTAAAACACAAAAACTGAAATAAAAATTGGGAAATCCTTTTTTCATTTGTAAAAAAAATAATATATTCAGAACGAATCCGTTTCGCATACGCCAAAATTGATAAAAGTGAATATGTTTCGAATCTATTTTATTAAAAAAAAACCAATGAGTCTTCGAACTCACGGGCGAGGTGTTAACACCTTTTTATACCCTCCACTGTAAGTGATAGAGGGTATACATCAGTTTGTCATTCTGATTGTAACATATAGAAATAAGGCTTTGCGACCCCATAAAGTAAATATATTCTTTATCCTTATAACAACCGGAGTCGATATAGCCATGTCCGTCTGTCAGTCTGTTGAAAACATTCTCACGACTTCAATCGGCGATAGCGCGGTTTGGTTTTTGGCCAGAATGTTCCACGTATTCCTGAGCAGTTTGGTATGGAAAATCAGCGAAATTGGTCCATTGGAAAACATTTTATGGTTGGAAACGTAAAAAAACTCATAGAATTTTCACATTAATTTTTGTAGTTTTATACTAAACTATTCCTTTTGCCGTGTGGTGAATTTCCATGTTGAAAATCTTTGTTATTCTTTATAATAGATAAGTACTTTAGAATGTTTACATGTGTTTCATGTGTTCATACATTTATATGAATTTTGTCACAATTCATCTAAGGTCGCTTTGGCCTGATGGGTGGAGGGCTGCGTGTTGGACTCTGAGGGTTGTTGGTTCAACTCTCGTCCCAGCTTGTTTGTTTTATTTTACAGTTCTTCAAAAAATGATTTTTTATTTTTAAAAAATGCTTCTTTTTTTTTTTAACAGTTCTTCAATAAATGTTTTTTTATTTTTAAAAAATGCTTTTTTCTTTTACTTGTGAACAAGTAACTTATTTTTATTGTTTTTGAAAAAGTACATTTTCTTAAAAAAAAGTACATTTCTGAAGTACATTTCAAAGTACATTCAGTACATTAAGTACATTTCTTAAGTACATTTCATTAAGTACATTTCTTAAAAACATTTCTTTCTTAAGTATATTTCTTAAGTACATTTATTTTTAAGTACATTTCTTAAGTACATTTCTTCTTAAGTACATTTCTTCTTAAGTACTTAAGAAATGTACATTTCTTAAGTACATTGGAAAGTACATTTCAAAGTACATAAAGTTCATTAAGAACATTTCAAAGTACATTTCAATGTACATTTTCTTAAGTACATTTTCAATGTGAGCATTGTGAGCAATGCATTTGTGAGCATTGTGAGCATTTGTGAGCATCCTGCGTTTGTGAGCATTTGTGAACAAGTAATTGCTTTTGTGAACAACTAACTTATTTTTATTTTTTTTAAAAAAGTACATTTTCTTAAAAAAGGTCCTTTTTAAAATTTAATATTTTGCTGGTTAACACTAAGGTGGAGGGTATCAAAGATTCGGCACAGCCGAATTTAACACTTTTACTTGTTGTTACATGGTACCTGTTCGATTTCTATGAACACATTAGTAAATGTTACATTGGAACATAAAAAAAAGAATAATTTTTGTGCCGAACGCTCTTTTGCTATTGCACTTTCTATTTTCATACGTCTGCTTTAACATTAGGTGTAATATTGTTAAAATATATAAAGCAATATTTAGCTCACTGAAATAATTGTTTTTGTTTTATTATAAACACAGCGACGACAAAAAGTATTGAATAGTATAGAGAATTTATTTCAGTCTTTTTCCGCTGTCATACAGAGCGTCTGAGTAAAATAGCATAAACGAGTCTTATTCTCTTTATAGAATATTTCAATATAAATGCACCATTTCGACAATGTTATTACATAAAACAATACAGAAAGTATACATTTTTCAAAAGGCATCAATTATTCACATCAAAGTTATGAATGGACCATGTGATGACAAAAAGAGAGTAATACGTTTTGAATCACTGGGCAAATGTTGCCAGTGCTTTTGAGTCATACAATTCGTTCCATTAGTTCTCTATACTATTCAATACTCTTTGGCGACGACGACCTGCTTGTTTGTTCGCTACCGCTACATCAATACTTTTTTTCAGGCAGAGAATATTGTTGTACAACAACCATGCATGTGATGCTAATGCTGTGTGTTGTTAGCAATTGTTTACTTTGATAGATTGTCCTACCCATGCCTATAGATGTTAACACATCAAAACCAACCCGAATTGTATTCGAAAAAGTGTATGAAAGTTCCGAATTTTATACGCAAAAGAGTTCGTTTTATTTCCGTACCTGTGTTTTCGTTTCGGACAAACCGTACGAAGGAGTGAGTCCGTCTCGAATTCGAAACGGTTTCATATGTCACACTGGGAACTGATATCCGGAATTTGAAACATTTATGTAAAGGAATATTCATTACATCAACAATTAATATTTGTGTTGTTCCGCGTTACATTCATCAATATGTAAACGAAAATATTTTTTCGAAGGGAAAACATTTTAAAAGTCAGAACGAATATAGACTACTAGGACTGGGTTGCGTGTGACCGTTTAATAACTTTATATTTTTAGGTGCTAAACAAATACGTCTGTCTGGAATGAAAATTCATAAATTTGTTGTGTAAATTTGCGACAGAAATAGCTTTATGGAAGGATAAAAAGTATATTAAAATCTTCATCCTTATAAAAGGTTTAATAGAGGAACTTTTGGTTTTTGAATGCAATTTTTGAATACAACAATCGCGTTACAGATATTTCTTAAACCTATTCCAAAATATTAGCAATAAGGCTAATACTCCTAGTATGTTGCTTGGACAAAAAATAACAAAATTATCGATTAGAAAAACGATATATAAATTACCATATCTTCAGTATGGGGCGCATCATAGAGTAATTCTTTAAAGAGGGAACATTTAACTCATCTGACGTTTCCTTTCACACTTTCCGTGGTGACATCGGTGTGATGGAGAGATGTTTGACGAAAAGTGACTTACACCAGGTGGAGATACAAGAACTTCTGACTTTAATTTTTCATGTCTTTTGGGTGAAAAATTGTGTTTTGCACTTTTTTATTGACAGTTATTGTTAAAATACATTTGTGTTGTATTTAACAAAATAATTGTAAGACACAAAACGAAATACGGTTGTTGATATTTTGTTAGATGTTTTGAACAATTGCCTCCATCTGGTATTATTGCAGCAATTCTTTTCAACATCCAACGTTCAGATCACACCAGGACAAATGTCATAAATAGGCTGAGAGAAATGTTAAGTCTATATATATTCCAATTAGTCTATGGGGCGCCTATTGATTTAATAAACTTAGCCATGTATTGACATAGTTCGGAATAAAAACATACGACAATTGCCGAAATGCATATCATTTATAAATACAATTTTGATAAAGGAATAAAAAATATGAAATGTATTACAGTTCCAAAAGAATGTGCATTTCTAGACTAATACCAAAATCAAGCAAACCAAAAATCAATGTCGGAATAATTTGCCTTTCTTACACTTCCATTGACATTCAGCTGAGCGACGACTTATTGGCTTCTGAAGCGAAAACTGGTAACACTTTAACATGCAAAGGCTAATACACGAAGGTTTCGCCGATTCGTCAAACTGTCGTCATGTGCTTAATATTGCCTGTTGCTATAATGCGTTAAGTTGTTATTTTCAATTTGCTTTTGATTCGCCTTCTTGAAACAGAAAAACGAATAATTCAACTATTTGACCCATTAAACTATCAATGAATAACGTTCTATTTTTATTTGCATCACATGCAAATGTAAATGTCACACCAACCACTCACCAAGAACTGACAGCAAATAGTTTATGTTTCGCTTTCAATTTAGTATTTGTAATTAGAGCAAATGATTCGATCACGAGAATTTGCAATTAGTGACAGATTGAATTAATGACTGTTTGTGATTGAGTAAGTTTATCAAAAGGGTTTACTCATTAATTTAGCTGTAAGTTGTAACAATTACAAAAAATGGTTTGATGTGAACCTTTGGGATAGATAGTTAGTTGGAATACCAATTTTTCTATTTTGATAAATATTATCGTTTTACGTTATTCTTTCTATACGAGGGTTGCCATATATTTTTGTGGTGTAGGAAATTTTTAGTGTTGCCAGGTGCAACAAAGTACCCAGAAAGTGTTTATCATGGCAAAATAAGTAAGGTAAATGAAGTAGGAATTGAAGGCATTTTGTTTTTTTTTCAGGATAGAAATTATCATGATGTATTTCTTTCAGGTTATATCAGGAGGAATTGTTGTAATTTTCGACAACAACCACAAGGACAAGAAAAAATTTAAACCGCTATTTTAACGCTACCACCTGTGCTAGATAAATCTTGGAATTGGTATAAACAATATTTGGCAAGGTGGGACCACAACGACAAGAAAAAATTGAAATCAGCTGTTTTAACGCTTCCACCTGTAATAGATACATCTTGGTGTTGAGTTGCGGGTATTATTTCTGTTCTTTTCAGTGATTCCAAAAGTGAATCTCAGTCAAAACATGGAATTTACTCGTGAATATATTCGTTCGATTATTTTTCCACCTCTTTTGACTATCGGGATTACCAAGAAAAGAGTGCATTAATTAACTTTTAATTTGTATATGACTTTGATGACAAAATTAAAAAAAAATTCTATATCTCGGACATGGAGCGTCCGATCAAAAAAATAAAAAAATTTTGAACGATTCTAAGGGTTGTTCATAAAGTTATTCAATTCATATGGAAGAATTTTTGTTTCCAAAAAATCACCAAAGTAAAAAAATCGCTAAAATAAAAAAGTTGCTGTAACTCGGAAATGGTGCGTCCAATCGAAAAAATAAAATTGTTTTAAACCAATGGACCAATAAACGAATCATGTTTTATTTAACCTTTCCTATTATTATGATTTTCAATTTTGGTATCTGCTCGAGGTCATAGGTATGAAAAAAGAAATTATAATTTTCCTATATCCCTTTATAATTTATTATTGTTTCGATTGGTCGAGTTGTCATAAGCTTGCAACAAAGAGTAGTCGTATACTTTTTGTTACCTCACAATATCCTTGTAAATGATCAACGAAGTTGATTGAAATATTGGTAACTAAATAAATTGTGATAAACGGAAAATTATATAACTTCGTTTTCTTTTTCATACCTATGACCTCGAGCCGATAACTATTAATTTCCCAATAGAATAAACTATTAATTTCCCAATAGAATATCGCTAAAACTCCCCCATGTCTATATCTCGGAAACGGAGGCTTCAGTCGAAAAAACAAACAATTTAATAACCTCGATAATAATATGACCTCCAGGCGATACTAAAATTGAAAATCAATAAAAAAATCGCTAAAACTAACATTTTTCCGATAGAAAATCGTTAAAACTCCGTCAGTCGAAAAATTCATATGGAAGAGTTTTTTTTTTCAAAAATTCGCCAAAGTAAGAAAATCGCTAAAATAAAAAAGTAGCTATAACTCGGAAACTAATAAATTTTTTACCTCCAGCGGGAAATTTTATACCGCATCGAAAACTAATAAATATGTCTTCAATATGGCATCAGTTTTTTTTTTTAATTGCTAAAACTAAAATTTTTCCAATAAAAATCGTTAAAACGCACTCATGTTTATATGTTGGAAACGGAGCGTTCAGTCGAAAAAATATCCAATTTTTCGGATTTCTAAGGGTTTTTCATAAACGCTCGGTTTCCGAGATGTAGACATGAGGGCATTTTAGCGATTTTTTATTTGAAAGATGTCAGTTTTAGCGATTTTTAAAAAAAAAGTGATGTCATATGGAGGTACAAATTTTATTATTTTTTTTATTTGCCGCACCGTTTTCGAGTTATAGGCACTCTTTTATTTTAGTAATTTTCTTATTTAGGCTAATTTTTGAAAAAAATCTTCCATATAAATTGAACCAGTTTACGAAAAACCTTTAGAAACCAGAAAAATTTGAAATTTTTTCGATTGAACGCTCCGTTTTCAAGATATAAACTTGAGGGCGTTTTAGCGATTTTTTTGAAAACTTTTATTTTTAGCGATTTTTTTATGATGCCATATTGAAGACATCCATCCATTGGTTAAAGCATCCTATGGAGGTAAAATTTTTATTATTTTTTCGATTGAGCGTACGCACCGTTTCCATATTATAGCAAGTTTTTTATTTTAGCGATTTTATATTTTGGCGATTTTTTGAACAAAAATTCTTCCATACGAATTATGAACAACGCTTAGAAAACTGAAAAAAATTGGTTATGTTTCCGATTGGAAGCTCCGTTTCTGAGATATAGACATTTCTTCTAATTTTTTCATATTTGCGATCAAAAATGGGGATAGGTTTCCCTGGGTTACCCTCCATCGTCGTGGGTAGCTACACATTATTTTCCCTATGTCCCTGAAGGTAATGGGTAATCGTGATGAGTAATTCCCCATCATCGTGGGTAGCTACACAGCATTTTCCCATTACCCTGTGGGTAATGGGCAATCGTGACGGGTAATTCGTGATGGGTAATTTTCGTATTTTCCCCATACCCCGTGGATAATGTGTAAACGTTCATTACACATTCCCCACAACGATGTGTATGGGTTACACATGGGGCGGTAAATACGAACTCTGATTTCAACCCACTAGATTATTTTTTGTGGGGGCACCTAAAGTCCGTAAAGGGACAAGCCAACCACAAATACTGCCTCGAAGACAACATTACAATTGTCATTGGTGAGATACCGGCCGAAATGTTGGAGAAAGTGTGCCAAAATTGGACATTCAGAATGGACTACGGAAATGTAGCCTTGGGCAATTTTTATTTTTATTTTATTATAACCGACTTTAAACTGAAATGAAATAATCTTTAAAAAGTAAGAGCACTATAACACGATGCATTTATCCCCGCAAGAAAATTCGTGAATTTTACGTTCGTTAGGCAAGAGCTGTAGAGAAGTTAGAAATTCCCTGGCATTGTGTTTCGGGGAATTTTTTTCAATTTCTTTTTGTGAAGTTTCCGTTTTTGTCTTGATTTGGACATTTCATGGTTATTACTTTTGTGATAATTCAAAAATTCCAAATTGGAAAAATTCAATGTGTAATAGATCGATGAATTACATAGCAACTTTAAAAGAAAACTGATATCCCCCCCAAGAAATGTCATCGTGTAATAGAGCTCTAAATAGCAGGCATTGGTTTATCGATTCAAATAAATATTTTATTAAATATTTAAGTTTCTGTGTTTTCTTCAATTTTCAAAAATCAAAAAAAAAATCACTCAATGTTTGTATTGAAGGCGACAGCTTCTGCCGTAGAAACCGGATATTGTGTTGTTGCCTAAACAACAACAACAACACCTATTGATATCACCTGCTATGAATACATCGTGATATGTCATTTAAAATATAAAATTATTTAGATTATTTTTTATAATGTCACTTTTGAAGAAGTTGAAAAAATACAAATTAGTTTTTCAAAATTCGTAGTGTCGTTATGTACAATCTATTCTAATCCATCACGTACTGTATTGCAAAATTCGTAGTGGATATAAATTTATAAACTTTTCTTAATGTTTATTGTGAACAATTAAAGTTGAGGATAGAAGATATAAGGAAAAAATCGGCATAAAAATCGTAAAATCGGCGGCAAAAATCTGCAAAAATTGCTTTTTGCATATTTGAAAGTTTTATTATTATTTGAATTGAAAGTCATCCGGAGAGAGGAGTAAGTATTAAAACTATTTACAATATTGTCTCAGCAGCATTTGCGGATCTATATCGTATATACATAATTGAACTAGTGACCTACAGAGGTCCAGGAAATTATTCCATTTTAGCCAATGTTGTAACTATTCTATAATTACCCTACGATGTGAATATTTTACTGCCAAAAACAAAGAGTATTTTTTTTAATTCATCATCCCTCTAAATTTTATGGAAACATTCATAAAACTTATTGCGAAACCCGATACCAGATACTCCCTTAAAGACTGTAAAAAATGGTTGTGCTAAACACTACACCTCCTCTGATGTTACAAAACATTTTACATATTCAGTCTAGAAAAACACTTTGGATTCTAACGCCCCCAAAGTTTTGGGGATCAATTGGATATTCCATGCCACCTACTCCAGCTCACGTTTCCGCCTAAAAAGTCTAATGGTCTGTTCCCCGATCTCGAACAAAAAGCTAAGCGAATTACAGTTAGCCTTTCGCATTCAACTTAAATTGGATTCCTCTATGCCAAAATTCAAAATTTTCGTTGTTCGCAAATGGCGGCATATTCGAAATCGAGGAACCAAAATTTGTACTCAAAAATTTCAACAAATTTTATGTTTTCATTCGACATTTTCAAGTGACCAGCACCAGCACCGGAATTCTCTAACTTTTTAACGATGAAAATCGGTAGTTAAATTGAGAAAATTCTGAAATTTTGTATTGAAATTAAAGTGATATTAGCAATTTAACTACCGACTTTGGAACAAAGTTCCTTACCGCACGGGCTAAATGAAAAAACACTATTATGCTACATCTCAGTATTATCAACTATATTGGCTAGTTTTGCTTTGGTTTATGTCTAGACTAACATAGGTTGAGAAATTTCTTGTTAAATGGGTATTTTTCTAGGTGGAGCCTGTTACCAATATTTAGTATACATTGTAGTTTTGAACCCAATAAAAGTACATTTAGAAAAGCCAAAGTGCAAGAAGTTTAAAAAAAAAATCTTTTCTTAAAAAAGTGCCTTTTCTTAAAAAAGTAAATTTTCTCAAAAAATTACCTATTCATATTCTTAAACAACGTACCTTGTCTCAAAAAAATACCTTACCTTAAATAAGTACCTTTGCTTCAAAAAAGTAAATTTTCCTACAAAAAGTGCCTCTTCTTAAAAGAAAGTAATTTTTTTTAAATAAGTACCTTTTCTTAGAAAAGTACAATTTTCTTACAACAAATTGACTTTCCTTAAAAAAAACTACCTTTCTTTAAAGAGTACCTTTTTTGTGAAACAAAAAAAACTTTTCTTGAGACAAGTACCTACTCTTAAAAATGTACCTATTCTTGAAAAAAGACCAATTCTAATAAAAGTTCCAATTTCTTGAAAGAAACCTTTCCTCAAAAATATAGTTTCTCTCTTAAAAATACATTTTCTTACAAAAATTCCTTTTTTTTAAAAGCACCTTTTCTTAAAAATAAAATATTACCTTTTCTTTTCTTGAGATAAGTAGCCTTTCTGAAAATAAGTAAATTTTCTTAAAAAGTAACCTTTTCCTAAAAAGAGAACCACTTCTTTAAAAAGTACCAGTACTTAAAAAAGTACTTCTTTGTAAACAAATTTAAACTCTTATGGCAGTTTCTTACAGAAAGTACTTCTTCTTAAAAATAGCACATTTTCTTCACAAAATTACATTAGCATTTAATAAAAGAAGTAGCTCTCTTTAAAAAAGGAAATTTTTAGGAAAATATAATACATATTCTTACAAAAGGATCTAAAAATAATATACTTAAAAAAAATAATTTCTATAAAAAAAAATTCTTAAAAAAAATTTTTAAATTTACAAAAAGTATCTTTTCTTAAAGATCCACTTAAATTACATTATTTTTCAACAGGCGCCTTATGCGTGGTGGAACTATCAAATTTACAAAATATATAGCGAAAGGAACTTCGTTCCAACCGGGTGTCCTCTGACACCTTATGTAATTTTTGTCGTTAAAAAGTTAAAGAATTCTTATGTAAAATTATCAAAATTCATACAATTTCAACAGAAAATTTTCGAATTTTGTCAAATTAACTACCGGTTTTTATCGTTAAAAACAAGATGTGTCTATTACAGGTAGAGGCGTGAGAACAGCTGATTAAATGTTTTCTTTTCGTTGTGGTCCGACCTTGTCAAATGTTGTTGTTACCAATTTCCAAGATGTATGTATCTAGTCGAGTTGAAAGCGTTAGAACAGCAGATTACATTTTTTCTTGTCCTTGTGGTTGTTGCCGAAAATTACAACAATTCCTCCTCTTATAACCAAAAATAAACATTTCTTGGCAATTTCGGTCAGCTGAATTTAACAAGGTCGGCTCAAAGTGCCTGCAATTCCTGCTGCTTCGCCTAACTTATTTTCTTATTTTGCCATGGAATTCCGGTGCCGGTGCTGGATTCCGTAACTTTTAACGATACAAATCTGTAGTTAAATGGAATATATTTTGATATTTTGTACTGATATTTTTATTGTTAACCCTGCTGTTAGATTAGAAAAAACTTACGAATCTTAGATTGAGGGACCATTTGGTCCATACTGCAATTTTCATCCAAAATAATAATTTTATCTTATTCTTTGTAACTATTTTGGTTCAAAAATTTCTAAAGCAAGTATTTGACATATCAAAAACATCCGCTAACATATCAAAAACATCTTCTAAATATTTGACATGAATTTACATTCGCTTGGTAATGAAAAAACTTACGAATCTTAGATTGAGGGACCATTTGGTCCATACTGGAATTTTCATCCAAAATAATAATTTTATCTTATCCTTTGTAACTATTTTGGTTCAATAATTTCTAAAGCAAGTATTTGACATATCAAAAACATCTTCTAAATATTTGACATGAATTTACATTCGCTTGGTAATGAAAAAATGTACTATTGACCAAATGGTCCTCTAATCTAAGATTCGTCATTTTGTATTTTTCTCAGTCCTGAATAAAGTTAGAAAATTTAATTTTCGCACATAACATTGTTTTATTAAAAGACCCCATTAGCAGAAAAATTTAGTCAGTATATATCACCGTTCCAAAGTTACAAGGGAAAACAGAAAAAATTTGAACCAAATGGTCCTAATCTAACAGCAGGGTTAATATCGTAAGATACAAAAATTCGTTGCAGAATTCGAAATTCGAATTTTAAACCGGAATTCTGTAACTTTTTAACGATACAAATCGGGAATTAAATTGTAAAAGCCGTAAATTTTCAACAAAAAACTTCCGAATTTTGGTTATTTAACTACCGATTTTGATCGGTATAGAGTTACAAAATTCCGGTGCAGATTGTGGAGCCACTATTAACGATGTTTCTAGTAAATAGAATACGAACGGAGGCTTTCCATCTAGAAATGCTATAGTTTCTGACCTCCGAACAGTAACACTGTTCCGAAAAATATTTCTGAATACGTCTTAGATAACGTTGTTTAAGGAGTCATGATTTTCCAAGTGCCAACATATTCCCATAACTTATTAATCTCCTTTCTGGCTCAAGTTTCAGGCGATCCTTAATACCTTCAAAGGATCTCCATATCATAGACGGAGTGCCGGTAGTTATTTTGTTATAGTCTGAAATGCACTGGCTCTCAACGACTAAGATGGAAACACTTGCATCCATATTTGAGCCCTTCTTTGGTTGTAGTCTAGAAAATTATAGGCTACTTTACATGGCCATGGAAAATGTCATCTGCCTCTGAGTGGTCCAAAAAGTAAGGAAAATTGTTTCCCACACGGCTCATGGCTTTCAGAATAAAAAGGGCACACCTTAAAACTCAAGTATAATTTCCATAATGTATCTTTGACGATGCGTTTGCTTCCCATTTTCGGGAAACTCATGGAAAAAATAATGGAGCCATGTGCAGCTACTTTTTTTTTGTAGACGGACAGAACCCCAGTTCCTGCGACTGACGACGAATCGACAAATTTGGATCTTCTTACACACTTTCGTATACTTACTTACTTATCCGAAATCGAACAACCCCGGAGGGTCAGGGACCTTACAAAACGAAGATATCATATTTCGGAAACCAGTTCGATATTTTGCTTATCTCTCCAGTTGGTAACACCAATTGTACGCAGGGTTTCGTCTACTTGATCCCTCCACCGAAGTCTTTGTATTCCTATTTCTCGCCTTCCTTCGAGTTCGGTTACAAAAACCCTCAGTTCTGGTTTGTCTTCATCCATTCTACTGACGTGGCCTAGCCAGCACGATAGCGTTATATTGATCCGCTTAACTATGTCAATGTCGGAATATAGCTCATACAGCTCATGGTTCATACGTCGCCGATACTCGCCGTTGTGCACTATAGGGCCATAAATCTTCCGGAGTATTTTTGTATGAGTGTCTTGTATAGCTGGATTTTTGTCATTCCAGAGTGGGCTTTATCTTAATAACATCCATTCGCAAGCACAGTTGTCCGCTTGATCTCAAGGCTGCCGTTGTCATTCCCTTTTACGACAGATCCGAGGTATATAAATTCGCCATCACCTAGAAATTATAACGATTATCAACGTCCACTCTTCGGTCTAATCGCGTGGAGGCCCTGCTCGTTGAAACCATTAATTTTGTCTTGTCCAAATTTACTTTCAGACGCAGTTTTACTGCCTCCTTCTCAATTCTCGAAAACACCGCAGTAGCTTCTCTAATTGTTCACCCAATGATATCGATATCATCAGCATATGAGAGCAGTATGTGACTTTTGCTGCTGGTGGTTTTATTCATGTTGACTGCAGCTTTTCTCATAGTGATCTCCATTAAGGTGTTAAAGGGATCACACGTTAGGGTGTCACCTTGCCTGAGGGCTCGCTTGATTTCGAAAGGTTTGGTAAGATGTTTACCAACTTTCATTGCGGTGTTGGTGTTCGTCAAGGTCATCCTGCAAACCAGTATGAGTTTTGCAGGAATAAACTTTCGTATACAGCTGCAATATTCTCTTCAGGACGCACATGGCTTTGACGTGTTGGCGTTATTGCATCACTTGAGAGAGTGTGTGGTATGAAATCTATCGACAGTTCGACGGGTAGGTTTCTCAGATAGACGATTGTGTCGGCCATACAAAACACGAAGTCATCTATAAGTTGCGCGAATCGATGACTGATTTGCAAAGTAAATTTCGATAATGTGGTAGAGTTATTAAAGCGTGGGCCTATGCAGCATAATTTACCAAAGTAAACTGAACATAAATGCGAAAAATTGAGAGCAGTTTGACAATTCGTTTGGCAGCTAACCCTTTCGAATGTTAAACAGTTATTTATAATTTCTTCCATATGCTGAAAAATCTGTCTTTTATTGTCTGGATGGATATATAACGTAGTTGTAGATCGTTCCAAATATATGCAATAACAACAGTTTTCAACAAAAAAAATCTAAATTTGTATCACCAACACACATGTTATAACATTTTAATAATTTTGTTTCCAACATGTAATATTGAATAGCAAACACAATGTGTTTGGATACAAGACTACTATATTTGCGGAAAGATACAAACACGTTATATTTGCATCCAAACTACCAAAAAAAAAACTAATTTTTCAGTGTAGACGATGCTGCAAGGAAATGGATTCTTTTTTCGTCGTTGGCGTACTAAGATGCAGTAAACTAAGGCAATGGGTGAAACGATCTGGTACAAATAACTAGTGTTCTCTCACTAGTGTGTGGAGGATGCAATCAGTAAAAACGTGACCTGTACTATTATACAAGAAACATGTATATGTTTGAAAAATCCATATACTTACGTGCAAGAATAGTTTTCATGAATTGAAAATCTGATGATTCTTTGATTCTTTGTTGCCTGTCACGTGTTTGTTCTCAGCATTTTTCAACAAAGAAAGTCATGATTGTGTCACAAAACCATATATTATAGCATAATAATCATTGCGTTTCCAATATATAATATTGAAAGGCAAACACAATGTGTTTGTACACAAGTATACTATATTTGCGGCAAAATACGAAAGCGTTATATTTGCATCAAAACTACAAAAAACGATAGATTGCGTAAAAGGTGGAATTTCCGAAATTTTGCCGGATTTAGTTGTAGTGTTGGCGGCTTTTGTACATGAGAACGTGGGTTCGATGCTCTGACCACCTGATATTTCTTTCGCCGTCGCGCGCTGAAAAATAACGGCCCCAGAAACATATTGCACGAACCACGTACATTTTTGCACACATTGTTTTGTTTCTTTATTGTCTGCGACGTTTTTGTTTGCAGCAGCTTTCAACAAACAAGGCCACATTTGGGTCACAGATACATATATTGTAACCATTTAATCATTGTTTCCCAAACGTGTTATATTGAATAGCAACCACAATGTATTTGGACACCGCTATGCAATATTTGCGATAAGCTATAAACACGTTATATTTGCATCCAATCTCCGTTCTCAACAACTTGGCATTTCACGTACCAGCATGACGAAAATGTTGCAGAAATATCTCGGAATATTCGATTAAAAAATTTCTAATTGACTCATAAACTGAAGGCAAATGACCATTAACTTGGTTACGGCTTCTCAGTTTGGGCTTTAGAGACGCTTCAATCGAACGTCGAACTTTGTCGAAAAATCATCTATTCTAATGAGTCACGTTTTCCCCTTGACGGATATGTCAAGCAACAAAATTGACGCATCTGGGAATCGGAAAACCCGAACGTCATTGTCGAGAAGCCAATGCAGAGAGTTACAGTTTGGTGTGGATTTTGGAGTGGCGACATCATTGGCCTATTTTTTTCGGGAATGTTTTTGGAAACGCTATTTCTTCCAGCGCTGAGACATACAGAGCCATGATTATAGGCATTTTATAGACTGAAATGGAAGATAAAAAAAAAATAAATGGTTTCTCATTACATCCCATGAAGGGACTGGGGAGAACTTCTCACAATCACTGACCTGTGCGCTTTCCAGTTTTCACTCACTGATTGGGACCTACAGTTTTACACCGATTCCGAACGGTAATTTGAGAAGCTTTTTCATGGCTAGATACTCGATAGTGTCGCCGTCACTATGCGAGGTGGCCGCCGCCGAAAGAAAATTTGAAGGTGGTCAGAGCCGGGTTCGAACCCAAGATCTCATGTACAAGAGCCGCGCACACTAACCATTGCACCACCGACGGCCACGAAGTGGAAGATATGATGTTGAATAATCTTTAGTTTCAGCACGATGGCTCACCATATCACACAGCTCGACAAACAATCGACCTGTTGCGCACTAAGTCCGGTAATCATGTTATCAGCCGTCTTGGCGATGAAAATTGGCCGCGCCTGAGTTGGGATTTGACCCCTGCAGACTTTTCCTAGTGGGTTGCCGTTAATGACCGATGCTAAGGTTAGTATCGTCCGAGCCGTTCGTGAGATAAAACCAGAAACTGTTAACAAAGTCTTAGTAAATTTGACTGATAGGATGAGGTACTGCAAAGCCAGCCGCAGGAGCCACTTGAACGAAGTCGTATTAAATAAATAATGTAATAATAATAATGTATAAATTAAGTAAAGGATTTTCCTACAAGAGGTGCTATTTTGAATCACCCTGTATTTCGGTAGCTGTCACTTTTGAAGCTTTTACTCTTTGACACTTGACAAGTAAAAACTACGCCATTACTAAAAATGGAACGATACACGCTTCATTGAAATTATTAAAATTGGGTCCTTGAAATGCATGAAAATGATCCAGAATTCCATCGAAAATTCATCTTGACTGATGAGGCCCATTTCCACCTCGGTGGCTACGTCAACAAGCAAAATTGTCGCATCTGGGGCTCGCAAAACTCAAGAGTTATTGTTGAGAAGCCTCTCCATCCCCAGCGTGTGACTGTTTGGTGCGGTTTATGGTCCGGCGGGGTTATTGGACCCTATTTTTTCGAAAATAAGGTTGGATCAACAGTTACAGTGAATGGATTGCGCTATCGAGAGATGATTAATGATTTTTAATGGTCGGAGTTGGATGGTATTGATCTGGACAACGTTTACTTTCAACAGGACGGCGCTACGTGCCACACAAGCAACGAAACCATTGCTCTTTTACGGGAAAAGCTTCCGGACCATGTTATCTCTCGAAGAGGTGATCACAATTGGCCACCGAGATCATGTGATTTAACACCTTGCGACTTCTTCCCTTGTGGCCACGTGAACGATAAGGTCTACACCAACAGCCCAGCGTCGATTCAAGACCTCAAAGATAGAATTCGTGAGGCTATCGAGGACTTACGGCAGCCACTTTGCGATTTGGTTATGGAAAATTTCATGAAAAGGATATGGTCCTGTAAGCGTGGTCGTGGTGGCCATTTGGCCATTGTTTCCTCTTTATTATGAAATAAACATCCGGTCATTTTTCTCAAAAAATTGCATTTTTCTTTGAATACCAAAACAACAGCTCATATTGGAAAACCCTTTATATTTAATTTTTTTCCGATCTGATCTCATTCCGCGGAGATTTGTTACTGACTAACTGCTACGATACTGAGCGGACAAAATGTCCCAGTGTCAAAACAATATATGATTCAGATACAATTTTTCTTATTTTTACCACCCTGTAATTTTCAGCTATAATGAAACCTAATTTGAGAAGTTTGGGGTTTTTAACCTACCCTTGCCAAAACATGGGTGGCAGATTCATAGTTTCCACTTTACGACAACAAGAAATTTCTGAGTGAAACAAGATGTAGTACAAGAGCTACTCTTATGATTCTCAACGCCAACAATCTGTTCGATTGAAGTATTTCAGCATAGATTATTCGCAGACATTAAGATGATTACCAACCCTAATAGGAAAGCAAATTTACCTCTAATGTCATTACAAACGTTCTTTTCTTAATCTACATAGAAACGATCCCATTGCTACCTAAAGGCTTAGAAAATATTCAAAATCTCCAGTAAATATAGAACCTAAACTCCAACAACTACGAAACCAACCACCGCTAATAGCAATGTCACTTTGGCGCGAATAAGATCATAAAACAGTGCACATACACTGCTGCATGTACACTTTTGCTTATACAACAGCGCCTTTGTGTATGCAACGCATTTTATTGTTAGATCTGTTGGGTTACGCTAAAAACTTTTCCCATTGACAACGAAGGAAATGCAAACCCACTGAAAAGATGCGGTTGTGTGGGAGTGCGGGCGAGTGGTATAAAAGCTAAAACTCTATTTCTCGTTACACATCACTCCGTGTGTACGTACAAAACAATTCGAAGAGTTAACAAATGAAGAGAGCTTTTAGGCTTGCACCACCATCATTTACCACACAACATTGGTTTACACAAACTTTATGGGCATTGTAAATGTTTGGCTTTGCTTTTCAGTTTTTGATGACGTTGTCCTGGCCCTGATTCTGGTTATGTTGCTGTTTCTGTTATAGTTACGATGTGGAGTTGCAATTGTTTGCAGTGCGAGCGAGTTTTGTTGCATTTGCATGGGTGCTTAAGATGAGCTGTATGAGGAAGCGGGACATTTACTTCGCAGACAGTAAAAACAGGACATAAAGTGGCAAAAAGTTGTTTGTCATTAAGTTCAATGTTTCGAGTTCCAAACTAAATGCGAAAGGATTAAAATGTTTCATTAAGCTATTAACTAACAATATGAGGTTGGATAGATTACAATGTCGTTAAATTTGAAATTAGAAACAGGGTGTTTAATAGGGCGTAGTTAGGGACGCAGAAATAAATCTGTTACAGGCCGTTACATATAATGATGTTTTGGTCTATATGGTAATGAAAAAGAGATTATTGTGGGTAATCAGGTGCGATTTTGTCTTATACCTGTGTGAAAATTTAAGACTATTCAAAATGTTAAGCAGCAAAAGCGAATAATATTGGCGTAGTTGCTTTAGCTCTTGTTGCTTTATCAGAGAAATTGTCAGACATGTCCGAACATTAAATTGCGGGGAGCAAAAAACAAATTAAAAAAATATGAGACTCCTTTTATCGCAAGATGACCTTTTGCCTAAAGTTTATAGTGAAAACATGATGAGAACGATGCAAAAATATTTATTAGATTTACCTAATTTTTTGGAGTTCCTCAAAAAGTAATGTAACGGACTTTCATTTAAAATGAATTGAATAAAAACCAGGAACCCGGGAGTTTGCTTTATTGAAATGCTTTATATTAGTTCCCAATTTTCTCCATTCTATTCACAGGGTAGGCCAAAAGTCATCATGGGGTTTAAAAATTTAATAAATTCTTCGTTAACATTTTGTTTTTATTTACTGTGGAACGAAGTACCTTATCGATGGGGGCTAGATGAAAGAAAATTAAACAGCTTTGTTTTAAAACTATTATGTTACAACCCACTATTATCAACTATATTGCTTATTTTTGCTTTGGATTGTGTCTAGACTAACTAGGTGCCTCTCATATGTCGACAAATTTCTTATTTAATGGGAAGTTTTCTAGGTGGAGCCTGTAACCAATATTTGGTTAGTTTTGCTTTGGTTTGTGTCTAGACTTACTAGATGTCTCAAATTTGTTGCGAAATTACTTGTTTAATGGGAAGTTTTCTAGGTGGAGCCTGTAACCAATATTTAGTATATAAGTATATTGTGGTTTTGAACCCAATAAAAAGTAACTTTAGGAATGCTAAAGTGAAAGAAGTTCGAAAAAGAGCATTTTCTTATACAGGGTGATTTAGGAAGATCCGGACAAATTTCTCCAGCGTATTCCTTGGCTCATTTCATGAAGAAAAGTCCACTAGGACCATGTCCGAAAATGCAAGGGTGCGAAATGGCAGCGGCTTCAAAATTTTCGGATTGTGGGTCGAAGGGTAGTAGGGTAAAGTTGCTAAAAAAATACTCCTATGGCCTTTTCTTGTAGAAAGTACTTCTTCTTAAAAATAGTACATTTCCTTAAAAAAAAACATTATATTTTAATAAAAGAAGTACGTCTCTGTAAAAAAGAAGAACCTTTAGACCTTTAATATAGTTTCTTTAAAAAAAAACATTCTATAAAAAAAAATTTTTTTTAAATTTTTTATCATTTTACAAAAAGTATCTTCTTAAAGATCCATTTAAATTATCGTATTTTTTAACGGGCGCATTAGGGGTGTTGGAACTAACTAGTACATAATATATAGCGAAAAGAACTTTCGTTTCAATCGGGTGTCCCTGGGACGTCATGTGATTTTTTCTACCTTTCCTAATGCTTCCCGAACTCGCAACGAACTTCATTTTGGAATCCGTGCCAGGTTGCTGTTTTAAATGAAATGGATTCGAGTAGGATTCACTTTCATAATTGTTTTCGAATTCAAAATGGATTCGTTCTAGTTTTCGCTGTCAGTCAATATTTGTTTCAGTTTCTGTGTCTTCGCAACTCAGATATGAATCTGCAATAGTAAATTTTTTAGGCCAAAATGTCTGCTGTGAAAAGGTGAGGGGTGGAGGGTGTTTGAGTCGGATATCCTATGACTGAAATACGAGCTTGTTTCCCTTACAAAATGTTTGCATTTCAAAAATCGTACCAAGTTCGAAACGGATGCGTCAAATCGTAATTTTACTGATTCGCTTTCTTATGTCTCTACGCTACACGCTGAAAAATTATCGCCTCAGCAACATATTGCAAGAAACATGTACATATTTGCAAGCATTGTTTTCATGAATTGAAGATATGGTACCTTGTTGTCTCTTTGTTATCTGTCTCGTTTTTGTTTATAGCGGTTTTCAAAAAAAAAAAAAACACAAATTATAGCCCATTAATCATTGTGGCTCAAAAATATTATATTGAATAGGAAACACAATGTGTTTCAGCACAAGTATAATATATTTTCGACAAGCTACAAACACGTTGTATTTGCATCCACACAATAAAAAAGACAGCTTTTCCAGGGTGTATCAGGAGCCGATAAATCGCAATTTCGCTGATTCGGATTCGGCGAATCACAAGTAGCTTGTTATAATTTTACGGACTCGTAGTGGGGTCGGAAGGAATGCGCATCCGTATTTATATTGGGCATACTAACATCGCATGGTGAAATTTAACGCTTACAAGTGAGAAATTTAACAAAAAATTAACGCTAACAAGTGAGATATCAGGAAACTTACATTTGTGAAACCGAAGTCCGTTCCGTCAATAATTACCCATATTTATTTTCGGTTGTAGTCGTCGCGATTTCGCAGTAATTGGGATTTCAGTTCCATAACAGCTGTTTCTTGTCGAAATCGCGCAATACTTGAACGTCATCGAATAGAATAAAGCTTTCTCGCCATTAACATCTGCAATACAAACAGCGCGGTAATATCCGTAATCTAAGACATCAACTTTCTGGTAAGTGAATTGCGAAATTGCTAATGCGAACCCTTCGATATTGACTTTGAAAAATGAATTCTAAGGCCACTGCAAATTTTGTAGCTCTTGAGGCAATTGATAAATCTGGTATCGTAAGTCTTGAAGACTTTAATATAACATTATGTACAACATCAGAATTTCCACTTTTCCACTTTAACTTTAAATTGCAAGTAACCACGAATTAGTGTTAAATTGTCCTAACAATATCATTTAAATGACAAAGCTCTTACCTTCTTTAAAATATTTATTTAAAGTTCATAAGGTCACTTTCTTATACAATTAAGCAAACTTTATTCTCCCGCTTGTAATAATGAACCCCCTTTATACTCCAGGCCATTTGAAACACTTGACTCGCCATCCCAATTTGTTTATATCACATTTCCCAACATTGTTGTCACCTCCAAGGACACCCTGTATCGCTACTGTGCAGCCTTCATTACTTTTAAATCCATCGTGATTAATCGCTTTGAAACAATATAAAATTTCTTCTAACCTTAGCACAAATTTTACATTTCTGCAATTTCAACTCTTTTTTTTTGTACGTGAACCATCCTTTCCTCTCCCCCAACTATTCAACAGGATTCAAATACAAACCGTAATATCACCATATTTATTAAATACAAGGATTTGTTTCCTCCAACTCCTTTGCATTGCAGGATTTTATTTTTGCTTGCCATGGCAAATGTTGGTGGTCGGTCGGCTTACGTTTTTTCACCCCCTTAGTGGAAGGGGCTTTCGAAAGGACATACAATTTCGTACTCATGTTTAACAGACTCCGGGTTTTTATTTTGTTTGCGTGGCAAAACTTTTAAATCATCAGCAGCGTTACCGCCAGCCAAAGTTGATGATGGTTTTGGGCTGTTTGTTGGTTGTTCGACGACTTGTTTGTTACTACAATGCTGGTTGGAAGGATTTCTTTTTTCGTTAGTCAGTTAACATCGCCTACATTACCTTTCTTTTTTGGTGTAGAGTTTTTGAGAGTTTTATAGGAGGGAAATGTGATAATGTGGGAAACAAATTGTTGAATTGCTGAAATAGTATTGAGTTGAAGTTTTGAGTGGTACTGAGTGAATTCGTTTTAAGCATACGATCTATCTACTGGTGTTTTTTTCTCATGACTCTTTCTATCAAATTTAAATCAGGGAATAGCCTCAGTTTTATCCAAAAGATAAAGACTGTTATCGTGCAGTCTCACTTGCTTTATTGGTGGTCGAATCCAACTAATCAACGTGTAAACACAGGGTCGACATTTTAAGAATCCTAATGCTGTTTGGTAATAATAAAGAAAACAAACACAAATTTGTTGCCAAGAAATCGTGCAAATTTGTTTTGATCACTTGTGAAATATGATGTCGCGTAAATGGACGCCGCCAAAGAGAATGGAGCCATGCGCTTGTTGTTGTTAAATTTTGTGTTTTAAAAAAGAAGATGTTTTGCAAACGCATCCTCATGATTCCTGGCAAACCATATAGCTATTCCAGATACAGCCACAGATCTTCATCAGCGGTTGCTTGGAATGCTGCAAACAAAAACTCATCTGAATTAAGAATTTTCCACTATGCAACTGTTCGAAAAATATCGAAAGCAAATCACGCAAGAAAACATTTGCAAACAACTTCTTTCCATCATTAGAAATGATTTTTGTTGTTGTCTTAAAGACAAGACAAAGTTTATAGGCAATTGTTATTGCATGTTGTTTCGTCGAGCTCTACGTTCATCAGGGATGATTTTTTTATTTATTCGGCCTTTTTATTGCTTTTTTTTTTAAAAAAAGAAGATGTTTTGCAAACGCAATCATGAGGATGCGTCCTAGAGTAGTAATATACCGGGTTTTTTAAAAAGAGCGATACAAATAAATAAAACAAAACCGGTTTTAGATACCAATGAAATTCTTCATTCCTGTGAAAGTACGTTCGATGCCATTATGTATGGAAGTCGATTTCGTTTGCATGGCCACCACGGGCACGCTTGTAAAAGCCCAGACTCTGAACCCAGTTTTCGACGGTTTTCAAGCATAAATCGGCCGATACTGCTGCAATTTCACGTTCGATATTCGTACGAAGTTCATCAATGATCGCTGGCTTGTTGGCATAGGCCATAGACTTGACGTAGCCCCACAGGAAATAATCTAACGGCGTCAAATCGCACGACCGAGGCGGCCAATCGACTGGGTCATTTCGTGACATAACACGTTCACCAAACTTGGTTTCCAATAAATTGATTGTGGCATTCGCTGTGTGGCTTGTGGCGCCGTCCTGTTGGAACCAGATGTCCTCCAAGTCCATATTATCCAATTGGGGCCAAAAATATTCGGTTATCATTGAAGGGTAGCGATTCGCATTCACAGTAATGTGCCGGTCTTGATCATCACGGAAAAAGTACGGCCCAGTGACGCCGCCGGCCCATAAACCGCAACAAACCGTAATTTTTTCGGGATGCAATGATGACTCATGGATTACGTGTGGATTGCTGTCTTACCAATAACGCATATGTTGCTTATTGACGAAGCCATTCAGCTAGAAATGAGCCTCATCGCTGAAGATGATTTTCCGATGAAAATCAGAATCGCAGCGCTCTTAAAGTTGAGGCCACTGACTCCAAATTTCGGTAGTAAATTTTAATAATTTCGACTCGTTGTTGGCTCGTATATCTTTCCATGATGAAATGGCAAACCTTACTGAAGAGAAATGTCAAAAGAGCGGGAAAAAATATGGCGTCATTTGCTGTCCCTATCGATTTACTTTTGTAGCGTGTCTGTTGAAAAACCCTTTAGTAGTTATTAAATTTTGTGTCTATTCAGCGTTATCTTTACATAGTTTATTACTCTATTGGTTCTAGTCCCATAGATATTTTAAAGGCATCCTCCTATCACATCAGTAGATCTCAAAGCATTAGAGCTTGTTACCGTTCTAAAATATTGTTTTTCAATTTGTGCATCCAACTATGAAATGCGATTGCGACATCCCATCTAAGTATCAGCCAAACATTGCCAGATGGTATCATGAATTTCAAATAATTGTAAAGGGTGTCTCAGTAAGAATGCACTTTTCCATTTAAAAAAAACAAACACGTATTCTTTGAGATAGTTGTGATTATTTATTTGATTCTAAACACATGTTCCGTTTAAGTATATAATAAGATATCCGTCAAATAGATCCCACAGCTCCGATGACAGGCCATTATTCTTTTTATGAAATTTTCCATGACTTTTTCACAGAGATGTGTGGTTGTATTTCACCAATGACGCTTTGGATCTCGGATTCGAGCTCAGAAATTGTTACTGGTTTCTTCACTTAAATCCGAGATTTCACAAAACCCTAAAGGAAGAAATCGCATGATTTTGGTTGGCCAGTGGACATCAGAATTTCTTGAGATAATTTGTTGAGGAAATCGTTACTGCAATAAATTGATTGTTTCATGCGCGGTGTGGCAGGTGGCGCCGTCTTGCTGAAACCACATGTCGTCCAGATCCATTACATCCAGGTGATACCACGGTAACGCCGTCATCATGCTCCTATAACTAATACCGTTCACATTCACTGCAGTTTCGGCCTCATCTCCACAAAAATAAGGCCCAATCACCCTGCCTGACCAAAATCCGCACCAGACAGTTGCCCGTTGTGGGTGCATTGGTTTTTCATGGAATGCATGAGGAGATTCTGAGATTCGAAATCGACAATTTTGTGTATTCACGAAGTAATTTAGATGAACATGCGCTTCATCGGAGAAGCTTACCATTTTTTGAAAATTGGAATTGACTTCACTTTGCTCCATTACCCACCGAACGAATTGCTGGCGCTTTCCATGGTCTGCTGGTTTGACCTGCTGAGTAAGCTACATTTTGTACGCATGAAAGTGGAGGTCGTTTTCCAAAATTCGTTGCGTAGTACTTCGTGAAATTTGAAGTTTTTGAGAACGATGCCGAATTGATGTTTTCGGGTTTTCGACGACACTCTCGATTACACCAGCAATGTTTTTAAGAGACCGACCGGTAAGTTGACACAGTTAATATCCACAACCGAATCAGTTTCTTCAAATTGTGTGACCAGTCTTCGAATGGTTTACACGTTAGTTGCACTTTCTCGATTGAAAAATCTTCGAAGTTTGCGAGCCGTCTCAGCATAACTTTCCAAATTTTTGTAATAAATTTCCACAACTATAGGTCGTTGTTCTTTCATAAAGCGCTTCATTTTTAATAATCGTAATAAACATATGTGACAGCTGCCAAATTTCGGAGTTCAATCTTACTGAGACACAGTTTAGTTTGGTAGTTTCATACAAATATTATTTCCAGACAGCAAATTCTAATAATGTGGTATGATAGCGAGGGGATCCCATCTATGGGTCACCCGAAATAACCTAACGATCCACAGATCTTATCTTTTGACATCGATGTAAAACTGCATTGAAAATATTTTCTTCATCCATAGCATGAAATCCGTTCTCGATGGTATTTAGGAAACAGTGTCATTGATTTCATGAAGTGAAGTGTATGAAATTTGTTCATAACCTCTGTGAGACATTTTCTTAAACTCTATAAAAAATGTATGCAGTGTTTTCAAATCTATGAAACAAAATTCATGAAATATTTGCATAGACTTTATGAAATCTATATGTATACAATTGCTTGGTGACTGACAGACTGCCTGGGTGATTTACTGGCCCCCTGTCTAAACTGCTCGGGACAGCATGACGTAATTTGAAGTGGGTGTTTTTCTTAGATATCAGCTAAGGAGGGATTTGTGGAAATTTTAATAGGGGCGGTGGAAATGGGCGTGCCAATAAATCATAGAAGTTGCCGTTTTGGTTAAACACGTGTTCCTAGTACCATGAAATTTGGTATTGATGTTCCCCTTAGAAAGTAAAAATTAGGTAATGAAAGATATTTGGAATTTCAATTTGGAGGCTGTGGAAATTTCATAAAATTTCAATTAGGGTCGCTGGAAATGGGCGTGACACCAAATTAGGTAAATTGGCATTATGGCCTAATTCTGCGCCCTATAAGGGAATTTGCCGTTCACGTTCCTCATGATAAATTCAGTATTTATGGAAATCTAACTGACTGCGGTGGAAAGGGTTGGGTGCGCCAGAAAAGAGAGAGTGACATTTAGTGGAAGTAATCCTTGTTGTGGCGTCCGAGAAGCTCGACACATGACACAGTTGCAAATTTTAACCACATCCCTTTTATCAAAACCTTGCCTAGTACCAAATTTCATTAAGATTGTTTGTGGTTTACTAGAGTTAATGTGTCGATTACCCTGACATCCACCCAACTTTTGTATGGGATGTATCAAAATAGGTGCGACCAAAGTCTTGCTTATTTTAGTGAGTGACTGCTGTTAGACAACATGCAGCCTCATACGTAATTTCATTAAGATCGGAAGAGTTTTACGCGATTTATAGATGACCCACACGCTGTTGGATGGGAGGTACCTGAATGGGCGTGCCAACTTAAACAAATTTCTCCAGTTAAGTAGACATTTCGGATTATAAACTAATATCTGTCATCCCAAAGAAAAAATATAGAAGAAACATGATTTTGTAGTAAATAGTTTGTAGTTTTGGGGAAATAATTGTCTCTGACAAAATTTCATTGTGTCAAGATACGAAGAGTCTAATGTGGCTCCTTCGGTGCTTTAAATTCCGTAAATTCCGTATTAAATAATATATATAGTGTGTATACCCCCATCCCAATGGGTTAATGTATAATTACCTCGTTGACGGAACGATGGGTACGGTTGATCCGATTTCCCAACACTTAAGCACAGAGTTGATTTGAAAACTACGTTGGATATTGCACAAACCTAAAATTTATCACATTCAAAGACAGCATTCGAAAGAAAGTACTCGAAAACGTTGGACTGCATCTCTAACTCATGCAGCACAAAATATGGCGTATTGGACACTTAAGTACTCACATGACGAAATGTAGTGCAACTTCAACTCATCCCACGAAATAAATTTTAATTTGCGTTATAATATTTGGAAACTCCATCTTGAAGTCTATCCCACTTTCCGAGTGGTTCTGATGATAATGTTAACGTATATCGTATATGGGTTCATTTCTGGCATCTTCTTGTTTCAGTTAATCCTTTTCAAATGATCCTCGTATCACACTTGCATCATGGGAATGTAAGGTAAAATATTATTATTCGGTTGTTCATTCGATGTAAAGTCTGATATTAGCTAGTTGGTCTTTTTTGTCACATCGCAGTAGGGGGATACCAACTTAAAAATGACAACAATAGCAAACCAACTTTTTACGCCTAAAAGCAGGCTATGGCGAAGTTGTTGTTAATTTGTCCATACCGCAAAGGATTTATATTACTCGTTCAGTCGTTGGTGTAAATCGGCAACTACTGCTACCAATTTCCGAATCTACTTGCATATGTGTATGTGAATGAATATCTATCTGTGTGCCGGTAATATAAACTACCTCGAACCATTTCTGTTTTTTTTTTGTTCTTGCTCATTCTCTTTCCTACATCACTGAAAATATGGCAAGTAGATGAAGCGTAAGGTTTTTGGGCTGTTGTTTTATGGCCAAAAATACCTAAAAAGATTTCACGGACTCCCTGGTTGTTGAACGGGGTGGCATAGTAGGCAAATTGTAAATTATTGTAATCCTTGCGGAAGAGGAAAATACGTACATATATATTGTATTTCGTGAAATGGGAATGTATGCAAAACAAAGTTTAGAATAGAAAACATATGGGCCTAAAGAAAATTAAGAAAACAAAGCGAGCAATTCTCAACAGTTGGCGTGGTGGGTAGTGTGAAAGATTAAAAAGTCCCATGGTGCTGCTCTTAACCCCCTAAAGTGGACCTTGAGATGTTTATAATGATTTCTTTAATTTGAATTTGTTTGGCGTGGGGATTTAAAGGTAACATATTTCGTAAATGGTATTTTTCTGTGTAAGACCTTCAATTATGCGGCAGAATGTATTTAATTTGGTGCTGATGCTTGCGGTAATCTTGCCGGCATTTTGGAAATAAAGTCTAGATTTTATTAAATCTAAAATTGTTCGTAGTAAACGAGATGTTATTATATCACTGTTTTGATGATTATAAATAGTTATTCAATCTCGTATTTATAATGAAGATAATTTTCCAATGAGTGGGGATAATGTTTTTCATGGCAGTTAAGACAATAATATTTTTAATACATACGAGTGTGTTTCCTAGCTCTACGGGACAGCAGGCTTTCGCAGTGTTTCATGCACCTAGGCCTGAAATTTGTGCGTCCTATTCTTTATCTTCTTTAAGCACATTTTCGGATACCTCCCGCACTAGTTCATCCTCATAGTTTTGCTTAACTATGTTGATGACGGGATACAGGTCAGACAACTTCTAGTTCATAGGACGTTATCGGTTATATTTCTGCACACACCCATATTGATGCCCCCAATATATCATTTCATACTGTAAATTTTTTCATAAAAATTAACACATAAAAGGAAGGCAGGATACAGGCCGTCGGTGGTGCAATGGGTAGTGTGCGCGCCTCTTGTACATGAGATCCTGGGTTCGATCCCTGCTCTGACCACCTTTAAAAAAAAAAAAAAATTTCATTCGGCGGCGGTCACCTCGCATAGTGACGGCGACACTATCGAGTATTTAGCCATGAAAAAGCTTCTCAAAATACCGTTCCGAATCGGTGTAAAAACTGTAGGTCCCTTCATGGGATGTAATGGGAAACGGTTTTTTTTTTTTATGATACAGGAGCTGGAAGAACTAGATGGAACTAGATACTTTTCGTTTTATTCCCACAAAAAACAACGAGAATGCAAAGCAACAGCCATTATTATGTTCGTACATACGCTACACAAGTCCACACAATTTTCGTTGTTCCCTTGCTACCTCATTTTTAAATACGTATAACCAGGTTATTATTCTCTTTGCTCTGAGAGTGCTCCGCACCCACACAAGACAATTATTCGCTGCAGCTACATCAGTGTGTGTTTTTTTCGCAGTTTGACAAACTGTGTTTCGCAGTCGGACAAATCTGTGTTCTATATAGGGGTGGGTCACCCTTATCATTTAGGGGTATGAAAAATAGATGCTGGCCGATTCTGAGACCTACCCGATATGCACACAATTTCCTACAAATCGGTCCAGCCGTTTCGGAGGAGTTTAACGCTAAACAATCTGTGTGAACGCAGTCGGACAATCTGTGTGATCGCAGTCGGCCAAAATGTGTTGGGATGTATTCACTTTATGAATTTAGTCCCTACCCGCGCCTATAGATGTTAACACATCAAAAAATCACAAGTTCCTTTCGCTGTATTTTATGTACTAGTTAGTTCCAACACGCCTAATGCGCCAATTGAAAAATACGATAATTTAAATGAATCTTTAAGAAAAGAAACCTTTTGTAGAATGATTAACTTTTTAAAATTTTTTTTTGTAGAATGCATTTTTTTAAGTCTATTTTTGTGACCTTTTTGTAAGGATACGTTTTATACTTTTTGTCGTAAAGGTCCTTTTTTAAAGAGAGGTACTTCTCTTATTGTGTTGTTTGTTTTTTTAAGTAAAGGTACTATTTTTAAGAAGAAGTACTTTCTGTAAGAAAAAGCCTAAGAGTATGAAAGAAGTAGTCTTTTTTAAGAACAAATACTTTTTAAAGAACTGGTACTCTTTTTAGGAAAAGGTTAGTTTTTTAAGAAAATTTTCTTCTTTTATGAGAAAGGCGACTTATCTCAAGAAAAGAAAACAAAAGGTATTATTTTATTTTTAAGAAAATGTACTTTTAAGGAAAGTAATTTTTGTAAGAAAAGGTTTTTTTCAGAGAAGGTATTTTTTTTTGAAGTAAAGGTTTTTTTAAGAAATGTGATTTTTTTCTGAATAGGTCCTTTTTCTCAAGAATGGGTACATTTTCAAGAATAGGTAGAAAAGTTATTTTGTTTCACAAAAAAAGGTACTGTTTACAGAAAAGGTAGTTTAAAAAAAATGGAAATTTGTTGTAAGAAAATGTACTTTTTTAAGAAATGGTACTTATTTAAAAGAAAATATATCTCCAGATGTTGCCACACAACTAGTGTATTCAAACCCGAAACTGGTTAGTCGGTTAACCGAATTGCGGACGGTTAACCGTATGTCGGTTTTCTAGAACCGGTTTCAGCGGTTATTTCAAGTCGATCAACAGGTATTATAGGTGTTTACAAAACCGTTTTCATAGCTTATTATAATTACTAGCTCCATTAGGCAGACGCAAAAGACTTTGCCAACGAATTATTTCGCCGAAAATTTACTGAAATTAGAAGTCATATCTGCTAACTACGATTTGGATGGTAAGTTCCGGAACTAATGACAACACATTTGGTATGTTAGCAGAAATGCATAAAAACAGCATTCAGACTTCAAAAAGAAGTATAAAACGTCCAAAGGAATATTTATTCAACGGGCAAGTCAAATGTATACATATGTATGAGAACAGATAGGTTGAACAAAGTAAATAAATAAGGAGTCGGCCATTTAAAATTTGGAACTTGAACCCCCCATTATTGCGCAGCAGATGACCATGTTGAAATCTATGGAGTGACAGATTACTTGTTCAAGGCTAGAAATTTGCAAAATGGGTCGCTATCAGAATACTACGAAATAAATTCGATTGAAATAGTGTCCAATCAACGTAATTTGTGGATCAATTTGGAAAGCGAATTCCTGAATCCGTATCCTCAGCGATCAAAATTACTCGCCACTTTAACTGAAATTGTGTTTAACATTAACTTGCCACTGTTCGCAGAACTTAACATTTCTCGCACTTCTTTTCACAGAATTTTGGGCATTTTTAAGGAAAATAATATTTCCAGATGGTGCTCATTTTCACCTCAGGGGTTACGTTATCAAGTAAAATTGTCGCATTTGGGGCTCGGAAAATCCAGACGTCGGTTTTTGGTATGGCGGCATCATAGTCCCATTTTTCTTCGAAAATGCGCAGGGATCCGCTGTTACCGTCAATGCGAGCGATATCGTGCCATGCTCAGTGATTTTTTCTAACACTGCCAACGTCACAATCGATCTTTTACCCGAAAGTCCAGAACTCGGAGGGATCCGCTGTTACCGTCAATGCGAGCGATATCGTGCCATGCTCAGTGATTTTTTCTAACACTGCCAACGTCACAATCGATCTTTTACCGAAAGTCCAGAACTCGGAAGTCCATTGACCGCCTCGTAGCTGCGATTTTAACCCATTAATCTAATATCACTGAAGCGCCTTAATATATAAGTGTCAGGCGGACAATCCCGAGTCCTTTGAGGCCTTAGAACACAAAGTAGAGGCCTAACGAATCGAAAATGTACTGAAAAATTGAGTAGATACAATGAGGTACCGTAGAGGAAGTCATGGAAGCCATTCGAATGATTTTGTGTTCGTTCATAAATATTAATAATGGGTCATACCAATAAAATCATAATTTTGAGAAATGGCTATTAGTATTTTTTTAAACCAAACTTATATTCCAAATTCTTCATGGCTAATTATTTAGTTTTCCACTACATCTTATGAAGGCATACGCTCACACCCTTTTATTACGACCTACAGATTTACACCGGTTCTGAACGGTATTTTGACAAGCACTTCATGGCTATGTACTCGATAATCGATTTGAAAATTCAAAGAAGCGAATTAAAAATAAACGACGTTTATAAAACGCTTAGTTGTCCATTTTGTCACAAAAACCGAAACCGGTTATTATCCGGTTTCTGCACCTCGGTTTCGCGAAAATCCGAATATTCTAAGAAACCGAAAAAATAAATTTTTTAAAACCCGGTTTCTTGAATACACTATACACAATGAATTTGTACTTTTTTTAAGAAAAGGCATTTATTTATGAAAATTTTATTTTCCTTATCGCACGTTGCGGTACGGGGGCTAAATGAAAAATTTTAAATTACATTTTTTAATCTAATTTATCACATCCTATTATTATCAACTATATTGGGTACGTTTGGTTTGGTTTGATTTAAATGGACGTTTTTTAGGTGGAGCCTGTTTATTACATATTGTAGTTTTGAACCCAATAAAAAGTAAATTTAGAATAGCCAAAGTGCAAGACTGGCAAATCCATGAAATACAACCGTGAATTATATTTGGCAGCACACTTACTCTTACACTCGTTCTTTTGGTTTGGTTTGTATCTAGACTAACATATGAGGGGATATTTCATTTTAATGGGAAATTTTGTGGGTGGAGCCTGTTTATTACATATTGTAGTTTTGAACCCAATTGAAGGTAAATTTGGAAAAAACAAAGTGAAAGAAGTTTAAAAAAATAAAACTTTCTTAAATGAGTGCGTTTTCTTAAAAGCCGCATATCTTTTCGTACAAAAATTCCGTTTCTTAAAAGTACATTTTCTTAAAAATAAAATAATACCTTTTCTTTTCTTGAGATAAGTAGCCTTCCTGAAAATAAAATATCCAAAAAAATATCCTAATCCTAACAGGAGTACCACTTCTTTAAAAAGTACCTGTTCTTAAAAAAAGTATTTCTGTGTAAAAAAAATGCTTTGTTTGCTTACATAAAAACATTAGCTTTTTATAAAAGAAGTACCTCTCATCAAAGAAATTACTTTTTCCGGAATATATAATACATATTCTTATAAAGGGACCTAAATATATATATTTGTGTTTTTTAAAATACATTCAATATATAAAAAATTTCTTAAAAAAAGTTTATCATTTTACAAAAAGTTTGTTTTCTTAAAGATCAATTTAAATTACAGTATTTTTCAGTAGGCGCCTTAGGCGTATTGGGACTAACTAGTACGCTTTCACTTTTCTAAATTTACTTTATATTGGGTTCAAAACTACAATATATACTAAATATTGGTTACAGGCTCCACCTAGAAAGCTTGCCAACATATGTTAGTCTAGACACAAACCAAACCAAAAGTACCCAATATAGTTGATAATACTGGGTTGTAGCATAATAGTGTTAAAAAAAGAGTTGTTTAATTTTTTATTCATTAACTTCCATCCCGCAACGTGCGATAAGGAACTTCGTTCCAACAAGAATAATTCATGTGACAGCAAAGAGTTAAATTAGTATATTATATTTTGTACATTTTTATATTCCTATTCATGTTTTATGTCGTGCCATAAATTGTCGCGACGAAAACTAGATTAAATGCGAAGAGTATAGAAAGAATATCTGTAATATGAAAATGGCCGTCGGTGGTGCAATGGGTAGTGTTCGCGCCTCTTGTACTTCAGATCCTGGGTTCAATCCCAGCTCTGACCACCTTAAAGTTTCTTTCGACGGCAGTCACCTCGCATAGTGACGGCGACACTATCGAGTATTTAGCCATGAAAATGCTTTCGGAACCGGTGTAAAACTGTAGGTCGCAATCAGTGAGTATAAAACTAGAAAGCGCACAGCTCACTGGTTGTGAGAAGCACTCCCCGATTCCTTCATGGAATGTAATGGTAAACCATTTATTTATTTTATGATAATATTTGGCTAAAGTTACTGATATGTATCGGGTGATCAATCTAGAGGTATTTTTTTTCAAAATAAAAAAAAATTCAAAAATTCAAAACAAGTGTGGAAACTTTATTTTTCTTTCGAAACGACATTTTATTCCATTTATTGTTTGGATTTAATTTCCTTCAAATGTTGGCCGCAAATAGGCCCCAGAGTGTCCATTCTGAGGCTCCAATATTGCATGACTCGCGTAATGTTGGCTTCCAAAACCTGAATCGTGGAAAAAAATCTAAAATGTGTGATATCGCACGATCTAGGCGGCCAACTCTTCGGTCCAAAACGTGAAATTAGGTGCTCTTCGAAACTACCTCTCAATAGATCCATTGTTTGAGCAGCAATATGGCAAGGGGCACCGTCCTGTTGAAACCAAATGTCGTCAAGATTACGGGCTTCAATTTCAGGTAGCAAAAAGTCCAATATCATGGCGCGATAGCGAGCACTATTCACGGTTACGTTCCGGCCATCATCATTTTTGAAAAAATATGGACCGATGACGATTACGTTCATGATGAAATCGACCAAATTAGAATAGAGAATTCATTTCTCTCAACTGACTATTAATTTCAAACTCTTCATCGTAGGTTGGTGCAAATGAGAGATATTCGATGAAAATTAACTTACACCAGGCGGAGTTACAGGAACTGTTGACTTATCTTGTTCATGTCGTGCGGGTATAAAATTGTGAAATATATATGTAAATATTTTGACTTTTTTGTTGACTTTTATCGTTGGTTTACATTTGTGTTGTATTTCACGCAAATATGTTGCCAGACAAACACGAAATCCGGTTGTTATTGCTTTCTTGGAGATTGTGTACTATTGGCTCTATCTGATATTATTGAAGTCATGCCTTGAAACATCCAACGTTCGCATGCAACCAAACCCATGAAGTTAACATTATTGAGAGCATGAAATTCTCTATTCCAATTTGCTCTATGATTTGTGTTAGTATTTGTCTTTGGATTGATATCGTAGGCAGATTTAATACAAAATCTCGTATACCTGAGAAAATTGGAAAAACCCCAAAGAAAGGTGTGATAGAAGAATGGAATAAATAGTCTTTCATTTGCTTTCAAAATAGAAATGACCTTAAAAGCTCAATTAGAAATAATTTCTAAAAATATCAAATAAATAAGAAAAAGGGCGAAACGAACTCAAATCTAAAAACAGTTTTTGAATTGTTAATGCCGTTGGCTTGACAAGAATTTCTTGTGTTTAGTAAGAAAGGTATGTACAAATATTCTAATTATAGATTTTGAGTTAAAATGTCTTATTAAGCACACAATGGTCATATTTATGGGCATGAGTTCTATAGATTTTCAAGGTCAGCCGTTTGAAATTCGATGATAAACACGTCAAAGCTAAGGTACATAAAACGGTCGAAAGGTTAAGGTGAAGGCCTAAATCAGCAGACTCAATGCATCGTAATTGGAGCTGTGCCGCATGAAGGTTCGCGATTCAAAAACTGTCGGAGGTGTTATATAAAGTGGCAAAGTGGTATATAAAGATCTGCTGATAAAAACGCCGAAGCTACGGTAGCATACCATCATCTTTACAAAGAACGATCGAATGGTTAGTTTTAAGGCCTAAATAAACCGACTCAACACATCATATTTAGGACTCCAAAAACTGTCGGAAGTGGAATGAAAAATAAAACTGTTTCTAAAAATGACTACATATGTGCACTTTATAAAATTTAGTGTATTTTTTTTGTGCAAGTGGAAACTCTGAAGTTTGGCAGCTGTCACATATGTTTATTTCGATTATTAAAAATGGAACGGTTTGCGAAAGAACAACGCATTATAATTTTGTAAAGTTATTAAAAAAAATCCAATGAGTGTTCGAACTCAATAAAAAACAGCGTTCAATCATAAATAATTTTAATGCTCAAAATTATTTAAAGACCCAATACTTTTTGTTTTATTCCCACAAAAGTCAAAGAATGCAAAGCAACAGACACAAGTTCACAAAATTGTCGTTGCTCTCTTGCTATCTCATTTTTATATACGTATAATATGTCATTACTCTCTTTGCTCTGAGTGTGCTCCGCACCCACATTTTATTGAACTTACCTTTCACAATAATAAAAAACAACAACACCAACAACTACTACTACTGATAAGTTGGTGATTTATTTGTGCTTGCTGTGTCGTGGAGTGTTTGTGTGGGTGGTAGAGTAGGGGGGGGGGGGGTACCTAAAATAAAAACTGTTAAGGGAATGTGAAGAGTGTGAGTGTAAATTGTCATGTTGGAGGGTATATAAGCTTCGGCCCGGGCGAACTTAACACCGTTTCTACTTGTTTTTGTATGCACCGGGCAATGCTGAACATCAAATGACTCGCTTTGTTTGGCCATAGCAACAACAACGAAACAACCAAACACACAACATCACACATGCTTTGTACGAAGTAGCTGACGTATTAGTATGTCACAACAACGTCGACTGCGCAAGCCCATGCGCTTGCAAATGAAATTTTGCGTGGCTATGCTTTATATCTCCGTTCAACAACAGCAACAGACACATGTGCATTCATACATTATTATGTTAATACATACGCTATAGACACAATTTAGTTTGCCTCACCCCTGCCACACCACTCTTTCATTGATCTCGTGCTCGCTCATTTTTGTTTAAAACGTCAATATGCTCTTTCGCAGTCGCAGAAAATCTGGTTTTAGCAGCAGCATAAAATCTGGTTTTACCAGCAGCATAAAATCTGGTTTTAGCAGATTTTGACTTTGATAGATTTAGTCCCTATACGCCGCTATAGATGTTAACACATCAAAAATTTGAAATTTGAAAACTTTGCTGAATTTTCAGTTGAGAAAGTGCAACTAATGTGTCAACCCTTCGAAGAGTGGTCGGTCTCTTGAAAACATTGCTGCTGTTAACGAGAGTGCCTTCGAAAACATCAATTCGGAATCGTTCTCAACAACTTCAAATTTCACGCAGCAATACACAGCGAAATTTGACATGAACACGTCCTTCAGGCGTACAAAATTCAGCTTACTCAGTAGCTCAAGCTAGCAGGCAATGGAAAGCGCCGGCAATTCGTTCAATGGGTAAGGGAGCAAAGTGAAGTCGATGTAAATTTTTCAACAAATGTCATCTTCTCCCATGAAAGACTTTTCCATTCGAATGGCTTCAGGGATACACAAAATTGTCGACTTTGGGGCTCAAAAAATCGACAAAAAATCGACATCGACAAATGCACCCACAACGAGCAACAGTGTCGTCCAGATTTTGGTTAAGCGGCGTGATTGAGCCTTACTTTTTTGAAGACTATTCCGAAATTGCCGTGAACTGTGAACAGCATTCGTTACAGGAACATGATAACGAAGTTCTTATGGCCCCAACTGATCAGCACACGCTGAAAAATTTGCGTTTATTTATTGTTTTGGATGCAAATATAACGTGTCTGTAGCTTGCCGCAGATATAGTATACTTGTGTCAAAACACATTGCGTTTGCTATTCAATATAATATGTTTGGGACACAATGATTAATGGGTTATAATGTATGTATTTTTGATCTAAATGTGGATGTGTGTGTTGAAAACTGCTGAAAACACTGGTGTCTGTAACAATAAAGAAACAAAAAGCAGCAGATCTTCAATTCACGAAAACAATGCTTACAAACATGTATATGCTTCCTGCAATATGTTGCTGGGACCGTTATTTTTCAGCGCGCATGGATCTGGACGTTATGTGGTTTCAGCATGATGGCGCCATCTGCCAACCGATTTATTGCAGCAGTGATTTCCAGAACAAATTATGTCAAGAAATTCTGATGTCAACTGGCCACCAACATTATGCGATTTAATGTCGCACGAATTTATTCTTTGGGGTTTTGTGAAATTTCGGGTGTATGCAAATAAATCAGAAACAATTAGATACTAAGCTCAAATCCGAGATCCAACGCGTCATCGGTGAGATACAGTAACATCTCTGTGAAAAAGTCATAGACAATTTCTTGAAAAGATTAATGGCCTGTCGTCAAAGCCGTAGGGGTCATACTTAATCGGAACACGTCTTATTTAAAAAGCAATAAAAAACCACAACTACCGGAAAAGTACGTGTTTTCATTTTAAAATTAGAAGAAATCAAGTGCATTAATTCCTCATTTTGTAATTATTTATGACAATAAAAGAAATAAGAAGTTCAATAACATATAAAATTTTTCCACTAAATGCCTTTTCAGTTAATGAAAAATTTGTTGATTATGTTGTGACAGCTTATGTGCCATTGCCAATTGAAACTTAAAAGACATCAATTGAAATTTAAAATTCGAATATAGAAGTAAAATCGGTTAATAACTTTTGAATTTTAATTGACGAATTTTAAATTTTAATTGATGTGTTTTAAATCTCAATTGATGTGTTTGAAAGTTCAAATGATATTTTTTCAAATTTAAATCGGTGTGTTTTAAATTTCAGTTGAAGTGTTCCAAAGTTCACAACTAATGTCTTATAAATTTCATTTGATCTTTTTTAAATTTCAATTCATGTATATTAAACTTCAAATAGAAATTTTAAATATCCATTGATATATATGTATATGTTTTTTAAATTTCAAATATAGTTTTCAAACTTCATTTGATAGTTTTAAAAATTAAATTGACATTAGTTTAATTTCATTTGCAAATTTTGTAGTACATTTGTCTTGTGCAAAACCATCACCTCCATGGGATGTGAATGTTATTAATGCATATTTTTACCAAGTCCGTACCTGTCCACATTTGTACTGTCCACGTGATTTCAACCAGTCCACTGATCGGCTTGACGTGTAAATAGTTATCCAGCAAAGTATTGTCCGTGTATTAGTTGGTTAAACTTAAGATGTGCAAACAATTTGCACATTTGCATATGGATATGCAAAATATGTAAACATTTATATAACTCGGTTGGTGACGAAACTTATTTGTGCGTCGGAATTTGTGATAATCACACGAATATGTTTACGAATTAATTCCCTTTTTTGACTGAGATTCATTTTTCAAGCCACTGAGAAAAAAAAACCAGAAATAATGCTCGCCCGACAACATGTTCTGAGTATAGTTAAGGGTATCGATGGTGTTGCGAGTAGCAACTGGTTAAGATTACTGATGATGAAAGTTGTCTAGTCCAGAAATACAAATGGCAACCCTCGAATGCCACACTGCTAGGCCAACAAACAATTTGTTATAGGTCACCCTCGAAGCTCAAAGCTAAATAAGGGGTGGGCCAGTTAAAATTTGGAATTTAATTTCGCTTTAAATAAATACTAACATACATTTTTTCAAAGATATAATTTAATTGGTAAGGCGCATCACCGACATTTATAAATGAAACACAATATCGTTGAAATGGCTTACACGACTTGGTTTACAGTAACTCATTCGATCTACCAATTTTTTGCAGTATATTTTCTATTTTCTATTTTAAGACCTGAATGGAATTGTTCGCGTAACATTTATTTTTCACCGTGCCCAGAGGTAATAGTCTAACGGGGTCAAATGGCAGCGGCGTGGCGGCCCATGAACGTCTGAGTTTCGGCTGACTACGCGGTTTTCGAACACTGTGCAAAACATCGAATGTAACGTTGGATGTGTGGCACGTACCGCCGTCCTGTTGAAACCATACCTCGTCCACGTCCTTACTTACTTACTTATCCGGTCTCGGACAACCCCGGGGGGTCAGGGACCTTACAAAACGAAGATAACATATTTCGCCAACCAGTTCGATCTTTTGCTTTATCTCTCCAGTTGGCAATACCAAGTGTACGCAGGGATTCGTCAACCTGATCCCTCCAGCGGAGTCTTGGTCTTCCTATTTTTCGTCTTCCTTCGAGTTCGGTTTCGAAAAGCCTTCGCGCTGGTTCATCTTCATCCATTCTACTGACATGGCCTAGCCAGCGCAATCGCGTTATCTTGATCCGCTTAACTATGTCAATGTCAGGATAAAGCTCATACAGCTCATGATTCATGCGTCGCCGATACTCGCCGTTGTGCACTATAGGGCCATAAATTTTTCGGAGTATTTTTCTCTCGAAGACTCCTACAGATGTTTCGTCTGCTTGCGATAGGACCCAGGATTCTGCGCCATAAAGCAAGACAGGTTGAATGAGAGTCTGGTACAGCTGGACTTTTGTTACTCGAGAGAGGGCTTTATCTCTAAAGTGGTTGCTTAGCCCAAAATAACATCTATTGATCTCAAGGCTGACGTTGTTGTTTTTGTTCACGGCAGATCCGAGGTATATAAATTCGTTCACTACCTCGAAGTTATAACGGTTATCAACGTTCACGCTTTGGTCTAATCGCGTGGAGGCCCTGTTCGTTGAAACCATTAATTTTGTCTTGTCCTCATTCACCGTCAGACCCACTTTTGCTGACTCCTTCTCAATTCTCGAAAAAACCGCAGTAACTTCTCTAATTGTGCGCCCAATGATATCTATGTATATCATCAGCATACGCGAGCAGCATGTGACTTTTGCTGCTGATGGTTTTATTCATATTGACTGCAGCTTTTCTCATAATGATCTCCATTAAGATGTTAAAGAGATCGCACGATAGGGTGTCGCCTTACCTGAGGCCTCGCTTAGTTTCGAAAGGTTCGGTAAGATCCTTACCAACTTTCACTGCGGATTTGGTGTTCGTCAAGGTCATCCTGCAAAGGCGTATGAGTTTTGCAGGAATACCAAGCTCAGACATTGCTTCATAGAGTTTCTCCCGTATCGGACTATCGAAGGCTGCTTTATAATCGATAAATAGATGATAGGTGTCGATTTGTTTTTCGTGTGTCTTCTCCAGGATTTGGCGTAGCGTGACAATCTGGTCAGTTGTCGATTTTCCAGGCCTAAAGCCACACTGGTATGGTCCAATCAGGTCAGCGATAATTGGTTTTAGTCTTTCGCACATTATACTTGATAGAACCTTATATGCTATGGATAAAAGGCTTATTCCACGGTAGTGGGCACAAATACTCGGGTCACCTTTTTTAAATATGGGACATAGTACACTGAGACTCCAATCGCCGGGCATGCATTCATCTAACCAAATTTTGCTAATGAGCTGATGCATGCACCTTATCAGCTCATCGCCTCCAGCCTCAAACAGCTCCGCCGGTAATCCATCGGCTCCTGCGGCTTTGTTGTTCTTAAGCCGGGCAATAGCTGTTCTGACCACGTCTTGGTTAGGAGGGGGGCAATCGACGTCGTCGTCCATATTGTGATCGATTGTCCCATCGTCATCGGATATCTCAGGTACTAGTAGCGCGGAGAAATGCTCTCTCCATATTCCCAACATGGGGGGGGCCCTGAACCATGTCCATTAGTTCCGTTTTTAACTTTTTGGTAGAATTTTCGGGCTTCGTTCTTCCTTCTGTATGTCTCTATTTTCTCACTCTCGCGTTTTCTCCACTGCCGTTTCTTACGCCTAAAGAGACGGTTTACCGCCTTTCTCTTCTCCCTATACCGCTCAGTTGCAGCTCGCGTTGCAATTGACTGAAGCATTACCATACGTGCAGCGTTCTTTTCGTCATTTGCTATGCGACACTCTTCATCGTACCACGGTTTGTTGCGAAGCGGTTTTTCGAAACCAAGTAAGGTTGTTGCGGCAGTTTTTATAGAGTCGGAAATGGGTTTCCACTGCGCATCAGGATCGTCATCGGGAGGGGGTGGGTTCTGTGCCAAAAGTTGCGAGAGCTTCCTTGAGTAGGCTGTGGCTACCTCTGGTAATTGCAGCTTTCCGATGTCCAGCTTCCTCTGCGTCTGGTTTCGTACGATTTTCGCTCTACTTAATCTTGTGCGAACCTTTGCTGCTACCAGGTAGTGATCAGAATCGATGTTAGCTCCTCTGATCACTCGTACGTCCATTACACTGGATGAGTGCCTTCCATCAATTACCACGTGATCAATTTGGTTCCTAGTTCTTTGATCAGGGGATACCCAAGTAGCCTTGTGGATGTCTTTATGCTGGAATCTTGTGCCACTGATGACCATGTTTTTTGCCGCGGCAAAGTCAATCAGTCTCATACCGTTGTCGGAACTGTCAGCATGAAGACTGAAATTGCCAATAGTTGGATTAAACACATTCTCCCTTCCTACTTTGGCATTAAAATCTCCTAGTACAATCTTAATGTCATGGCCAGGGCAGCGGTCATACGTTTCCTCTAGGAGCTCATAGAATATGTCTTTGGCATCATCATCTTTCTCTTCTGTCGGGGCATGCACACAAATTAGGGAAATATAAAAATATTTCGCTTTTATGCGGATTGTGGCTATACGTTCACTCACAGGATTGAACCTAGAGACTAGATGTCGCAGTCTTTTCGTCCACGTCCCCCTCTACATTATTTGGAAACAAAAAGTCACTGAGCATGGCACGGTAACGCTAGCCACTGACTGTAATGGCGGCTCCTTGCTCATTTTTGAAAAAAATAGGCATATGACGCCGCTATGCCAAAATCCATACCAAACAGCCACTTGTTGTGGATGCATCGGCGTCTACTCGACGACGTGTGGAGTTTCCGAGTCCCATATGTGAAAATTTTTGGAAGGAAGTTCCGTATCGCACGTTGCGGGATGGGGGCTAAATTAAAAAAATTAATCAACTTTTGATTTAACACTATTATGCTACAACCCACTATTATCAACTATATTGTTTACTTCTGCTTTGGTTTGTGTCTAGACTAACGGCTTGGATCGTTGAGAAAGAAATTAGCTAGATGTCTCACATATGTTGGGAAATTTCGTGTTTAATGGGAAGTTTTCTAGGTGGAGCTTATAACCAATATTTTGTATAGATTGTAGTTTTGAAATTTACAAAAGTCAAAGTGGAAGACAGGCAAAAAATTTACATTTTGTTACAATTCATTTTACTACCTTTTATTTCCAAAAAAAAAACTACTTTTCTTAAAAAAGTACTTTTATTTAAAATAAGAACATTTAGAAAAAAGTAAATTTTCTCAAAATAATACCCATTCGTATTCTTAAACAAAGTACCTTTTCTTAAAAACAATACTTTATCTTAAAGGACTACCTTTGCTTAAAAAAGAAAATTTTCTTACTAAAACTACCTTAAAAAAGATATTTTTTTAAATAAGTACCTTTTGAATAAACGATGATTTATCCGACCTTTCGTATTGTATTCAAAAATTAAATTGTCCGAGCGTTTGGTCGTGTTTATTAATTAATTATATATTTCGATATTTCGCTACCCTTTGGATAGCATCGTCAGGAAGATATATTATTTTTACGGTTCTAATTAATAATATATCTTCCTGACGATGCTATCCAAAGGGTAGCGAAATATCGAAATATCTAATTAATTAATAAACACGACCAATCGCTCGGACAATTTAATTTTTAAGTACCTTTTCTTAAAAAAGTACATCTTCTTACAACAAATTGCCCTTTCTTAAAAAACTACCTTTTCTTTACTGAGTACATTTTTTGTGTGAAACAAAATAACTTTTCTTGAGATAAATACCTACTCTTAAAAATTAACCTATTTTCGAACCAATTCTAAAAAAATCCCATATCTTAAAAAAAAGTACCTACTCTTAAAAATTTACCATTTCTTGAAAAACGAACCAATTTAAAAAATCGCATTTCTTAAAAAATAACCTTTTCTTTAAAAGAAATACCTTCTCTTAACAAAAATAAATTTTCTAACAAAAATTCCATTTCTGAAAAGTACCTTTTCGTAAAAATAAAATAATGCCTTTTTTTCGCGAAGACCAACACTCAGGGATGTCCCCTATAAATGCAGTGCATTGCATTGGACTTAGCGAAATGGGATAGGAGTAGGGGGAAAGAGACAGAAGTACTTGTTAATATTTGACTTAAACTTGCTGATGTTGTAAGAAGTGGGGAATACATTTGCCGGAAGCTTATTCCACATATGGACTGTTCGGCTGAAGAACGAATTGTTTCTGTAATGCGCAGTTCGAGCCAACGGCCAGGAAACAGAAAAGGTATGAGTTTCCATTGAAAACCGCGTCGTACGGTTAAATACCCTAACTTCGGAAAACTTTCCATGAAAATACCTATAAAATACCGAGACACAGCTAACATTACGTCGATGCTCCAAGGAGGCAACAGTGCTGGATACACTGCTGTCGCCTATCAGCTTCAACGCTCTCTTTTGCACGCGGTCTAGAAGCTCTAAGTTGGACGCTGGAGCCCCAGCCCAAATATGAGAGTTGAATTCCATTCTTGGCCGAATATACGTGGTGTAGATATTGAGGAGATCGGGTGGGGTGAAAAATCTTTTACACCTCTTTAAAAAGCCAAGGCACTTGAATGATGCTTTCGACACGTTGAAAATGTGCTTATTCCAACGGATGTCACGTGGTATCTTCATGCCCAGAACATCAAAAGCTTCCGATTCACCAACATCAAAACCACCCATTGAAATCATTGGCAGGGTCGAGTCACCAATGTGCTTGTGCAATTTGTTTTGCGCGCATTAAATTCGACTCGGTTTTCCCTGCCCCACTCACTAATCAGATGCAAGTCATGATTAAGCGTGTCATTCATTGTTCGTCTCTTTCCTTGCTCTACGGAAAGATTGGGTCGACGATCGAACGAATATGAGTGACATAAATTACTATCATCAGCGAAGGAGTAGATGGGATTGTCGTTGATGAAAATAAGAAAAAAGAACGCACAGAGCCTTGAGGTACTCCCGCATTAATTGTATACTCATCGGAAGAGATACAGTCTATTACAATCCGTATGGAACGGTCTCTGAGATAACTCGAAATAAATCGAGAGAAGTTTCTACCTAAACCAAAAGTATTAACATTTGGTATGAGTGCCTGGTGCCAAACTCTATCAAATGCTTTAGAAATATCTAAGGTCACTATTTTGCTCTCATCCAGTCTATGCACGGACCGATTCCACAGTTCCGTGAGGAACGCCATTAGATCGCCAGTTGAACGGTTTCTGCGAAACCCATACTGACGATCTCTGAGCAGACTGTGAACTTCCAGGTAACTCATCAAATGGTAATTTACCATGGTCTCCATTACCTTTGAGAGCGTAGAACATATCGCAATTGGTCGGTAGTTATCGGGATTAGAAGCCTCTCCTCTTTTGGGGATCGGCTGGACATTTGCAACATTCCAGCGAGATAATTTGTTGGGATAATTAGCGTCTCTGAAAATAAGTACAGTTGCTTAAAAAAATAACCTTTTCCTAAAAAAAATCATACTCTTATGGCTTTCTCTTACATAAAGTACTTCTTCTTATAAATAGTACCTTTTCTTATGAAAACATTAGCTTTTAATAAAAGAAGTACCTCTTTAAAAAAGGACCCTTTTGGGGAAAATATAATACGTATTTATTTCCGTTTTAGTTTATAATATTATTCGATCTTTTGAGTTGTTATGGTTTTAATAATTATTCGGTTCAAGATCAATAACTATTAAAAAGTACTAAAAGATTTGTTTATCTCTATAATGTGTGATGATATACCTAAATACTTGTGGAGAAGGGAGCTGATGAAATGCTTTGGTGGGCATTGAAATAGCTATATTCCCAACCATTTACCATAATGATCAATTTCACACATTTCTTTTTTATATTTCTATTAAAATGTAATTTTTCATAGAAAAAGTACTTTTTAATAGTTATTGATCTTGAACCGAACAATTATTAAAAATATAATACATATTCTTACAAAAAGGACCTACAAATATACTTTTTTCTAAAAAAAATACATTCTATAAATAAAAAAAATTTTCCTAAAAAATTTTTATCATTTTACAAGTATCTTTTCTTAAGGAACCATTTAAATTACCGTATTTTTCAACTGGCGCCTTAGGCGTGTTGGAACTAACTAGTACATCCGGGTGTCCCTTATACCTCATGTGAAAATTTTTTTTTGTTGACGTACCCTCGAGGTAAAAATCAGCTTCATGGGAAAATTTGATTTTACGGTAAAAATGCTCATCTGTTCTTGGACTAATTGAACTTTATAAGATTTTATACGGAGGTCTTTTGCAATCAGTGAGTGTAAAACTAGAAAGCGCACATCTCACTGATTGTGAGAAGCTCTCCCCAATGCCTTCATGGGATGTTATGGGACACCATTTTTTTTTCTTCTTGCAAAATGCGGGGAATGTTTAATTGCTGCGAACGATGGCAAATTGATGATCATGTGTGTCCGACCACACTTTCAGCTATATCGGCAATAGTTTCCACTGGACGCGTACATGAGTTTATTTGTCAATTAAGGACCCGGATTGACGAACTCGCTTCACAAATTGGCCTACACACTGCGTTGATGGCACTCCATATCTGTTGACTTTATTTCGTAGATTACTTACAGTACCAGCTGAAGACACAGAACTTTGGAAGGAAGTTTTTAATATTTCCCTAATTTCTTCAAGCGGAAATCTACCCCTTTCGTAAAACTCTAAGCCGTTATTAATAATCTGTTACTTCATAATTGTTAAATTTGTCATCTGATTCCAAATAACGGTGGGCAGAAATTCAAAATTTTACATGGGTCGCCGCTTATTAATGACAATTAGTTATCTTTCAAATAAATAGTTTATTGTGTATTTCAATTCGACTTATAAAACTTTACAAAAAACACCACGTTACGGATCAATTAATAATGTTGACGAAGTCTCTATTAATCATATTTATTTAAATGTTTGAAAAGTTTGACTTGATAAATGTAGAGGATTTTTTATTCAAACCCCAATTAAAGCTTGAAGAATTTTCTTGTATTAGTTAGATACTGGTAAGAAAATGAGTTGAAAAATCTTATTAGATCTTAATTTTTAAAACTGAAAATGAAATAAAATAAAGAAAATTCGAATAATATCAAATTGAAACCATCTGATTTTCAGTTTTGTGGCTACCGATATAATAAAAAATGTGCATAAAAAACAAATATATTAATATACATTATTATAAAAAAATATATTATTTTATTGTCATTGTTGAGATTAATATTTGATGACTGCCTTACATGCATGCATTTTGTTCATGTCCTGGCAACCGTTCACCTCTGACTAAGTGTCGTGTTAGTTGCAATTTACAATGAATGCTCTTGAACGAAATACTATTATTCTATAACCGATTTGATATAAAGCGCATGTGCTGAAATCAATGCTGGACCATTTAAGAGAATATTGTTAAATATTATATTTCTCTTAATTTGAAAGTTTTCTCTTTTTACTCCTAATTATCTCTAAATAATCGAATTAGTTAAAATGACGGATGTGTGCAAATTTCGAAGAGGCTCACTAATTTGAGATGTTGTTAAATCTAATAATGTGTAATAACAATTGAATGTAGTGGGATGGTAAAATATGGAAGAGGTTTAGATGAATATGTTTAGTATTAAATAATGAATGGATGGATGGGTTTTGGTAAAAAGGGATTACAATATAGTACTCATGATTCTTATTCGATTTTACAAGGGATGTGTAAATAATAGAAGAATTATAATTTTGATTAACTGATATAGTGATTAATCAGTTAATCGAGTAAACACAAATTCAAATTAATCAGAGCTATGAATAATCAATTAAATTGAATAGTGATTAATCATATTTGAAAAAAAAATTTATCATTTAAATAATTTTTGGAAAACATACAAATTCCTACTATATAAGCAAAAGTGACTGACATGGGAAGCTTAAGGGTAGCTGAGAATGATGTTTTTTTCTCCTATTAAAAGGATCTTGTAAGGAGGGTATAGATGGTGTTTCGACTCACTTCAATGGGCAATGCCGTAATAAGTTATGTATTTCATTGACATATACATATACATATTTTGTCTTTCTTTAATGCAGGGTATTTTTCTTGATAGATGGGAGATTTCCATCATTACGCCTATTTCTAAGTTGGGCCTTAAAAGTGATATAAGCAATTATAGACCTATTTCGAAACTATCTGCCATTTCGAAAATTTTTGAACACATTGTTAATCTAAAATTGATTAATTCCATACGCCCATTTCGATCGACTGTAGCCAATCTATTGGTTGGTTTCCTTTCCCATTACATCCCATGAAGGGACTGGGGAGAACTTCTCACAATCACTGAGCTGTGCGCTTTCCAGTTTTTCACGCACTGATTGAGACCTACAGTTTTGCACCGATTCCGAACGGTAATTTGAGAAGCTTTTTCATGGCTAGATACTCGATAGTGTCGCCGTCACTATGCGAGGTGACCGCCGCCGAAAGAAAATTTGAAGGTGGTCAGAGCAGGGTTCGAACCCAGGATCTCATGTACAAGAGCCGCGCACACTAACCATTGCACCACCGACGGCCACAGCCAATCTATTAGTTTTTACAAATAATTGCATTTCGAATTTTGAATTAGGGCATCAAGTTGATACTATTTGCTTCGATTTTTGCAAAGAATTTGATAAGGTCTCCCACATTATTCTTTTAATGCAGCTGGAAAAGATGAGAATTCATTCAGCTTTTCTTTCATGGATTAGTACATATCTTTCCAATAGGCGCTCATGTGTGACTATAGATGGTTGTAATTCAGATTTCTACATTGCTCTTCAGACGTACCTCAGGGCAGTATTCTGGGTCCATTATTCTTTATTATATTTATGAATGGCATAGACTCATTCTTCAAATCTGGTAAATTCCTTTTATACGCTGATGATTTAAAACTGTTTTTCGCCACAATGAGCAGGCAGGACAGTGTTCTTATACATGATGTTGTTGATCGTTTGTGTAAGTGGTGCGAATTAAATTACTTGCTCCTTTATATAGCTAAGTGTTTGTATCTTCTTTTTGGTAGACGCGTTAAGATGATCAGGACAGACTACCGTATGCAAATTCTTATATTGGATAAAGTAGATAGCGTTATTGATCTTGGGGTTGTTTTTGATGCTAAATTATCTTTCAATCCACACATTGAATACATAATGCATAAAACTTATTCTGGTCTTGCTTTTATTAAAATCGGAATTATAAGGAGTTTGCGGATCCCTATACTCGGAAGTTGTTAAATATATGTTTTGTGAGATCAAAACTTGATAATGCCTCAATTGTTTAGAATCCTTATTACACGCACGCTGTAAAAACGGCCTGTGCAACATATTCTCCTAAACATTTTCTGCAGGAACAATGTATATGTTTGGAACACAGTTCAAACATTTATATGTTTGCAAGTCCCAAACTCAGGTGTATTTAAATGCAAACATTACATGTTTACTGACAAATATATGTGCTTTTACGTGGAAACATATGCGTGCTTCATCCCAAACATCCATACACTTACGTGGAAGCATTCGCGTGTTTCCCCCAAACCTCCATATAAAAAAAAAAAACCGTTCCCATTACATCCCATGAAGGGATTGGGGAGAGCTTCTCACAACCAGTGAGCTGTGCGCTTTCTAATTTTTCACTCACTGATTGGGACCTACAGTTTTTACACCGATTCCGAACGGTATTTTGAGAAGCCTTTCATGGCTAAATACTCGATAGTGTCGCCGTCACTATGCGAGGTGACCGCCGCCGAAAGAAATTTTTTTTTAAGGTGGTCAGAGCGGGGATCGAACCCGGGATCTCATGTACAAGAGGCGCGCACACTACCCATTGCACCACCGACGGCCACTCAAACCTCCATATACTTACGTGGAAATATATGCGTATTTTTTCCCAAACATAATAATATTTAGAAACAAATTATTCTTTCCTTCCTTATTTATTATAATTAATTTTATCAATATATATCCACATTTACTTATATAAATAATTAATACAAAAAATTAAAAGATTTGAATGATTTTTCCATTTTCTTGCATTGAATTCATTATTAGTTTTGTTTTGAATCTGCTGCTATGTTGTTTTTCCTTTCTTTGGTGTCTCTCACGTTTTGTTTTCAGAAGGTTTCAAGTATGCGTTGGCAATCACTATACGTTGCTACACGAACAATATTCTTATATACAAATCTAGTTCATGCAAGACGAGCCTGTATTAATTACTTTGTGTTTTTTTTTTATATGTCATAAATTGTCCGCCATTAGATTTTTTTCATGTAATATTGAAGAGCAAACACAATGCCTTTGGTCACAAGTATATTATATTTGCGACAAGCTCCAAACACATGTAATATTTGCATCAAAAGACGACAGATTTTTCAGCGTGCGAGAGATTACAGAGCAAATTTATAAACTTTACTATATCCCTTGCCTTCATAAGTATCCAGGTGTAAATTGATATATTTGGATACTTTATATAATATTCTTATTTAAACTTGTTTCTGGGAGTATTGATTGTCCCGAGATTCGCAGTCATTTTGGTTTCAACGTTCCCGTTAGATGCATTCGTTCAATGAGTATGTCAATGTTCATGAACCTATTTAAAGAATATAATTTAATCAGTACCAAGGTCATTTTCTCTAGGACAATTTATTTATATTTTAGATTCATATAAGTATTAGTATAGTTTAAGCTAGTCTGTAAGAATTATGTATCCATAGACTGAAATAAAGAAATAAATAAATAAACATTTCATAGACTAATGACGTATAAAGAACCAATTTGACTAAGTAAATTTAAGAAGTTTGTTGTGTTGCATGTGGACGTTGCATGTTGGACACTATTGCTTTAATAATACCAGATAGAGGCAATGACTCAAACCAAAAAGTCCAAAATACGTCTAAATTTCACAGTTTTTCATCGAACTGACATTTTTATCAACATTTTTTGTAATTGTACCTGCACGCAAAAAATTTGCTACAACAATACTTTGGCTGATTTGTATTATTTTTTTAACCGCAACCGTTTATGTAGTTCTCTCAAATAAACTCGTATATCACAAATGTGTATCATGTTGTTGGAAACGAGTTCTCGTTTGCACCAAACGCGTACAAAACTACATTTGCCTCAGATTTAAAAAACGTTTGCGATAACTGAAATTATCCATTTTCCTAAAGAGAGCACATTTTACGAAGAAAGTAAATTTCTCTTATGTTGTAGACTGTATACACAGTCTTATCCATATACACACTCACGCGTATACATAAAAGTGATCACACACTTAAATGCTTCTACCTGGTAAATATACTTTGGATGGGTGCGTTGTAGTTTGCTGCGCTTTTAGTTGTTATTTGAATGCAAGGCGAGACAGTGAAAAAATAAACAACAAATGCCAACATTTTTTAAAACAAACTTTGTGGGTAAAACAAAAATCAACTTTTTCTTAGTTTAGAGTAACTATAACTCGGTTGCTGTAACCGAAAGAACCGTTGGTGTAACCGTTTTTCGTTTCCCGCAAACATGTTTTCATACCTCGTTTACTGCAAACGTTTTTCAGTTCTCGCGAACGTTTTTTAATTTGAAGCAACTACAACTCGGTTTCTGTAACCGAAACAACAGTTATCGGAACCGTTTTTCGTTTCTCGCAAACATTTTTTCAGCTTATATTTTTCAAACCTCGTTTGCTGCAAACATTTTTCGGTTCTCCCAAACGCAATGACATGTATGGTTTAACAGAAGTTAGGCGGTTATATCAGCCAATTGGTCATGGGAACCAAAAATTTCTTGCGTTAATATAATTTGTGTAATTCGTTTGTATTAGGCGCTATTTTTATTATTTCGGTTGCAGAAACTGACTTTGTGACAAATTCGGTTCCAATAAACCAATTTATTATTAATTTGTTTGCAGCAACCGAAATTGACATTAATTCGGTGGCAACTATCGATTTTCATATGAATTCTGTTACGGAAGCTAAAATTTATATGAATTCGGTTACAGCAACAGAATTTTTGCCAATTCGAGTGAAATATAAATACAACTTGGAGTGGAAATTCGATATTGAACGTAAGGAGATTGATTTCTTCAAATTTTATATAGTGGAAAAATCAGATAGCCTATGAAAAGGATTCTCAAAATTTATATTATCGTACATGTACATATATATATATGTGGCCGTCGGTGGTGCAATGGTTAGTGTGCGCGGCTCTTGTACTTGAGATCCTGGGTTCGAACCCGGCTCTGACCACCTTCAAATTTTCTTTCGGCGGCGGTCACCTCGCATAGTGACGGCGACACTATCGAGTATCTAGCCATGATAAAGCTTCTCAAATTACCGTTCGGAATCGGTGTAAAAACTGTAGGTCCCAATCAGTGAGTGAAAACTGGAAAGCGCACAGCTCAGTGATTGTGAGAAGTTCTCCCCAGTCCCTTCATGGGATGTAATGGGAAACCATTTATTTATTTATTTATTTACATGTACATATATATATTTATTTGAATAGACCATAACAATCTAAAAATACACACTGACGAGTAACTTAATTTGGTTCCATGGTAGACAAGTTTGTTTATACCCACGTTTTAGGCATCGCTTTCATATATCTCATGTTGGACCCCTAAGTATATGACAGATTCATTTCTGTTCTAGGTATGCACTTACATATGCAGTTCAAAATGGCTGATACTTGTGCGTTGCTAGAGGTCTTCTTTAGAAATTAGGTCAGTAACTACGGAATATATGGCTCAAAGACCGATTGATAAACGTTTGGACCTTCTTTATTGGTATCTTTGTCCAAATGTGGACCTACAGTTTTACTTCAGTTGCGAATGACTTTTTGAGGAATTTTTTATGAAATGATCGGGGAAGGGAATGTCGTTGATCGTAATTCATTCTCTGATCATAAATACATTGGAATCCAGTTGGACTTGAACATGACCCAGCTAAAAGTAGTTCACGCGATGGGAGGAAGGCTGGCTGGTTCCCCTATGAAAAGAGACGTACAAGTTGTTTCGGACGTGGAACACCTATGGAGATAAGGTAATGTAGCAGATATAGTCACGAGTGCCCTCAATAAGGCGCTGGATTCAAGGGTAAAGAAGACAGTTTTCTGGTTGAATGAAGAAATTGCGGATATAACAAAGTTATACCTGAGTCTATTTAACAAAGCCAAGCTTTCGTTGAGCTAATGTGATATAAGAATGCTACCAGACGGGCCAAGAGAAACTCACGGATTCTCGTCTGTAACTCAATAGAAGATACAGTCGAGGCTTCGAGGCTGAAAGGAATAAAAAATAGAATACAATATGTTTGCCTGAACAATTCTTCATGGGGTATGAACATCTTTCAACAGTGATTCACTCAGACTGCTTACGGAAACTCATTTGCCTGGCAATCCGATGAGCTCAGAGACCACTGCATAGATCAGAAGTAGCTTTTGCAATTGTTAGAATATCTAGGTCTAAATACACGCTGAAAACCCCCGATCTCTATAACATACTCTCCCAAACACATTCTGCAGGAATCGTGCATAAATATATTGGAACACACTCCAAACGTTCAAATATTTTCAAGTTCTAAACTGCAAACTGTATCATGTTTACTCGCAAGTATGCACACATATATGTGGAACCATTCGCATATTTCATCCCCAACATCCGTATTATTATGTAGAAGCATTTATGTGTCTCTTACCAAAGGTCACAAAGCAGCGATTGACAGAATGCATGAAACTAAAACGGAACAGACCAGTCTACATAAGAAACACTCAGTTCATTTACACACTCGTTCTGGTATATTCATGAAACACACACAGAAAGAATAATGTAAAAATATAATGGTACACTAACAATAACATTAACTTAGGCTGAGAAAAATCCCTCTTTCTCCCTCTCTTATTATTTTGCTATCGACAGAGCATAGCGGCAAAAAAAAATAAGTAAATAGTGCACTGCACATAGCTGTATTCGCATCACAAACATAGCTGTATTTGGATCACAAACTCATATATTTTATAAAATATTAATCATTGTGTCTCAAATATGTAATAGCAAACGCAATGTGTTTTGATACAAGTATACTATATTTGCGACAAGCTCCAAACACACGTTGTAGTTGTACCCAAACAAGAAAAATGCCAGACTTTTCAGCGTGTAAGCCATTGGTAGCTTCAAACCCATTAAGTATCCAGGTCCTGACATTGAATCACCGGCGGAGGTTCCGGCTGCAGCCGTTAAAGTTATACATCGCGTGTATAGACTTCAGGTAAACGCTGAAAACAACGTAACCTGTAACATCGTGCTGGAAATATGTATATGTTTGGAACATCCATATACTTACGAGCAAGCATTATTTTCATGAAATGAAGGTCTGAAATTTTTTGTTCCTTTGTTGTCGGTCACGTTTTTGCTTTCAGCAGGTTTCGACAGACAAAAACATATTTGGGTTAAAAATCATGTATTTAACTTTTTAATCCTAATGTTTCCAACCTGTGATATTTAATGGTATTCGCTATGTGTTTGGACACAAGTATATAATGGATGGACCGTTAAGGTGAACACGGATGTTTTGCGGTTTGTATACACGCTGAAAAATTTTTATTTTTTGTTGTTTGTATGCAAATATAACGTCTTTGTAGATTGCCGCAAATATAGTATATGTGTGTCCAAACACATTATGTTTGCTATTCAATAGAACATTTTTTGAACACAAGTTAATGCATAGGTTAAAAACACATTTTTGTGATCCAAATGTGGCTTTGTTTGTTGAAAACTGGCGACACAAAAACGTGACAGACAATAAAGAAACAAAAAGCAGCAGGTCTTCAATTCACTAAAACAATGCTTGCAAACATGTACATGGTTCCTGCAACATATTGCTGGGGCGCTTATTTTTCAGCGTGTATGAAATTCTCATCCAGACCTAGGATATAAATAGTTCTTCAAAGGGGCTACCGCTTAATCTCGTTAGCCCCAGGTAACAAAATGGACTAAGTAGTCTAAGTAATTCGTTGATCGATTGCCACCAACACCTAACCTAACGTAATCCCGATGCTGAAGATAAGAATATATTTATTGTTTTAATTAAACAGTTTAATTAGAAAAAAATGGTTTTCCATTACATCCATCATGGACCATTGAAATCGATGGTGCAGAGTCCCCATAGTATTTATCAAGCTTTTCCTTTGTTTGATTGACGGTTTTTTTCGCAAGAAATAATGTTTAATGAGCAATCGAAATTCACTTTTTTCCATTTTTAATTAATTATTAAAATTAATTATAGGAGAATTATAATTTGTTGTTTAATTTGAATTTCCTGTCCAAATGCAAATTCAAAAAACGTTCAATACCATTGGCAAGTATACTTATTTTCAAAACATTTCCTTCATATCTGGCAATTTTGGTTTTCAAATATTTTATACAGTGCAGGTTTATGAATTTGAAACTACTATGAGGCAATACCTATCAAAGCCTCAAACCTCTACATATAAAATACTATAAAAACAGAATTGCCAGCAGTCAAACAATTTCAAAACAATTAAATGCATTCCCACAATTCATTACAATTGGCATCTGATTTCACAACCTGCATTTGCATTGCCTAAGCAAATGCAAATTCAAAAGCATTTAATTGTCATTGCGAGCAGTGGTAATTCTTTTGCATTTGCATTAGATAAAGTAATGCAAATTAAAATACAATGCAAATTAAAAAAACCCATGTATGATTACATATCATGAAGGGATTAGAGAGAGCTTCTCACAACCAATCAGCTGTGCCCTTCCTATTTGTATACTCAGTGATTGGGACCTATAGATTAATACCGGTTCCGAATGGTGGTTTGAAAAGCTTGTTCATGGCTAAGTACTCGATAGTGTCGCCATCACTAAGGGAAGTGACTGTATTCGAAAGAAATGTGAGGTGGTCAGAGCACGGATCGAACCCATGCTCTCATATACAAGAGCCGCGCACAGTAACCATTGAAAAAACATTCCTCGCAAAAAAATACTATAAGAATCACTGTTTAGATTACGTAGGACTACTAATCAAATAATAGATGTCTATATCGTTAAAATGCTCAACCTTTTATATTTTTATAAATCAGACGTTTCCCCTGTATTTAGCTCTCAAACTCAGGTATTACTTTTGTGTAATTGTTTTCGTGTTATTTGTAATACAGGTACCGATTTCAAAATTCGTTTCAATTTTAAAGAGTCGTGTTTAAAAATTGACAAAAAACTAATTAAAATTTAAATTTTGTTTAATCCTTTTTTAAAACTTAAACTCCTTTTCGGGTTCCTATTCAGCCGAACATTTTTTCCGGGGATGTAGTGAGTTTAGTCGGCACGTGCTGATTTTTAATATACTTATACATTCGTATGTTTACAAACAACATTCACTACCACTATATCGTTCGTCCTTTTCCCAGCAGCAGCAGCATGAACGACGATTTTGTTAAACTCGTTTACGAAATTTTCATTGAACCTAACAGGTGCCTGTTGTGTGTGCGTATGTGTGGGAAACAATTGTACTAAAAGTAGTGACAAGAGAGAGAGAGAGATACGATTAGGTCCTTGTCACAGCCACGAATGAAACCAGATGATTATAGAGAAAGTAACAGTCAACGGCGGTACTAAAAGAAACAAGTTGTAAACAGAGAACAATTGAGTAAACAAATAAATCAGCTGTTTTAAAAGAGATGAAAAGAGAGAGCGGCATAAAAGTACTGTTATAGAAGCTGAGTTATTGTATAACAGTTATTTGTTATTGAGATGTATAGAAAAAGACTGAGAGTAAATGGTATGTGAGAGCTTTGTTTATATTTAAAGAGAACATTTGCAAAAGCAAAGCATACTTTAAGGGTTACATGAGTTGTAATCATGTAACAGCATAATTTAAGGGATTTTTTAAAATTATTCTGTGGCTCTGCGAATTGCAGAGAATGGCGAGACCTGTGAATTGTAAATGGTGTTTGTTGGCCAGGGGAGAGTCGGCCTAAGGGTTGGTAGCGAAGAAATAAAGTTTGTTAATGGTTTCACTTGTTTTTGGCATTTGAAGTTGTTATACGGTATTTTCGAAATTCCAAAATAAGTTTAGTACAAATTTTGCCATCAAATCGTACGGATGTATAAAGCGGATTTTTTTTTCAACGCGTAATTTACAAATTTTGTGGAAAAGTGTTATTTGTATGTGTTGAAAACACAAGTCCTGAAAAATAAGCGAAATTTTTGGAAAAAATCGAAAAGAAATTCAGAAAATTACAAATAAATTTGCGAGAAAATCGTGTGAATGAAGAAAATATTCCACCGTGGAAAATGTCATTTTGAATGCTAAACAAAAGTGTAGGAAATTAAATTTCTGTCGTGATTTTCATAGCGAGTGTGTTTAAAGCGGGCGTGTGTGTATGTTGGACTGTGCTGGAATCTGTGCAGATTTCTCCTAACGTTAGCGAAATATCGTCGAATTGGAATTTAATATATAACGTTTGTTCGTTTCTTGTTTTTTTTTCGAGGGTTTCTTTGCAAATAAAGTAAGAATATCGGGAACGAAGTACGTGATTTTTATATATGTTAGTGTGTTACTCGTTGTCTGTGTTGATATATCCTTAAGTTACACGGCAAATATCCCTACATATGTTATGCTTATATACACAGCAGTGCTCGTCGAATCGGTTTAATGTTTGTGTTCTATAAATTTTAGATTTGTTCTTGTTCATTTCGTTTACTGATTTACGTATCCTTGTTGCCCTTTTAAGCGGATTTCAGGCTTAAGAGGAACCTACAAACAAACAAGATTATAGACTGCTGAGTAGTAAAGCATCCAAGTGGGTGGCATTACAAAATCAATGCTGCAGAAGTTTTCTTGATTCCCTTTAAACTGTCACCAAGGAAAGTTGAGAAAATAAGTCGTAAAACGCGCTACAGATTTAAATTAAACATTTTCATAATCTGCTTAATAAAATTAAACCACGTTTAACAATATCCCTGTACGAAAAAAAAATTAAATACAAAGTGAAAACAACCCAAAAATTGTTATCTACATTTGTTGTCATCATACACAAACACATATCCTGGAAATCTACATCAACATCATTTCAAAAAAAAAAGTACGTGCTTTTCTTTAACATATATCCTTTAGCATTATTTTATACATTTATTATATTTCTCATACAGGAAACATTATCCTTTGTCATTTCCACCCCCTTCCCTGTTGAAATCTCAGAATCTGTATTGTTCCGTTATGGAGTGAGGAGGGGGCTCTTCAAAAGTTTGTTATGGAAGTTTTTTTGCGCGCTTTTTTTTTGTGGGGGGGGGGGGGGGGGGGGGTAATGTCGTTATAATTATGCTCTGTCACCAAAAAGGACAATTAAAGTGTGTAATTTAATTGTGTCATAAGTGCATGTGTTGGTGTTTAAGTGTGGGTGTGTGTGTGTGTCTGTATGCGATGAATGTGTTGGAGAGTATTTATTAAGGTGTGCGTGTGTGCTTAAAAATTGTTTCGAAATTTTAAAAAGTTTTTCTATTTTTGTAACTTTATCACTTTAGCAATGAGGCAACCAGGCAACTGGTACTGCTTTTGGCACGTGTTGGTCCAATTTAATTGAGTCTATTGTTTTTGAAAATCATAAAAGAGTTTTAATACTATATAAGATCCTGTGAAAAGGTTATTCAGTTGCTTAAAATTTTGGGTTTAAATTTTGCAATAATCCACCTAAATTTAGAGAAATTGAGATGTGTTCATGTGTTAATTAATTGGTTATGTTCTGTATTTAGATATAAAAAGGTGTGCAAATGAATTTTTTTTTATTAAATGCTTAACCAGGATAAACGGTTGATTTGTTTGCATGTTCATTCCTTTCAAAATATAAATGGATCCTTTATGAAATATTGTCGATTTCTCTTGGACAAAGATCTATTTTTTATTATTTTGAAAACAACAACTAAATTAATATTTCCACCGGGGCTGTGGAGTCGCAGTCGTGGAGTCGCTAAAAAAACTCGCGACTCCGACTCCGAGAAACAATTTTTCAAATATTTTCCAAAATAAAAATTCTTCGAATTTTTTTTTCAATATTTTCTATTTTCAAATATTTGCCTTTTTTACAGAAGTTGACTAAATCTTTTGTAATGAATTATTTTTTAGTTTATTTAATTTGAGTTATTTATTTTGTTGATTGTTATTGTTCTTGATTAAATAAAAACGTTAAAAATGTGCGACTTTTGTGCGACTTTTCTTCTTGAAAAAACGGGGGTTTCTTCCTTTTTCAAAATTTTCAAGTCACCCCGATTGTAACTACTTGAAGTTTTCGTTATTTTAAGTTTTCGTTATTAGAGTATTTTGTTTATTATTAACAGAATGAATACAAATAAATAAAATATTTAACAAATAAAATGTTATGTTGATCCATTGTTGTCTTTGGTCGGAGTCGAAGTCGTACTTTAAAACTTTCGACAGTTGGAGTCGGAGTCGGAGTCGCAACTATTTTTAGACGACTTCACAGCCCTGATTTCCACAATTAATTACACTGTGGAAGTCGAAACATAAGACTAAGCGGTTGAGGACGGTTTTGCTCTAATTCGGAATCGAATTAATATAATAATTTTTGAGTTACAATTTCGGTTTCATACAAAATATCGATACCTTAATATAGAAAAGACTCAACTCATGAAAAAAAAATTCTACATTCTGAAAATCCTGTCGCTTTTTGTTGTTTGGATGCACATACAACGTGTTTGTAGCTTGTCGCTAATATACTATACTTGTGCTCAAACATAATGTGTTTGCTATTTAATATTACATGTGTGAGAAACAATGATTAATAGGCCATAATTTTTGGTTTTTAGACCAAAATGTGGATTTTTTTGTTGAAAACCGCTAAGACCAAAGACGAAGCAGATAATAATGAGACAACAAAGCAGCACATCTTCAATTCATGAAAACAATGCTTGAAAACCTGTCAATATGTTGCTGGGGTGATTATTTTTCAGCGTGTACAGGAGAACGAAATAAATGTGTTAAAACTGGGCATAATATAAAAATACAATTATAACTTACAATACAATAATAGCTTATAACTTCCTTAGTTTTCGTCTAACCTGCAGGAGATTTTAATACAAAGTGTATCAGGACGTATTCAACGAGAATCAGTAAATGCCTCAATTTCGAAAAATTATGAGTTGGGCCTTTTTTATATTAAGGTATGAATGTAGCATACATGGGATTTTTTAATTTGCATTGTATTTTAATTTGCATTACTTTATTTACTAAACATGCAACAGAATTAGCATTGTTCACAATGACAATTAAAAATTTTGAATTTGCATTTGCTCAGGCAATGAAAATGCAGTTTGAGAAATCGGAGGCCAATTGTAATGAAATATGGGAATGCTTTTAATTATTTTGAATTTGTTTGACTGCTGGCAATTCTGTTTTTAAAGTACTTTATATGTAGAGGTTTGTGGCTTTGATAGGTATTGCCTCATAGTACGTTCAAATTCATTAACATATATTCCATAAAATATTTGAAAACAAAAAGTGCCAGATGTGAAGGAAATGCTTTGAAAGTAAGAATTATCCAAAAAAGTTGTTCAGTGTGGAAAAGAGTAATATTAAGTGAAATTGATAATTAAGTGGAATTTGATAATTGAAAATGAAAAGGAGTAAATAAATATAGTTATGTAGTGAAAGTTTTTCTCCTATTTCTCCAAAGAAAGTCAGAAAATTACTTTCCTACCGGTCTTCTGAATAAAAGAGCCCCAAAAACCTGTTTTTAGAGGTAAACTTTCTTCCCATAATTTGAAGCTTAAAATGTTCGAAACAACTTTGTTGAAGAAATTTTAGCGGTACCACCAACCAAATTGAAGTTAGTCCACTCTATTAGTTAAAATAAAATCAAAACTTTGTGTAAAACCGTAATTGTAACTCAAAAAACGGCTCTATGAAAAATGCCCCAAATGCAAAATGACAAAAAAAAAAAAATAAACTAAACATGCCCCAAATTCAGAATTCCCCAAAATAAATTATAAATTCGCCAAAAACGTCAGCATTAAAATTACCCCAAAAATTGTGAAAATTTATGAAAAATCACCCAAATGTTGTTAAAAATACCCCTCAAACCAGCAAATGTTTTAATTTGGAAAAAAGTATATATTTTTGGCGGAACGAAGACGGGTCCCAGGAAATAACACTCCAATTGCAAAATGAAAATGGGCCCCAAACCAATACACAGGTTACAACAACTCGAAATTTGGGCTGTTATTTCGTACATTTGGGGTCCATTTTCGCTTACACTTGGGGTGTTTCTTCATTATGAATGTGGACCCCAATTATTTTTTGGGGGACATCTTCATTTTACTTGGGGTTCGTCTTCATGTTTTGGGGCGTTATGTCAGAAATAAATTGGGGTGTAATTTCTCGGGGTGCAATTTCGTATGGCTACTATAAAACTTAATGAAAAACCAACCCATAATACATTAGGCCCCAAATATTACTAAAAAGTAAATAAAAGTAAATTTTGATAAACTATATTTTACTGTTTTAGAAAGAAATGAAAAAAAATTTTCCAAGAAAAAAATCGCGCGATTTTTTTGGGAAAGATTTTTTGCCTACGGGGCTTCAACCCACCATCAACGAAAGTTTTAATAAACTATATTTTACTGTTTTAGAAAGAAATGAAAAAAATTTTCCAAAAAAATCACGCTTCAACACACGATCAACAACAATTTTAATAAACTATATTTTACTCTTTTCGAAAGAAATAAAAAAAAATTTCCCAAAAAAAGACGTCAAAAAAGGGGGGACAAATATTTGAAATATGTATTCTATTCTATCTTATTTTGTTTAATGTTTCATGGAATATATTTATGTATGTATAGTATATTCATTCTGAAATCAGTCAAATCGACGGATAAAACAAAACCAATTTTATATCTATTGGAGCCGATTTTCCTGGGGTGCAATTGCTATTCTTTAAAATTACGTTTCAGGAAAATACACCCCAAAGAGTCAATGAAATCTGGCTCCAAATTTTATCAGTATAAAACCAATAATTATTTTGGGGTCCTCTTGCGTTTATTGGGGCCTTATTTTTAAACGGTTTAAAACAAAAAAAATAAAGCCGCGGCCACTAAACTATTTGGGGTCGTGCTTCACAATTTTTTTTTGGGGCCCTTCATCATTGCTTAGGAGGCTATTTCATTTTGAAATTTGGGGCCCACCGTCATAATGAAAACAAACCCTAAATTTGGGGCCCATTTTCATTTTGCAATTGGGGTGTAATTTCCTGGGGCCCGTCTACCAGCCGCCTATATTGTTTAATGAAAAAAAGTCACAAATATTATTTTACATTTATATATTATTGAGTTCTGATATCACGACGATTTTAAACCACGAACGATTTTAAGATCACGCCGGTGATTTCGGTGTTATTTAATGTTTTCGAAATCACCAAGCCAACAGCTGATTTTGTTGTTTGCTTTGCTTTGTTTCTCATTTCCTTTGTTTCCCAACAAATGTATGTTTGTGGTAATATTTAATGAAAATTTGTGAATTTGTATTTTATTTAAACAAGTTTGGAATTTCTATAGTTCGGTACTACTTATATAACATCATTAAAAAACTGGTCGTGCATTGAAATATTCAAGAAAGAGAGTAAGAGAGAGAGTAGAGAAACGATGCCCTTCACTCGTTTTCTTTATTGGGATTCCACTCCATACGTAAATTTGCAAAAGTGCAAAAAGGATTTATAAATAGAGAAGAAAAAACCGACGAATTTGGCAACCCTAGTAGAAGAAAACCAAAAAAGTTGACGCGATTCACTCTAACGCATTTCTTTCCTGCGTCATAACGTGATAATTGAAATTCTGTTTTTTGTTTTTTACGGGTTTATTTGAACCTTTAGAATTTTATTGGTTAACTTGAGAAGATGATATCGGCTAAATTGGCGCCGTCACAATTGACTACCAGACGGGCTCCTTTTATGACATTTTTGGTCACTTCGGCGAGAACTTCGGACGACAGATTCTCGCACTCGTGTCGAATGTTGACCTTGAGGGCTTCCAGGGTCTCGGTCTTGTTTACGTAAACACGGGACTTCAAAAAACCCCACAAAAAAGTCTGGAATGGTTAAATCGGGCGATCTTGCGGGCCAGTGCAAAACGCCAAAACGAGAGATGAGGCGACCAGGGAACGCCGCCTTCAGAATATCGGTTGTGGCTCGCGCAGTGTGTGCCGTTGCTCCGCCCTGTTGTCCTCCACATGTCCTCCAGTCCTAATTCGTCGAATTGCGCCAGAAAAAACTCGGTTAACATGGCCCTATAGCGCGCACCGTCCACTGGTGACGTTTGACCAACGGCGTTCTTGAAAAAAATGGTCCGATGACTCCTCCAGCGGTGCCCCAGAAGCGACATTAGTAATGGTAATGACTCATTACTAATGAGCCTCATCGGTCATTATGATTTTCAAATCATTGTGAACAAAAATGCCATAAAACGAGCCCGTATGGTAATCAATTGTGACGACGCCCATTTAACCGATATCATCTTCTCAACTTAACCAATGAAATTCTAAAGGTTCAAATAAACATAATCAAAAAACAGAATCCAAGTTTTTCATTTAGAAAAAAAATGAGAGCCAAACAACATCTTCTTCTTTTGAAACACCTTGTATTTCTAAATTTATTCGGACAAAATCGGAAACGTGGGTCCCGAGTAATCACGACATATACACAAATTTCCAGTTTTAAGATAAAAAGTGGTTTTATGAGCTAAATAATTAGGGTGACTAGACACGTTAAGATTGTATTAATATGTTTACAAAAGTTGTTAAACTTTTTCATGGCTATAAGTATGCTAAATATTGTGGATGAAAAATTAGGATTCTCTTGAAGTTATGCACCAAAAAGTAAAATATTTTTTTTTCAAAAAAAGTCCAAGATAGTCTAAGAATTGGTAAGAATCGATTTTTTTTCAAAAATCTGGTTTGATACAGATATTTCAGTAGACTTGCCTTTAACCGAAACAATTCAGTGGAACGTTGATACAAAAATTTCATGCCAAAAACTACAACAGTGAAATCACTTATCAAAGAGTATAGAATTTTAAGTACAGAAGAAAATGTACTCAAGTAGTGGAATGCCAACAAAGAAAACGAGTGAAGCACGCCGTTTCTCTGCTCTCTCTCTTACTCTCTTCGTTGAATATTTCAATACACCAACAGTTTTCTGATGATGAAATGAAATGAAATTCCAACCATATTTAAATAAAATTCCATAAAGCATGTACAAATTATAAAATTCTGTTTTTTGTTTTTTACGGGTTTGTTTTTTACGGGTTTTTCATTTAGAAAAAAAAATGAGAGCCAAACAACATCGGATGACTTCTTTTGAAACACCTTGTACATATGTTATAAGTACTTCGCTTTCACACATAAAGTGTTAAAGAATCTTCAACGTCCTTCCGGCAGTATGGCCATTTTATTTCCTCTATATGGGCTGCAATACATTGTGCTTGTTACAACATTGCAAAATTTCATATGTTTAGATGGCAATAAGGCAATGTTGGGCTGTGCTACATGAAAAATAATGCAAAAAGAACTTTGCCTTGTTGATTTTCATTAATTATTGTTTGTGGTTCTTCTGCAACCGAATCTTCGTCCTGACCTTCAACCACTTTGTCTTCAAAATCAATTTCCTGTGGATCCGTCATGTATTAGTTTATTTTTTAATTTTTTTTTTAATTGCAGAAATGCTTTTGGATTTATTACATTATTCGTCAAGAAGAACTTCCACAAACTTGAAAAAGTTACCTCTCTTCTGGACCAATCGATCAAGGACTCCGTTGTGTGCCTCTACGGCGGTTGTAGTTCTCATCGAAAGTTTAAAAAGCGAAACGTTTTCGACTCCAACCTGGATAGCAAAAGTATGAATGTACATATACATATATATACATATATGTGAAAATTTACCTTTACAATCAATTTTTTTTCAAAATATTGTAAACAAATGTTGTATTTTCCATTGTTATCAAATTTATCAATGTGTTCCTTTACAATATAAAATGCTAACTTGATTTCTTTAGCAGGCACCAAGGGTAAACAAAGCAGTTTATAATACCAATCTTTCGCTTGTTTACAAAAGCGAATATATACTCCTAAATTACGGAACTAGGTCGTAATTTTATATCAAACTCCTTGACAGTAATGGGACCAACATCCTGGAGTTTTAGCTTCTGGGGATGTGTTGCCTAATGCCTTCTGCAGGCCATATTCAAAATCTGTCACACATCTCGCAGTTTCTATTTTAAATATATTATTATTAATATATTGGAAAACAAATTCGTATGACATCAAACATGTTTTATCCATTAATGTGTAAATAAGTGGAAATATCTGGAAACACAAAAGATTTTTAATAAATCAAATAGAAAGTACAAATTGTATTAACAATTGAAATGTGGGGGCGCGCCCATCACGCTCACCACATTGCAATCGCTTAAAAATATTAACTTACCTTCAAATCTAAGTATTCAAAGTAAACGCTGACAATTGGTTTGAAACACCAATAAGGCACAATTTGAAATGTCCCGTCAATTAAATATTACCTTCCCCCGATGGGAATGTTCACTTGAATGATATCAGCAATGGCCTCTGAATAAAATATGCAAAACGAGAAGTCTTTTGCAAAACTTGCAGCTTTAAAGAAATGTTTCGGATATGATGTATTTTTGGTCAATCCATAACGCTTGCAAATGCTTTCCCGATTAAAAGCTTTCACTATTTCCACAGCTGATTTTGGAGATTTCAGGAATCGTAGAATCGTAGAATCTGTAGGCCTCTTGAAATCTTGTCGATGCTAGTGTTTGAATCTTGAAGACTTGAAAAATATAAAAGTATTTTTAGAAAATAACAACAAGAATGCGTATTTTGTAAAATTTTAACATATTGATGACTGCTTCAATGCAGCACGAACACAATTTAATGTATTTGGACATCCAATGACTCCGACTGTATCCACTATATCTGATTTTAATGTCTGCATATTCCTAGAATTCAGAAATTCAAAGATTTTCATGATTTTCGGAATGGTTATGATTTTTTTCGAACCTAGCAAACGTTTTCACTAGGAATATATTCCATGCGTGCAGGACAACCCTTGATATAGCAAGTATTGTGCATTTTTGTTAATGGTTTGGTTTTGTATGCACACATTTGTTTTTCTTCTCTGGTATAAAGTAGGTTTCTTCCAAATTGTTTCCCTTGCACAAATTCAAAATCCACAGGCATGTTGAGGAATTTTGCCACCGTAAAAACACTTTCAGAAAGAAGAACTTCACTGACCAAAGATGGAACTGATAATGAAATTGACCAACTAATAATGTAATGTTTCGGTTCCACCGTTGGGTCAATAGATTAATAAGTCAATATGGTAGATTGTAGATTGTTTAGTAAAACCAAAGATAGAATAGAAAAATTTGATAGATCTAATATAGTATGCAAAATACCTTGTCGAGGAAGTATTAGTGAAAGTTGCACTTTGGTATATGTATGTAGGTACAACTAAAAATAAACTTAATACTAGAATTGCAGGACATAAATCAGATCAAAAATATAGACACATCTCAACACAAAAAACAGCATTATCATCACAGTGTGCAAACTTAAATCATTTTCCAAACTTTCAAGATACGTCAGTTTTGAATAGGGAAAATAATTATTAACGTCGTTTTATGTTAGAAATGTTACACATAATAAGGACTCCAATAGCGAAGAGAATAAACTTTAAAGCAGATACGGATAATGTTGCACAGAATTATAGACATTTAATTAGTAAAATGTAGAAAATTTCACCGAAAATTGTTTGATGTGTCATTCATTGAATTTGTTACTAGGTAACATTTTTAATATATCCGGATGTAACTTGTTGAATTTACCATTATGTACATATTTTTATCAACCAAATAATTTTTCTGGCTGTAAATTAGAGAAACTATTTCTACACAAAAATTTTTCTGGCTGTAACTTAGAACATTTTTCATATGACAAGAAAATTTCTTCAATTGTCTAACTTTTTAATTTTTTGTTATTGTTGTTTTTCAAATGATATAGAAAAAATTTTGTTTATCAATAGTTTGTGTTTTTCTTCCTGACGATGTGTTTATATCCTGACGATTGTATAATTATGTTTATCTTCCCGACGATGCTATCCAAACGGTAGCGAAATATCGTAGAATAAAATTAGAATAATATTTATTAACCGCTCGAACAATTTAATTTTTGAATACAATACGAAAGGTAGGATAAATCATCACTTATGGAATGGTATGTTGGGATAATGGTATTGAGGTATTTTGCATATGAAAACTGACCCAAAAAGAAAATTCTAAAATTATCTAAAAACTATGAAACAACTTTTTTGGTATATTTTTCATAATGAAAAATGCCCCAATTTTCTATGAGATATTTTTGGGCCATCTTTCGATTTTTTTTGAGGGCATTTTTCATAGAGCCTCAAAAAACTAATGGTGTAGTTCGATTCATCGGACCCGAATTAGGGTGCTCTCCGATCATGTCTTCGAAGTTTTTTATCAAAAACCATCAAGGTATTATTTGGTCTCTGAAGTTTGAATACAAACTCTACAAAAAAAACTTCAGAACATCAAAGGGAAACTTCTCTTCTTATTCGTGATTTTTTCCCTAGAGTCTGGGCTTCCCAATTGGATTTGCTGGCCAAATTTGATTTTTAAGAAAAGCAACTGATCGGCCTTCAGTTAATTTGTGTTTGGATGGTAGTTGCCTTCCTAAAATTAACCAGGAACGGGAGGTGAGATAAATTTTGGTTCCCTCTTTGATTTTGTATTTGATTTATTTTATTCATTTTTTCGGTTTTTTACTTTTTTGGGTTTTTATAGTTTTTAATATCTTTTTTACACTATAATTTTTGAAAGTGACTGCAGCGCGACATGCTAACATCTAGTGAGAAAATTATACTTTTTGACTTTGAACCAGTTTACGAAACTGTGATATTTATTCTTGATAAAATTCATTTTTGGGAAAGTGGTTTCAAACAGATACGAGAGCGCATCAATAAGTCCGTGACTTTTTGAATGAAACACTTTTTTTCCAAAAAAAAAAAAATATTTTTTAACATAATCTCATTTTACCTCAATACACTTAGTCCAGCGTTTCTCCAATTTTTGTAATAGTTCCCAAAAATAGAATTTTTCGATGTCCACAAAATAGGCAATAGGAGTTAAATCTCTTTCCACCGAGCCATTTCTTTAGGTTTGGAAATATGAAATAGTCACTGGGGGCTAAATCCGGAAAATATGGCAGATGAGCTACCAATTCGTAGCTCAATTCGTGGAATTTTGCTATTGAAACTACACACGTGTGCACCCGTGCATTATCTTGATGAAAAATACCTCTTTTCTTGGTTTTGGCACGAAGTTTCTTATACCACGTTGCGGGATGGGGGCTAAATGAAAAAATTGTAAACAACTATTTTTTAAATACTTTATTACAACCCATTATTATTAACTATATTGGATACTTTTGGTTTGGTTTGATTTAATGGGAAGTTTTCTAGGTGGAGCCTGTTTATTACATATCGTAGTTTTGAACCCAATAAAAAGTAGATTTAGAAAAGCCAAAGTACAACACTGTCAAATTCATGAAAAACAACCCTAAGCATGGAATTACATTTGGCGGCAGAAATTCCACTCGTAATTTTGGTTTGGTTTGTGTCTAGACTAAGATAGAGGGAGAAATTTCTTGTTTAATGCGAAGTTTTCTAGGTGGAGCCTGTTTATTACATATTGTAGTTTTGAACCGAATAAAAAGTACATTTAGAAAAGCCAAAGTGAATGAAGTTAAAAAATATTAAATTTTCTTAAATAAGTGTGTTTTCTTAAAAAATTCTCAAAAAAATAGAATATGAATCTCTTAAAGACGTGCATTTGCTTAAAAAAGTAAATTTTCTTACAAAAAGTACTTTTTCTTAAAGAATTTATTTTTTTTAAAATAAGTACCTTAAAAAGTAGATTATCTTACAACAAATAGCCTTTTCTTAAAAAACTACGTTTTCTTTAAAGAGTAAATTTTTTGTAAAACAAAATAACTTTTCTTGAGATATGGACCTGCTCTTAAAATTGTATCTGTTCTTTCGTAAAAAAAGCTTTTCTTCAAAAAAAAAAAATACCTTCTGTTACAAAAATTACATTTTCTTACAAAAATTCCTTTTCTTAAAAGTACCATTTCTTAAAAAAAATACCACGTTTTCTTATGTTTTCTTGAGATACGTAGCCTTCCTGAAAATAAGTAAATTTTCTTAAAAAAATAATGACGGGATGTAACGGCAAATCATTTTTTTTTTTAATTTTAATAAAAGAAGTACCTCTCATCAAAGAAAGTACCTTTACGGGGAAATATAATACATATTCTTACATAAGGGGCCTAAAAATATCCTTTTTTTTAAAAAAAATACATTCAATAAATAAAATAGTTCTTAACAAAAGTTTATCATTTTACCAGATCCATTTAAATTACAGTATTCTCAACAGGCGCCTTAGGTGTGTTGGAACTAATTAACTAGTACATAATATATAGCGAAAGGAACTTCGTTCCAACCGGGTGTCCCCTGACACCTCCTGTAATTTTTGACATTTTCGTGTGTATTGACCTCAATTGGCCGTCCAGAACGTTCAGCGTCATTTGTACTAGAGCGACAACAATGAAAGTCAGTAGACCACTTTTTTACCATTGAAATCGACGGTGCAGAGTCCCCATAATATTTATCAAGCTTTTCCTTGGTTTGGTCTATGAAGAAGGTAGACAATTTGATGACAACCAGTCACTAATTCCGGCCATTAAGGATGCTTGAAATCAAATTTCGCTCGATTACATAAATTCTGTTTATCTCTCAATGAAACAAAGGTGGTTGTACCTATTACTAATAGTTCTTAAATAAAGTAAAATAAATTAAAAAGCAAGAAAAACTGTTTTTCATTAAAATTTTATTCAAGTGAATCATAAAAAACTAGCACATCTTTGGACTTTTTTTTTAAATTGCTCAAAAAAACTTCTTTAGTTAAGAAACCACCATTGTCGTAATTAGATGTATAGCTTCCATTTCTATTTTAAAATTCTGCAATCGGTTACAAATTGCAAAAGATACAGGCTGCTGAATATGGAATTTTTAGTGCCTTTAAATAAGTGAGCCGGAGTGTATTTTATAAGGTTGCCAGTTTTCACCAAAATACTTTTTTTGAAACTACTGGCAGCATCTATAAATCAAGTCGGTAATTTTGGTACATTGACAAATTATTAAGATAGGCTTTTGTGGACACATGTTGTTGACAATTTCGTTGTTTTACAACTTTTTAAGCTGCCAAAGAATTCAGTTCAATATACATATATTTCTAAAACCTTCGTGAATTTAATTTCTTTAACAGCTTTTCAATTTCACTTTTCAAAAAGAAAAACACATACAAAATCTAAATCATTATTGAATTTGTTGCAAGCTCTAAAATGTTTATTGTCTGTCATTTATCTTCCTTCAAACTGTTGTACGGCAAATTATTTAAAGCTTTATTTTCCTGCGCGATTAAAGGCAAAAACGAAATGTTTTAAATTACACGAAATTAACATTTCCACCAACCGGTGAAAGCCATATTTTACATACCACATTCGCACATACCCATTCTAGCAATTTTAGGCCAAATGGAAGAAGAATAGCAAGTAGCGGCAAGGACGACACTCTACCACCCGCCATGGAAATTTCACGCGAATATCCCTTCTTTCCACCCGACACACACACGCACACTTAAACACCCACTTTACAGTAGCGGTATCTCTGTTCGTTGCGTTCACCAACACATATGTCTGCGCTGGGTAAATTTGTGTGTACATATTTGAATTTCACACATACTAAATACATTTGTATAACAAGAACAATAAAAAAAGATGGAGAAAAAAGTGTGGCATGTTTCATTGTATCTATTTGGCCGCCCTCGCGGTTCCCGCTGCCACTTCCATTTTGTACATTACATACCAAACGTCATTAACATACCGGAAGTGCAAACATTTTTTTCCCGTTGCTGTAGTAGTTGTAATGTTTCTGTTGTTGTTGTTGTCGTGTATTCCTTTTCCTTTCTGCAACTGCAAACATTTGCACAGGATTTGTGTGAGGGTGTGAGTGTAGGTGTATTATTGTGCTTAACTGGGTTTGTGGTAATTTCTTTGAAATTTTCCCCACCCCTTCAAAACGCCGCCCCCCCCCCACCCGACAGCTACAACAAGTAAAATATTATTTAAATTTCTGTACAAATGTATTTGACTGTATTTGTTTTAAACATTTGCCTTAATTTTCTTGTCGTTGTTGTTGCAAATAACAGACGTAAGAGAATTTCGAGTTATGTTTTTTTTTCGCAAAGAACCGAAAACGAAAAAGTTCAAGGATACTTTGAAAAAGAGGGAGCGTAGAAGAAAAATTTACATTGTAGGCATGTAAATGTTGTTTTCCTCGTCGGAGTTTGTGTAATATGCCTATTAAATATTAAACTTCATGCATCGGAAAAAAATCTATATGTTAATAAATGTGTGTGAACAAAATCATAAATATTTAAAATAAGTGCAATTTATTTGATCTTCCAATTTCTTTTCTAATTTGAATATTAGCTCAAAAAGAAAAGCTATCAGGTTCAAGTAGACAACAATAAAGGCCATTAATTCTAAACACATCCAAATTATGTCCTTTCAAATATCAGACAAATTAAAAATGTCAAACTTATGTCAGAATTATGTCCATTCAACGTCAGAACAAAACTAAATATTAGCTTGCAACTTGGAAGAATTTTTGCCATTTTTGTGTTCTAAATTGCGGTGAAAGGACGAAAAGACCCACAATACTTGGGACATAAATGTGGCGAATAAATGACTTTCCTATCGTAGCTCAATAAAACGTTAAAAGCGTTACAAATCTGAATTCTAATTTTAATAACTTTTTAAATAGTTTCGAAATTTTTTAATTACAAATTTGAAATTTTGATAAAGACATCAAATTTTGAGATAATTTTCAAAATTTTCTTTGGGATAATTTTGTAAAATTTAAATATTCTTGTTTAGCATTACTTGAAAGCAATCAACAGCCAATGTGAATGTTATGATTCCCGGACTTATGAAGGGTGTCTTTATAATTTTAAAATAAAGACACGTACTCTTTGAGATGGTGGTGATTTTTTTATTGCGTTGTAAAGAAGACATGTTCCGATTAAGTATGGAATAATATATCCGTCAAACGGTCCCAACGGCTCTGATGACAGGCTAATAATCTTTTGTAATGTAATTTTCCATGGCTTTTTCACAGAGATGTGGCTGTATCTCACGGTGATCAGGAAGGGAGAAAAAGTGCGATGAAAATGTCCGGGAAAATGGCTGATGCAGAAAGTTTACGTAGCATCTCGACATTAAAAATTCGCAAAAATCAAATCCTTCTTCCGAATTATTAACGAATATATAAAAATAAAAAAATAAATGGTTTCCCATTACATCCCATGAAGGGACCGGGGAGAACTTCTCACAATCACTGAGCTGTACGCTTTCCAGTTTTCACTCACTGATTGGGACCTACAGTTTTACACCGATTCCGAACGGTATTTTGAGAGGCTTTTTCATGGCTATATACTCGATAGTGTCGCCGTCACTATGTGAGGTGACCGCCGCCGAAAGAAATTTGAAGGTGGTCAGAGCAGGAATCGAACCCAGGATCTGAAGTATAAGAGGCGCGCACACTACCCATTGCACCACCGACGGCCACAACGGTGGTGGTATGTCAAAACGAATTTTTCAGAGCTTTAACTGCCCATCGATCGCTCGAAGTTCCCGGCTCAAATATTTCACCGGTTTTAATTTCGGTTTTTATACTCGGTTTCACATCCGGTTTTGTGACCGGTTTTTTTTGAACCGGTTTTTTTATGAACCCGGTTTTGTAGGTTTTTTATTCGGGTTCGATTTCCTTCTACCCGTCCCATTTTTATTTCAGCTCCCTATCAAAGGAAACGCGGGTTATACTCCTATTTCCATATAATTGATATAATTGAGGGTTTTGTCGTTTGGCGAAAGATCCGAAGTGGTCAGTTGTTAACAATCCGTGGTTGCGGTCGGACGTGTTAATTAGTGCGGGGTTTTTGAAAATTCGTTTATGAATCATTTTGTATCAGAAATCATATCGTTTTGCCCTTCAAAATGAATCCCACTAGTAACTCCACCCATGAAGATAATAGAAAAAAAATATGTGCCCCGTGTGGTAGAAAAATTGTATTTACCCATGCATCTTCGTTTGTCATCAATGACAACCTAGAAAAACTGATAAAACAGTTCTTATCGATTCACTTTAATCAGAGTGACGAGAAATATCCTTTGTCAATCTGTGGATCTTGTAGATTAACACTACGAGAATATGACAAGGAGATTTATAAAAGACAATTGCCATGTATGCCTAATTACGCTGATATAATTTTACAACCCTTCCGAAACCTGTAACTGTTACATTTGTTCGACAGCTAGATTCCGAGGTCATATCAAAACTCAAAAAGGAAGGGGCCATTTCAGAAATATTGTTAATAAGGTCGATGTATCCAAAAGCTATAAATCTCCTGAGAAAGAACCGTCCTCATTCGAAGGGATAACACCAACAAAATCCTCAGATCATTTGCACCTATGCGGGAAATGTTTGCAGCTGATTGGCCGGGGTATACGACATGAATGTAACAAGCTTTTTCAGAACCAGTACAGGGAGATTTTCTGTCCCTAAGAATTATTTGAAACATACCTCAGAGCAATCGAAGGTGTTGGCGGACGTATACAAGTTAGACTCGTTTGAATTTGAATGTGAAGGTAAGGCGAATATATCTAAAGAACTTCGACCTGTTGTATTCGCAAATGCTGGAGAACTGCTCGAAGCAGTTATAGAGAACAGTAAACTAGAAGGAAATTTTCTAATCAAAGTTATGGCGGATGGAGGACAAGGTTTTTTTAAAATCAGTTTGACCATCCTCCCTGAAAATTGTTCTCTTGACAATTATGAGGACTATGGTTCCACTTCAAAAGAAGGACCATCTTCATCAGGCAGCGCAAATAGACCAAGAAAGAGAAAAAGCTCTTCTTATCCTGCTGGAGGTGGCAAGGTAACTAAAAGACGTAAACTCACTAGTGTGGATAAACTGATAATGCTATGCTTAGTACCTCAGATCAAGGAATCTTACGAAAACATGAAGCTATTATTTGAGTTGACTGGGATTAATGATATTCCATTCAAATTTGTCGCAGACTTCAAACTTCTATTAATTATAAACGGCCAGCAAACTGCAACAGCAACCTATCCTTGTCCATATTGTTACATCTCATTAGAGAAATTGAGAGAGTCTTCAACATCTCAGAATGTCCCTAATACTGACTCCCACACAGGTTTGAGCGACGATTTTGAAGTAGAAATCCGCTCAAACTTGAGGACATTTGGAAGCTTGAGAGCTGATTATGAAAAATACTGTCGTGTGGGGAAAAAAAAGAAATTTAGTAAAGACTCTCCTATCACTGTCAATCCTCCTCTTATATCTGAAGAAGATTATACTTCTGTTCTGCAAAAATGCATAATTCCCGAGCTTCATGTATTACAAGGGATCGTCAACCATCTCTTTTGGCAAGGATTGGTTAAACTGGTAGGAGAAGAAAAAGCCCTGTTATGGCCAAAAAAATTACATCTAATTTCTAAAAATTATCACGGTAACGCATTCGAAGGGAACGCTTGTAAAAAGCTTCTAAAAGAAGCTGATAAGCTGAACGATCCACGAATTTATAAGGATGTAGGTATTTTTAAAATAATACCTTACATTGCTGCATTTAAAGCGATGAACAAGGTTGTACATTGCAGTTTTACTACTGGCCAAGTTGGTCCCTTGGTTGGCGACCATGTGAAAGAATTGAGAAAGTCATTGGATGGTATAGAAAACCTATCCCGTACGTTGAAAATCCATGTCCTTCTCGATCATTTAGAAGAATGCTTATCATTAATTGAAAATTATAAAGGTTTGGGATTCTGGTACGAGCAAAGCGGAGAGGCTATCCATCACAATTTTCTAAAGTTCTGGGGCCGCTACAAGGTGGCAGACATTCGCCATCCTACATATTCAACCAACTTATTAAAGGCTGTCATTGAGTTTTCTTCTCTGCACCTGTAAATACACATGTGATGTCTGCTTCCTTTTTTATTATTTATTAAAGTTAAATTTTCAATAGAAATACAAAAATAAAAAAAATAAAAAGTACAAAAAAATTAAAAAAAAATATAAAAATAACAAAAAAAAAAATAAAAATCTAAAAATGTATTAAAAAATGGAGCCAGGTAACCACTACGTCCCCGTCGTTGGCTCTGGGTTAAACCAAAAGTGTTGTTTTTAAATTCTTAAAAAGTGATAATAGTCTTTCATCGCAAAAACTATCAGGATATATGAAGCGTTGCGACTCTATTCGAGAATTCGTTTTGACATATATACAATTGTTGATAATTCGGAAAAAGGAATTTTTAATGTCGAGATGCTACGGAAACTTTATGCATCAGCCATTTTCCCGGACATTTTCATCGCACTTTTTCTCCCTTCCTGATCACCGTGATCTAAACGGTGACGCGTTGGATCTCGGATTTTAACCCAGGAATTGTTTCTGGTTTATTCGCATAAACCCGATGTTTTACAAAACCCCAAAGAAGTAAATCGCACGGACTTAAATCTCATGTTCTTGGTGGCCAGTTGACATCAGAATTCCGTGAGATAATTTTTTCTGGAAATCGTTGCTTCAAATCGATTGTTTCATGCACGGCGTGTCACATGGCGCCGTCTTGCTGAAACCACATGTCGTCCAGATCCATGCCGTCCAGATGAGGTCACAAGAACTACGATATCATGTTTCTGTAACTAATGCCGTTCACAGTTACTCCAATTTCGGCCTCATCTTCAGAAAAGTAAGGCACAGTCACACCGCCTGACCAAACTCCGCACCAGACAGTTGCTTGTTATGGTGCATTTGTTACTCATGGATTCCATGAAGATTTTCTGAGCTCAAATACGACAATTTTGTGTATTCACGAAGCCATTCAGATGGAAATGTGCTTCAGCTGAGAGGATGTCCTTTTTTTTTGAAAAATTGGCACTGACTTCGCTTTGCTCCATTACACTTTGAACGAGTTGCCGGCGCTTTCCAAAGTCCGCTGGTTTCAACTCCTAAGTAAGCTGAATTTTGTACGCATGGAGGTGGACGTGTTTTGCCAAAATTCGCTGTTGTTTTTGATATTTTGGGGTTTCGGCGACACTCTCGTTTACAGCAGCAATGTTTTCAAGAGACCGACCAGTACGTTGGCACTGAGCTAGAACAAAATGCCTGTTGTTTTTGGTTTGTTGTATTTGTTGTCGTACTGCATCTACCACTATATTTCTACCATGAATAGTATAGAGAACTTATTGCACTCTTTTTCCGTTCTCATGTAGAGAGTTTGACTAAAAGAGCGTAAACTAGTCTTTTTCTCTTTATATAATATTTGAATATAAATGCACCATTTCGAGAATAATATTACATAAAACAATACAAAAAGCATAAATGTTATGTTTCAAAAGGCATCAATGTTTCACATCAAAATTATGAATGGAACAAGTTAAAACAAAAAGAGAGTAATGCGTTTTGAATCATTCGCAAGATGTCGCCAGTGCTTTTGAGTCATACATTTCGTTCCATGAGTTCTCTATACTATTCAGCACTCTTTGGCGACGACGACCTGCTTGTTTGTTCGCTGCCGCTACATCAATATCATCATACTTATTTTCAGGCAGAGACAATTGTTGTACATCAAAATTATGAATGGAACAATTTATAACAAAAAGAGAGAAATGCGTTTTGAATCATTCGCCAGATGTCGCCAGTGCTTTTGAGTCATACAATTCGTTCCATGAGTTCTCTATACTATTCAGTACTCTTTGGCGACGACGGCCTGCTTTTTTGTTCGCTGCCGCCACATCAATACCATCATACGTATTTTCAGGCGGAGAATATTGTTGTACAACAACCACGTATGAGATGCTAACGCTGTATGTTGTTTGCATGTGTTCACTTTGATAGATTGCCCTACCTAATACATCAAAAAATGGTTTCCCATTACATCTTATGTATCGATTGGGGAAACCATCTCACATCCAGTGAACTGTGCGTTTTCTAGTTTTTACAGTCACTAAGTACCTACAGTCGTCGGTTGTGGAAAATGTAGTTAGTCTGTGCTGCTAACATCCTCTTTTGAATTGTTCACAGTATACAGTACAAGTGGTCCGAAAGGAGGAAAGTGCCCCTAAGGCCCAAAAATTCAAAAACACGGGCCCCTGAACTTACAGGTAAGTTTTGGTACTCGAAGGAAAGAAAAATATTTAGCTGAATTTTACGACCTTGGGGACACGCGATGGGAAAAAAGAATATGCAGTTTTGTTTGACTTGAGCTGCTTAGTCGGGAACAAGTTGTTCGAAAGCGGGAAACTTAAAAGTTGCAATCTTACTGAGAGACTCTTTCACGGTACATGTAGATCTCTTGTATTTCCACACATTTTGGTGGACATCCAAGGGACTGCACAGAATGTGTCAAAGTAAATATCAATCACTATGTTTTTCACTGTCTTGTCTTAAATTCAAAGGACATTCAAATATTTTGCACGCAACGAGGAAGTGCTGAAAAGAAATGGTCAATCTATGTTCCGATCTGTAGCATGTTAACTTATCTATCTAAAATGGCCCGCAATCTTTTCACATTTCGCCAAATTTCTAGGTTCTAACAACCATATCAGGGGCTGGCACAAGAGAATTATAGATTGTTGGACCTAAATTAGAGGTTACTACTACCGAGTTTGGATGCTATGTCAAACGAATCGAAAATGTCGAGAAAGAATCTCTGAATTAAAAGCTCATTCAGTGAGAATTTGTCAATGTTTTAATGTATTGAGAGAGAACCCACATACTCTAGACTACCGACTACGCTTCAAAAAATGCACACTGGTCTCTGTTAAGATACTAATAGCTTAAAGTGCCTACTGGGTTCATTTAACTTGAATATGTTACAGTTTAAAAAATGGGGTTGTCTTGCATATCCGTTTGGTTATTACAGTAGTTTGCATTAGGGCAAGTATGAGCGGCAGATTTTCTACCTGCTCTGCAGTTGGGCATAAAAAAGTGGCTTCAATTTGTCTAACATTGCTATGATTTTAGAATAATAAGAAGGGCAGTATTGTAATAATTAGACTAATACATCTGAATTACCTCAATTCTGAATGCTTTAAATCGAAAGTCTTTCATTAGTTTGTGCGGAAATTCGGGGTTATGGAAATTCATTTGCCTAAAATTTGCATTGTGGCCAGAAAAAAATCCTGCTTTCTCCAGTCTCAACTAAAGCTTTTCTTGCATACCATAAAATCGAAGTTTGACACGTTTAAAAAAAAATACCAACGAGCGTTCGAACTCACTGGCGACTTGTTAACACCTTTTTGTTACACGGTACCTGTTCGATTTTTATGATCACATTAATAAATGTTACATTGGAAAATAAGAAACAGCGTTCAATCATTTGATGACGTTAAATTTAAATTATATTAATACTTAAAATTATTTAAAGACAAGTGCAAGCACATGTGGCATTATTTTCTTTCTTAATATTTTTTGTTTTATTCCCACAAAAACCAAGAGAAACCAAAGCAACAGACACACGTACATACATTGTGGTATATTCGTAAGCCAACGAGTAGCAAGACTTTGCCTTTTGAGACAACTATTCGCTGCCGCTACATCAGCGTGTGTTTTCTTTGCAGTCTGACAATCTGTGTTTCGCCGTCGGACAAATCTGTGTTCAATATAGGGGTGGGTCACCCTTATCATTTAGGGGTATGAAAAATAGAGACCTACCCGATATGCACACAAAATTTCATACAAATCGGTTCAGCGATTTCGGAGGAGGTCGGACAAACTGTGTTTGGATGTATTCACTTTGTGAATGTAGTCCTTACCCGCGCCTGTAGATGTTATCACATCAAAATAGTAAAAAGGGCTGAAATGGGGCAATAATTTACAAAGCTCCTAAAAAGGGCTAAACTGGCAACACCCTAAAAGGGCTAAACTGGCAACACTGGTCGCCAAAGAGTATTGAATAGTATAGAGAACTCATGGAACAAATTGTATGACTCAAAAGCACTGACGACATCTGGCGAATGATACAAAAGGTATTACTCTCTTTTTGTTATAACTTGGTCCATTCATAATTTTATACTTTTTGAATTGTTTTATGTAATAACATTGTCGAAATGCTGCATTTATATTGAAATAATATAAAAAGAATAAGACTCGTTTATGCACGTTTACTCGGACGCTCTACATGAGAGCGGAAAAAAGTGCAATAAGTTCTCTATACTATTGAATACTGTTTGTCGTCGCTCTTTTTGTGACAAAACAAAAACAATTATTTCAGCAAGCTAAATATTGCTTTATTTATTTTAAAAATATTACACCTAATGTTAAAGCAGATATAAGAAAAAATGGAAGCGCAATAGCAAGAGAGCCCTCAGCACAAAAACTATTGGCTTTTTATTTTCCAATGTAACATTTACTAATGTGTTCATAGAAATCCAACAGGTACCGTATAACAAAAACGTGTTAACACATTGCCCGTGAGTTCGAACACTTATTAATTTTTTTTGTGTTGATGGCTTGCACTTGGACGATCATTCTTATAGCCGATGTTTACAATGAAATTCTATGTAAATGGTAATATATTATAACCCCAGCTTTCTATATAACGTGTCTTATTAATTTCATTCTATCAGATATCCATTAAAAGGAAACATTTATTTCCCAAGAATGATTGTTTTCGTAACCTTAAAACGTTAGCAGAAGTTTTTAAACTTCCATACTTGATCGAAAATTAACATAACCTCTATCTCGCATGATTATTCATTCACTTCACCTATAATTTTGTTACAAGTTCCAATTAATATTTTTAAAACGCAATTGATGAATTAAGTTGACGAATTAGAAATTTCGTTTATCATACTTTAAATTTGGAACCTTCAATTAGAACTTATAAACTTCATCTAAATCAAATTTTGATTATAAAATGCTTTAATATTCAAAACTTTACAATGTACAAACTTTCTTTACATCCCACTTTTCATATGATTTATTGTAACATTTCAAATGTAGCCACATTTTATTTCTATTTTTGGTAAATCCATAAATAAGATTTATGTTTTTTAAACAAAAATGTCAGGAAACATTTTGCGTCTGGCTAACGTATGAACAAAGGTTGCTGTAGTGCCATTAGTAGTGAGTGGTCTCTCCAGTCGTTCGCCGAAAATTCTAAGCTCAAATCACGTATACGCCATGTGGTACTACGATACGTTACTCAAGAACCCGGGCAACAAAACAAGAAATCTTACATTTTTGCCAAGATAGCCTCTTCCTGTTATAGCCAATTTTGTAAAATCTTCCCTCAAACCCTGAAACTTAACAAAACACTTGGAGACATGTTTTCATTGCTAAGGACGGACTTTAGGACAATTAGAAATAGCAAAGGAATATTGTAAACATGATGTGTGGTATAGAGGAGAAACAAAAACTCAAAAACACAAAGCAAAGAATGAAGAATATAATGGAAAATAAAAACAAAAGAGAACACAAACATAAGCGAATGAGAGAATGTGTGTCCATGTATAAGAAACAACATTTTAATTGAAAAACGTGACTGTTTGGATGCGAGTGTATGTTTGTTTGAGTGTAGACAAGCGATTGTAGGCCCTGCGGACTAAATTTTAAATGCCAATTTTAAATAAAGGCTTTAGATTAGATCTTAATTGTTGACCCATCTTTTTAAGAAATCCTTTTGTGTTTGTGTGGAGATATGCACATTTTCCTCTCTTAATCAAAATGTTTTTAGTTTAAATCAGGCATAGCGAACACATACGCCAAATACATCTCGCCTGACTTGAGTCGTTTATTTCTGCGACCGAAATGCGGCTTGTAACATGTTACCCAGTGGCGGAAGTCGCAAGGCTATCCACAAATAAGGCATGCGGAATGGTTCTTTTGTAATGCCTTCCTAAAATAAGGCCTGAGGAAAGCATGCATTTCCTCATCAGATCTAACCAAGAAGAAGATTTTTATAATTTTGAGAAACTTCTTTTCCGATTCTTTTTAACCCTAATTTAATTGGAAAATTTCATACAAATTTTAAAAGTATATTTTTTATTTAATATATTTCAGGGTATTTTAAAAATTTTCAATTTGAAGTTGGGCGTGGTAAAACTTTCTAAGATATATACATACATGCTTATACATAAATATGTAGAAGTGGATAATGATTTTGTGATAAAATTAATTATTTTCATTTCATTTTTGTTTAATAAAAATAAATTAAAGTAAATCCCTTCTAAGGCCTTCCTCTTTGAATGCCTTCTAAGGCCTTCTTTAGGCAATGGGCAGGGAAGGCCTTTCCTCCCCATCTCGCGCAATGTTAAAAAGAAAGGAGGAGGTAATGTGTAGTGAAGGCCTTCCATATTTTAAAGAAGGCCTGTCGGGTCATGATGTCAGGCCTTCCAGGTCATGACTTCCGCCACTGGGTAACTGCAGGAAACACACGTGCACACGAGTCCATACAAACTTAGTTTCCCATTCCATCCCATGAAGGGATAGAGGAGAGTTTCTCAAAATCACAGAGCTATGCGCTTAACTGTTCTACACTCACTAATTAAGACCTACAATTTTACATCGATTCCGAACGCTGTTTTGAGAAGCTTTTTCATGGTTAAGTACTCGATAGTGTAGCCGTCACTAAGCGAGGTGACCTATCGTCGAAAGAATTGTAAGGTCGTCAAAGCAGGGAACGAACCCACGCTGTCATGTACAGGAGTCCCGGACACTAACCATGGCACCACGCGCACACGACTGCTTTCGAAAATTGAATTTTAAGCGAACGTGCGCTTTGGTATGTGTGAAAAACGAGCAGTAGAATATCGAAAATTTGCCGACGAGTAAACTCATTTTACAACAAATGTTCACGCCGAAAAGTATGTCTTGTTTCTGGTGCTTGTCTGCAAATATAACGTATTTGTAGCTTATTGCAAATATAGTATACTTGTGTCCAAACACATTGCGGTTGCTATTCAATATTGCATGTTGTATGTTTTTGTGACTAAATATGGCTTTGTTTGTTCAAAGCTGCTGAAAACAAAAACCTGAGCGACGACAAAGAAATAACCAACAGATCTTTAATTCCTGAAAATAATGCTTGCAAACAGATATATGGTTCCTGCGGTATATTGCTGTGACTGTGTGTTCAGCGTGTACCAAAAGGTATTCCAAAGATCACAAAAACTATTTTACAAAAGGTTCACAAAATATACAAAAATATACTAATCATCATTTAAAACTTCCTAATACATTTTGGTAATAAAAAAAATGAAGTGTTAACACCTTTTTGTTACACTGTACCTGTTCGATTTCTATATGAACGCATAAGAAAATGTTACATTGAAAAATAAAAAAAAGAATAGTTTTTGTGCTGAAGGCTCTTTTCCTATTGCACTTCCTTTTTTCTTACATCTGCTTTAACATTAGATGTCATATTGTTAAAATAAATAAAACAATATTTAGCTCACTGAAATAATTGTTTTTGTTTTGTCATAAGCAGGCCGACGACAAAAAGTATTGAGATGTATCATGGTGCCAACAAATGGTAGAAGCACTAGCCCAGCTGATTTGAACTTTTTTCTGGAGAGAGTTTTTCTCTTGTGTCAAAGTTTGTTTAACTTTTGTTTGTATACAACCACCGTTCGCCTACAATTGAAACTTTTTCTCCGTAAAAATCACATAGAAACGATTTAATTTTCATAATTAATCACTTTCAAAATATCAACTAAATCACACGCATTTTGTAAATGACACTTTCCAATTTTGTACACACTTTCATTATTTTTCGATCAGTCGAGTTGACACAATATAGGCACGGAGCAAAAACAAAATGCCTCTTGTTTTTGGCTTGTGATATTTGTTGTCGTACTGCATCTACCATTATCTTTCTATCATGAATAGTATAGACAACTCATTGCACTCTCATTCCGCTCTCATGTAGAGAATCTGAGCAACAACCAAATATTATGTTCAATGCTAACGCTGCATATCTTCGATGCAGATAATGGTGTGTATTGTTTGCATGTGTTGACTTTGTGAGATTATACCCTACCCGTGCCTGTACCTATAGACGTTAACACATCAATAAAGCAATATTTAACTCACTGAAATAATTGTTTTTGTTTTGTCATAAACAGAGCGACGACAGCAAGTATTGAATAGTATAGAGAACTTACTGCACTCTTTTTCCGCTCTCATGTTGAGAGTCTGGGTAAAAGAGCATAAACGAGTCTTATTCTCTTTATAGAATATTTCAATATAAATTCACCCTTTCGACAATGTTATTAGATAAAATAATATGAAAAGCATAAATGTTTCAAATGCACCAATGTTTCAGGTCAAAATTATGAATGGACCAAGTTACGACAAAAATAGGGTATCTAACACGTTTTGAATCATTCGCCAGATGTCGCCAGTGCTTTTGACTCATACAATTGTTTTTTATTTATTTTTTTATTTATTTATTTTGTATTCAATAGCATTTTTGGGCACGCTGGCAGAGTCAGCATTTCAAAATGTACAAATGTTATTCAAAATAAATCACAAATAAAAAAAATATAGTTATAAAATTTTAAATTTTACACAAGATACTATTCAAAATTCTGTAAGAAAGTCTCAATTAAACCTTGAATGTTCTGTAAATTAAATACAAAATTTAAAAAAATGTGAGTTGCATTAGTTCTCTATACTATTCAGTACTCTTTGGCGACGACGATCTGCTTGTTTGTTCGCTGCCGCTACATCAATACGATCACACTTATTTTCAGGCAGCGAATATTTTTGGACAACAACAGCGTATGTGGTGCTAAAGCTGTGTGTTGTTGGCATGTGTTCACTTTGATAGATTGCCCTACCCGTTGCTGTAAATTTGGTTTTCGTTAGTTTTGAAACGCGTAAATTTCTTTTGACCACTTGTGGACTATGATATCTGGAACGATTAAGTCGGACAATCGCGGAGGCACGTTATACACGCTGAAGAAAATAGCCCCAGCAATATATGAAGGAAGCATGTTTTAATGAATTGAAGATCAGTTGCATTTTTGTACACTTGATATCTGTCACGTTTTTTCCAGAAGTTTTCAACAAACAGCGGCACATTTGGGGCACAAAAAAATATATATTTCAACATATAATTGTTTTTTCAACAGTAATATTGAATAACAAACATTATGTGTACGTTATTTTTGCATCCAAACAACAAAAGAGTAAACATTTTTCAGCGTGTAATCATCATTTATAATATACTAAATAAATAAATAACTCAGCCGAGGAACAAAGGACGAAATAAAGCGATCGTGGCTTCAGTTATGTGAGCTGTTGCGCCATCTTATTATGTATCTTAATATAAATGTTGATAATTGTAAGCCAACGGGGATGCTTGAACTCTTTTTGATCACATAAAAGAAACACTGTATTTTATCGTCGAATTGCTGCTGATCTCATACAAATGCCAAATTTTGACCCCGCATCTAGTTGCTTCTCACACATCAAACGAAATTTTGTGAATTCGGAAAAAATTGTAAATCATTTTATACCTTCTGCATGGAAAAGCTCGAATTTAAAATGAAATAACTTTTTTCGAATTGAATTGTTCTCGCTGAAAAAAACGGTATCTGACATATTCCCTCCATCACATGCTGCAGGAACCATTTGTATGTTTGGAGCACACTCTAGATATGCATATATTTGCAAGTCCCAAACCCATTGTTAAATACAGACATTGTTATATGTATTTGCAAAAATTAATTAATTACGAAACCTCGAAAACATCAATTCAGATTTCAGGAAGCACTACGCAACGAATTTTACCAAGAGACATCCATCTTCATGCGTACAGAATTCAGCCTACTCAAGAGCTTAGACCAGCAGATCATGCATAGTGCCGGAATTCGCTCAATGGATATTGGAGCAAAGTGAAGTCATCGGCAATTTTTCAAAAAAAAAAATCAATGAGTATCCGAACTCACTGTTAACACCTTTTTGTTACACGGTACCTGTTCGATTTCTATGAACCCTTAGTAATTGTTACATCGGAAAATAAAAAAAAGAATAGTTTTTGTGCCGAACACTCTTTTGCTATTGCGCTTTCTTTTTTTCTCACATTTGCTTTAACATTAGATGTAATATTGTTAAAATAAGTAAAGAAATATTTAGCTCAGTGAAATAATTGTTTTTGTTTTGTCATAAAAAGAGCGCCGACAAAAAGTATTGAATAGTATAGAGAACTTGTTGCAGTCTTTATCCGCTCTCATCTAGAGACTCTGAGTAAAAGAGCATAAACGAGTCTTATTCTCTTTAAAGCAATACCAAAAGCATAAATGTTTCAAAAGCTATCAATATTTCACATCAAAATTATAAATGGACCAAGCTATGACAAAAACTAATACCTTTTGAATTATTCGTTAAGTTGTCAGTGGTTTTGAGTCCTAAAATTCCCTCCATGAGTTCTCTATACTATTGAATACTCTTTGGCGGCGACGACCTGCTTGTTTGTTCGCTGCCGCTACCTCCAGACCATGATTCTTATATTTAGGCAGAGACAACGACCACGTATAAGATGCTAACACTGTGTATTGTTGCACGTGTTCATTTTGATAGATTGCCCTATAGATGTTAACACATCAAAAAACTCATCTTCCCCCATGAAGCTCATTTCAATCTGAATGGCGTCGTGAAACATAAAACTGTGGAATTTCGGGCTCAGAAAATCCTCATGCAATCCATGAGAAACAAATGCACTCACAACGAGCAACTGTCTGGTGCAGATTTTGGTCAGGCGGCGTGGTTGGGCATTACTCTTTAGAAGATGAGGCCTAAATTACATCGGCTGTGAACGGCAATCGTTACTGGAATATCATAACGGAGTTCTTGTGGCCTCAACTGGATGACATGGATCTGAACGGCATGTGATTTCAGCAAAATGGCGCCGCCTGCCACCTGCGCATGAAACAATCGATGTATTGCAGCAACGATTTCCAGAACAAATTATCTCAACTGGCCACCAAGATCATTCGATTTAACGCCGTGCGATTTCCTTCTTTGGGGGTTTATGAAATTTTGGGTTTATGCTAATAAACCAGAAACAATTCCTGAGCTCAAATCCGAGATTCAATGCAACATCCGTGAGATACAGCCACATCTCTGTGAAAAAGTCAAGGTAAATTTCATGAAAAGAATAACGGCCTGTCATCAGAGCCGTGGGACCTATAGACGAATATTTTATTCCATACTTAATCGGTATAATTCTTCTTTGCAATCCATTAAAAAAATCATTATTATCTCGAAAAATAAGTGTTTTTATTTTAATACGAAAAAGTGCATTCTTACTGAGACGTCTTTACATCCATGTAAAGGTGGGCCAAATACAAGTACCTTTTTAAATATGAAATACAATTAACTAAAATTAATTTCACTCTCAAGTTTATATCGAATTCTAGAAAAAATTCGAATAAACTTGCTTTATTTGGTATTTTGTTCCTTTATTAGAAATTTAAAGCATTCCGATTATATATGGAACACGATTTAATTCATGTGGCTGCCGCGGTTGGTTTCGGGGTAGCTCATCCTCTCTATCCAATTTTCCAAGACTTTGTTGGCAGTTTCTACTTCTATCTCATGAATGACGTGAACAATCGTTAAAGACCGATGCTATCGCCAACTTGGCGATATAGGAACGAAGTTCCTTATAATGAAAAAATTTTAAACATCTTTTTTAACCGTATTATGCTATAACCCAGTATACAACCCAGTATTATTCTGCATACTTTTAGGATTTGGTAATTATTACTAGATTTGTACAGTCATGGACGTATATGAGGGTTGTGTCCCTTCATGTTGGCTTTGTGATAGTCATGCTATTGTGAAGTGTGCTGGCTTCAATGGAAGGCATTATGACATAATTACGGCTAAGGAAAGCGGGCTTCGTTGATCATGTTGGAAGTGTAAGGAATTCGATGTTGACTTTTTTTAAGTTATTGCCTTTTGCGTTATTAACAGTATTACCCCATTCTGTGTGCTTGCAGTACATAGTAGTTATTTGAATTTTGAAGATTCATAGAATCAAATAGTTTCTGCAAAGCCGCTCGTGTTCAATTTATATTGCCGGCCCGATAGTACGCACATGTAATAACTAAAAAGTTGTCGCAGTCATGTCGCTAAAGCATCTAGCCAATACATACTTTTGTTATCGTAACTGAAGTATTGTACGTTATGCTTGATTAATATACCAGTTCCGCCACCCCTTGTTGCATCAATTCGATATTTTCTTATGATTTTATAATTTCTAAATATTCCATTGTGTGTATGGTATAATTTTGTCTCATTTAATAGGCCAATATCTTTTACCTACCTACTCTAAAACACTTACCTATTCTTGAAAAAATTACCAATTCTAAAAAAAATACAATTTCTTAAAAAAAACATATTCTTCAAAAAAATATCTTGTTATAAAAAATAGCTTTTCTTAAAAAAAATCCTTTTCTTAAAAATCAAATATTACCTTTTTTCCTGAAAATAAGTTAATTTTGTTAAAAAATAACCTTTTCCTAAAAGGAGTACCACTTCTTTAAAATGTACCTGTTCTTACAAAAGTACTTCTTTGCACAAAAAAGGCATACTCTTATGGCTTTTTGTTACAGAAAGTACTTCTTCTTAAAAATAGTACCTTTTCTTAAAAAAAAAAACATTATCTTTACCTCTCTTTAAAAAAGGACCTATATAATACATATTCCGGAAAATATAATACACATTCTTACAAAAAGGACCTAAAAATATAATTTTTCTTTAAAAAATACATTGCAGAAAAAAAACTTTCTTAAAAAACTTTTTTATTTTACAAAAAGTACCTTTTCTTAAAGTTCTATTTAAATTATAGTACTTTTTAACGGGCGCTTTATACGTGCTGGAGCTAACTAGTACATAATATATAGCGAAAGAAATTTCGTTCCTACCGGGTGTCGCATGACACCTCGTGATTTGTGACTCCTTTAGACTTTTTCTTGTGGGGTGCCGTTAAAGACCGATGCTATGCTATTCTGGTTACATTTGAATGATAAAAATCCTTAGTTACATTGATAAAATTCGGAATGTTTGTATTGAACGTTTATGAATTTTGGCAATTTGACTACCGATTTTTATCGGTACAGAATCACGATGGTAGTGAGGGTCGTTTATAGATAATTTCCATAGAATCGGTCTTTAACGATACGCCACAAGAAAAAGTCTGAAGGAGTCAAATATCGCCAAGTCGGCTGATTACACGATTAGCGAACTTAGTGCGCAAAATGTCGCTTGTTTGATGAGATGTCTGACATGGTGCGCCATCCTGCTGAAACCAACGATTTCCCAAGATCTAAAGTCCGTAATCATGGCTCTCTGATACTCAACGTTGACTAAAATAGGGTGTGCACCAGCATTTTCGCAAAATGGGTCAATGATGCTTCCACTCCAAAATCCACACTACACTGTCACACTGTGGTTGCATTGGGTTTTCGAAAATTTCTGATCCTCAGTTGTGGCAATTTTCTTCTTTGACATAGCCGCCGCGATATAAATGCGCCTCATTCGAAAAGGTAATTTTTCGAGCAAATTAGATGGAGCTTCTGAAAGGCCCAAACTGAGAAGCCGTAACCAAGTGGATGGCGTTTGCCTTCAACTGCGGAGTTGTAGGCGAATAATATGAGAACTTTGTGCAAAATTCGCCTCATGCTGGTGCCTGAAATGTCGAATTGTTGAGATCGATGGCGAGAAAGAAAGTCAATTCTTTCCGCCACAGCAGCCAGTTTATCGTACCGCACCGTACGATGACGGGGACAATGTGCGCCTATTTCATGAACTTTTCGCACAAACTTGCGTACACGAGGCGCGGTGGATGCTTCATTTCGGCCAAAACTTCTTTTCAACAAACGCCCAGTTTCAGCAACGCAGCACTCACTTTGGACATAAGTTTGCAATATTTCCCAATGACTCATTGTAGCCCACGGAGGTATGATACTGATTCATGTTCAATATTTCAAACAGAAAAAATCTATTACTGGCAAAATAACCCATGATTGATTGGGATAACAGTAATTGGTCCACTCGTTATACTGTAAATTTTATTTGGGATATTGTAAATGTGTTTACGAATTCGGTGCTATAACGAATTTCAGTGCATACTCTTAGGCGCGCTAACCATCTTCCTCACTATCACCATGAGCGGCCACCTATTTCCAGCGTAACCCTTAACCCACAAATTTCAAACGAACCATAAAAAACAAATTTTTAATAACACTTGCTTATGATGCTCGAAATCCTAGAATTTGGACTTTCGGAAACTTTTTATTCCTGTATTCCAACCATAAGTTAATAGTTGAAATCATTTTTATGCTGTGGAGAGAGTGAGATCACTACTCCCTTCCGGCTGTCACTGGGGTCTGTTTACACTTTGGCAACAACGTGTTGTTGTTTTAGTTGTTGCCGGCTTGTTGCGGCTCGCTGTGGCAACAATGCCACAAGTATAAATTTAAAAAAAATATATATGTATATATACACGAATATAAAACAAAAGTCCTGCTGTTATATTGTATTATGTGGTGGTGGCTAACACACAAAAAAAGAGGCTAGACATCCGACCACTCGAGTTGTCGCGGTGGTGTCGCTGCCACTAGTGGTCCCCAGCGGATAAGGTAGTGGAGGACAATACTCCCAGCGTGGTAGTGCGTGTGTGTTTGATGGAACACAAGTTCAAAGCGGAAACCTTTGTCAGGATGTTGGGGCATTGAACCAAATAATTATTTTTTCTTTTCACAAAGGTTTTTTTTTTTGTCAATTTCGCTGACATCGGATATTATCATTTTTCAAATTTTCAAAGGAATCAAAAAGCAATGTGGGTTTGATTGAAAACTTTGTTAAAAGAACAAAAGTCTGTTACTATGTACATTACAATGATGAATCTTATATAAGCGTAAGGCGCTTTTTCTATGATGTAAATAAATTAATTACCTTGAAGGTATATTATTCTAAGGCTAAGACTAAAATCTTAAACTAAAGGCTCATTTTATATTGACTGCATAAACATTTATATGATAATATATGAGAAGTTTATTCTAAAAGCTTTCTACAACAGAACTATTTTTCCAAGTGAAAAATGGCTGATATTTGTTGGAATAATATGAAATTCAGGAAAGCAAACTCACTGTCAGCACTAGTTTCAAACTGCGCAACAAGTTCATGATTAGGTTTGAAAGTACTGCAGCTAAACTGGTACCATCCGTAGACCAGATATAATAATTTACAAATGTGAAACTAGACAGTAAAAACAAGTTATTCACTTTCAAGACGTCTTGTAGTTTTATCATCAAGAACAAAACAAACCCAACATCAAAATTCACAAATCAATAATATGTACGATTTGATCGAAACCAATTCGAATTCACTCGTAAACGTAAGCGAAACAATTCAGTGTGCTCTATACTCATGCTTGTTCGTGTGCGGTTCTAACGACGAAGACACTCAAACAAAAACTGAAAATTTGTTTCAGGACAAACATAGTCCCGTTCGTGTATTTCGTCCTAGTAAACCACATTTTTAAAAACAAGTTTCGTGATCTTAACTCGTTGAAAGCTGATGCGCAACTAAGTGAAATCTTTCGTTCTGATATGGAGGATTTGATCGCAATGTAGTCATATTCACTTGAAAACGCAGGCGATCGAAATTCAATTCATATTCAGTTTGCTCTATGTAATTGAAATTTGTCGTTCTCTTACGCTCGTTCGTTCCCATCAGTGGCGAGGAATGTGGTGCAATTGTAAAAAACTTAAAATCCCATCACTGTTAGATATTATCTCTTGTTGTTTATCAAACTACTACGAAGTACTTGGCGACAGAGAGACTAATCGGGAAACTGTCGCAGCAATTTGAAACATTTCATTCTTGTTTTGGTATGTTCTGTGCATTTTTGTATGTGCATTTTTCGAAGCGAAGTTTTTTTTGAATGTGCATTTTTCGAAGCGAATTTCAAAACTGGGTACCTTGTATTGACATTGGGTGTATAAATAATATGGTGCTTGTTTGTATTTGTGTTTCCTGGGCTTGTATATGGCTAGTACATACCATACATGAAATTTTTTTAATTTGCATTGGATTTTAATTCGCTTTACTTTATCTATTGCAAGTGCAAAAGAATTACCATTGTTCGCAATGACAATTAAACAATTTGGAATTTACATGTGCTCATGCAATGCATTTGCAAGTTGTGGAATCGGATACAAATTTTAGTGAAATATTGGAATCCCTTTAATTATTTTGAATTTTATTTGACTGCTGGCAATTCTGTTTTTAAAGTACTTTATACGTAGAGGTTTGTGGCTTCGATTGGTGTTGCCTCGCAGTACTATGGAATCATAAGCCTGTACATACAAAATATTTGAAAACCAATAAGAAAATGCTTTGAAAATAATCAGCGGTATTTAAATTTTTTAGAATTTGTATTTATAGAGGTAATTAAAATTAAACTAATTATACAAATTATAATTGTCATACAAGTAATTTGTCCCTCATCTGGTACCTATCCATTGTGCCATATGAATCCGTTTCGAACTCGAGACGGACTCGAATCTTCGTACATTTTGTCCGACACTGTTTGCGTAGGAAATTCCTCTCGGATCGTTTTTTCTACTTTTTAGGATCCGTTCCGAACTCGTAAACTGACTTCGTAATCGAATCCGTTTCGGGATTATTGTTTGAAAACGATCCACTTGCGGCGAATCCAGTTTTATACATTTTTGCGGATTCGAAACGGATTCGTTCTGATATTATAATCACTAAAGTACATTAATTTTTAAAAATAAAAACATTCGTTGTCAGCAAAGTTTAAATCTCGAGTCGGAATAGTGTTAATAAAAATACTAAACAGTTGAGATTTAGTAAAATCGGCATTGATTTTGATTAGAGAGAATCGCCCTACTCCGCGTAGCACCATTGTGTGACAGCGATGAGAGGCAGGGTTAATATTGTTACGAACAAGTAAAAGCTTTTGCTTGCTCTTAATAACTATACTAACATTATGTAAATAACTGGGCGGTTACTTCTACGCCTGAAAGTATGCACTGTAACTATGTACCAGCTCGCTCAGTTAAGATAATTCTCCACCATTCGAGATGATTCTACAAAGATAAGTAATAACAACGACTAGAAGGTTCTTGAATTCGCTAGATATAACTACATTTGAGTATGGTGAGTTGGTATAAATAGCGGAGGCCTTTGGAATGGAGAGTTCACAAGTTTGCACAAACTTTTAGCTGCGCCGTTTCTATTTTATTACTCACTGATTGGGACCTACGGTTTACACTGTTTCCGAACTGTATTTTGACAAGCCTTTTCATGGCGAAGTTCTCGATAGTGTAGCCATCACAATGCGAGGTGGCCGTCGTCGATAGAAATGTTAGGTGGCCAGAGCAGGGATAGAACTCACGTTCTCATGCACAAGAGCCGCGCACATTAGCCAGTGCACCACCGACGGCCACATGAAATTTAAATCACAAAAATCTCTGTACCAAAAATTTTAAAATGCGATTTTTGGAGAAATATCCTTGCGAAAAGCATGCGTCAGGTCATGTTGTGACATGTTTTATATACCGTTGGACGCGCCATAAAAACCCTTTGGTATGCTACTAGTATTGCGTATATTGTCTTTAGCTAAAGTACATATCTTGAAATAACAAGAAACAAAATTACATGAGGTGTCAGGGAACACCCGGTTGAAACGAAATTCGTTTCTCTTTATATTATGTATTAGTAAGTTCCAAGTTTTTTTTTTTTATAGAATGTATTTGTTTTGTAAGAATATGTGTATATTTTCCCTAAAAGGTAATTTTTTAAAGAGAGGTACTTCTTTTATTAAAAGGTAATGTTTTTTTTAAGAAAAGATACTATTTTTAAAAGAAAGTTCTTTTTGTAATAAAAAGCCATAAGAGTATGAATGTTTTTTACAAAGACGTACTTTTTTTTAAGAACAGGTACTTTTTAAAGAAGTGATATTATTTTTAGGAAAAGATAATTTTTTTAAGAAAATGTACTTATTTTCATAAAGGCTACTTATTTGAAGAAAAGAAACAAAATGATATTATTTTATAAGGTAGGTAGGTAGTTTTAAGGAAAGGAATTTTTGTAAGAATGGCTATTTTTTTAAGAGAATGTATTTTTTTGAAGAAAAGGTTTTTTAAGAAATGGGATTGTTTTTTAGAATTGGTATTTTTTTCAAGAATAGGTACATTTTTAAGAGTAGGTACTTATCTCAAGAAAAGTTATTTTGTTTCACAAACAAAGGTACTCTATGAGGAAAAGATAGTTTTTTAAGAAAAGGCAATTTGTTGTACGACAACGTACTTTTTTAAGGAAAGGTACTTATTTAAAAAAAAATACTTTTTTCAGAAAATGTACTTTTTGTATGAAAATTTACTTTTTTAAGCATAGGTACTGCTTCAAGATAATGTATTTTTTAAGTAAAGGTACTTTGTTGTAGAATATGAAAAGGCATTTTTTTTGAGAAAATTTACTTTTTTTAAGAAAAGGCACTTATTTAACAAAATGTTATTTTTTTAAACTTCTTTCACTTTGGCTTTTATAAATTTACTTTTTATTGGGTTAAAAACTAGAATACATACTATATATTGGTTAAAGGCTCCATCTAGAAAACTTACCGTTAAACAAGGAATTTCCCAACATATGTTAGTCTAGACACAAACCAAAGCAAACGTACCCAATAGTTTATAATAGTGTATATAATAATGTTAAAAGAGTGTGTTGATACTTAGGGTCTTTGGTCGATACTAATTCGCATATGTAAATTACATAATTCAGTTTGTATATATACGTTTGATAATCAATCGATTGTATCAATTTAGGCAAACTAGTTAAGCATCTGATGATAAACTTGTCACGGAGTACATTTTTAAGAGTAGGTACTTATCTCTAGAAAATTTATTTTGTTTCACAAAAAAGATAGTCTTTGAAGAGGAAGTTTTTTAAGAAAAGGCAATTTCTGTAAGAAAATTAGGTTTTTTTAAGAAAATTTAATTTTTTTAAGAAAATTCACGTTTTTTAAGAAAATGTACTTCTTTCAGATAAGCTATTTTTTGTATAAAAGGTACTTTGTTTAAGAATGAAAATGTATTTTTTTTAAACTTCTGTCACTTTGGCTTTTCTAAATTTATATTTTATTGGGGTCAAAACTACAATGTATACCAAATATTGATTACAGGCTCCACCTAGAAAACTTCCCATTGAACAAGAAATGTCCCACCATGTGTTATTCTAGACACAACCCAAAGCAAAAGTAAACAATATAGTTGATAATACTGGGTTGTAGCATAATAGTGTTAAAAAAGTTGTTTAATTTTTTTTTCATTTAACGTGGAATAAGGAACTTCGTTCCAATACCTTTTTTAAAAACGGTCGAGCTCATGGGATGTTAATGCTAGATACGAAGTTTTTTGGGAATCATAGGGAAAGAAACCTAGGTACTTTTTGTGGGGTGGACAACAAACACTTTCCCCACACCATACAATGTGAGTCGGTTGTTGTTTAATTTTTTTTTCATTTAACGTGGAATAAGGAACTTCGTTCCAATACCTTTTTTAAAAACGGTCGAGCTCATGGGATGTTAATGCTAGATACGAAGTTTTTTGGGAATCATCGGGAAAGAAACCTAGGTACTTTTTGTGGGGTGGACAACAAACACTTTCCCCACACCATACAATGTGAGTCGGTCTAAAGTACATACAATCAACCCAAAAGTGTATTATTAAATATAACAAAAAAGTACAAAAATACCTGTGTTCTCGGTGATGTCAATGGCGATGTCGATGTCGATGTCGATGTCGATGTCGATGTCGATGTCGATGTCGATGTCGATGTCGATGTCGATGTCGATGTCGATGTCGATGTCGATGTCGATGTCGATGTCGATGTCGATGTCGATATCGATGTCGATGTCGATGTCGATGTCGATGTCGATGTCGATGTCGATGTCGATGTCGATGTCGATGTCGATGTCGATGTCGATGTCGATGTCGATGTCGATGTCGATGTCGATGTCGATGTCGATGTCGATGTCGATGTCGATGTCGATGTCGACGTCGATGTCGCTGTCGATGTCGATGTCGCTGTCGATGTCGATGTCGATGTCGATGTCGATGTCGATGTCGATGTCGATGTCGATGTCGATGTCGATGTCGATGTCGATGTCGATGTCGATGTCGATGTCGATGTCGATGTCGATGTCGATGTCGATGTCGATGTCGATGTCGATGTCGATGTCGATGTCGATGTCGATGTCGATGTCGATGTCGATGTCGATGTCGATGTCGATGTCGATGTCGATGTCAATGTCAATGTCAATGTCAATGTCAATGTCGATGTCGATGTCGATGTCGATGTCGATGTCGATGTCGATGTCGATGTCGATGTCGATGTCGATGTCGATGTCGATGTCGATGTCGATGTCGATGTCGATGTCGATGTCGATGTCGATGTCGATGTCGATGTCGATGTCGATGTCGATGTCGATGTCGATGTCGATGTCGATGTCGATGTCGATGTCGATGTCGATGTCGATGTCGATGTCGATGTCGATGTCGATGTCGATGTCGATGTCGATGTCGATGTCGATGTCGATGTCGATGTCGATGTCGATGTCGATGTCGATGTCGATGTCGATGTCGATGTCGATGTCGATGTCGATGTCGATGTCGATGTCGATGTCGATGTCGATGTCGATGTCGATGTCGATGTCGATGTCGATGTCGATGTCGATGTCGATGTCGATGTCGAGGTCGATGTAGTTGTCGATGTCAATTTCGATGTCGACGTAGAAAAAGTTGTAGGTCCGACGACTGTTTCAGCTTTTGCAGGAAATATATACGTACTATTTTGTAATGGTACAAAATGTAACGGCGTTGCTGAAATTAACATTTAGCCTATTTGTATGAATGCTAATTTGTTTCTTTGGTCCTAAGACTGCATTATTGTTCTCATGTTATCGTCGAAGAATATATGCTCAGGATAAATGTAGATATTAACTATCGATTTGTACGGCATAACCATTTGGAATAGTTGTAACACATCGAACCTGATCAGAGAGATGAGGAAAGAGCTCCCTAATCTCTTTATTGTATACAATGGGAAGTATTGTCCTTTTTGTATATTAGGGCTAATCGGCACTTAAAAAGTCCTACACTTTTGTCGACTTTAAGTAATAATATTCAGAAAACTTATTTCGCGGCCATGACAGATATCAGCTTTGTCTTGTGTTTTATTAAAACATCAGTGTAGTATAAAGTGCTGTCTGTTTATACCGAACTAAAGTTTTTTCCATGACTTTTGTACTGGCATTCATTTGTATTCCACTTGAATGTCCATTTAAAAATACATTTTCACAATGCTTTTGTACATAAACTACTCGGTCTCTCTCGCTTGATACTACTATATACATCACGTCGTTCATTACCTCCCTGCGGACAACAATCTGACTGTAAGGACTCTGTCGTTTGGTTACCAAAAGGATTTATGAAAACTTTTGTTTTTGTTTCATTTACAGAGAAGTGTTGAATGGCGACAAAAGAAATAGTTTAAAAAAATCAACACAACCGTTTTTATTCTTGATGTTTTTCTATTTTATATTCTGTATTTTTTTGCATTAAACTTGGACGAGTATGGTCGGGACTGATGGCCGGCAGTGCCTCGGTCAAGTTGTGTTGTGCTGTTGTTTGATGTCGTTTAGAGTGTCTTAAGAAATGTCACCTCTCTCTGTCGTTCTCCTGTGGGGCTGACTAAAGGAGAGTACAGAGAAATATTTAACAAACGCTTTGGAAATAATTTTGCATAATATTGTATAATAGATCAACCATGATGATGATGATGATGATGATGTACTCAAGTACAAGAACAAGTATTTCTACCAACAGCTCCAGTATTGCCACTACCACAACAACTTGAGCCACCATATTTTGGTTACCGCAGACAACTTGTGTCTTACCATTAGCTGATGTTATTACTGGCGTTACCTTTTGTAGCCAATAAAAACAAAAATTGAAATCCTGCGACTATCGCTGCTCTCCTCCAAATGACATTAAATTGTGAAAGTAACCAACTTTTGTCAAGGACATTTTAAAAGCCACAACAACAGCGGATTTTCATCAGCGCCATAAAAAAGAAGTTAATGCAATTTTCCTTTTTTTTTTATGGCTGTTAATAAATTCTTTACTTTTTTCTTTTCGCATTGACTTCTTAACGCGGTTAGAAATGAAATCAAATTTATTCAAATTCAAACATTTCATTTGAATTTTCTTAAGGGAAATGAAAGTATTTTGTTGTCTCGTAAAAATTTAAATGATAATGTCTGTTAATGTGAAATGGCGAGAAATGTCAATAAATTGTCAAAGTATTGCAGACAGGGAAAATAAATTAAAATGTTTGCATGTAAATGAAGTAAATGTCAAGTAGTAATGGAAGGACGAGATGAGTGACTTACATATATAAGAGAATCAGTAGTTTAATATTTTAATAGCACTAAGGAATTTGTGGAACTTTAATGAACATGCCACACATGTGGACAATATTCTGTTCGACCTCTTTAACATCTTAATGTAGATGTAATGGAAATCGTGCGATGACGGTGATTCAACCAACCTGATAAATAATTATCCAACATAGACGCAGACAATTCGAATGTGTTCAGTGCGATAGTTTCATCATCTTATGATATTATCACATTTTTCTTAAGTATTGTTTATGAATCTAGACACGGTTTGCCGATGAAACTGGTCACAGCGATGTTATTGATTGATTATACAGTGCAACACGATAAAATATATCCATCTACGGACGGCGCCACGAAATAACCCCCAAACTCGAAAATGAAATAATCCCCAAAAAAATCAGGAAAAACGAATTTGGGGATAACTTCCTAATTTTCGGGAGTTATTTCATTTTTAATTTGGGGATTATTACATAATGAAATAACCCCCAAATGTAAAAAGCCCCAAATTTTTTTGTTTTGCATAGTTTCATTGTGGTTTTGGTTTTGGGGGTTACTTTATCTTATTTGGGAATTATTTCATTTCCGCAAGAAATTACACTTTTTACAATAATGAATTCCTCTAAATTCTTTAATAATAATATAATTAATAATAACTATTTTGGAGTTTATTTCATTTACTTGGGGCTTGCTTCATTGGGGGATATATCTTTTCTATTTTGGGGGTTATTTCATTAGGCGTTAGTACCGACATCTTTTGGGGGTTCTTGCATTTATAATTTGGGGTTATTTTCACCTTGTTTGGGCTTTATTTAATTTTTCAATTTTGGGGGTTATTTCATTTTTCATTTTGGGGGTTATTTCATTGGGGAGTATTTCATTTTCGAGTTTAGGGGTTATTTCGTGGCGCCACTACGTGATCAAGGTCCAAAAACAAAAGACCAATGTCTCCCAGTTTTGCCCAAAGTCATGCACTTTTGTTTTGTGGGCCCCAAAAAATTTGGGGCCTCGGTGTCATTTTTGCAAAAAAGTGAGAATTTTGTCAGGGTCATATCTTGCAAACCGTTTGGAATTTTGATTTATTCTCTGAGGGAAAGTTGTAGCTCTTGTCACAAGGAATAAAAATAGTTAACATATAAAATCAAAAAAAAACATCATCTTCAAGGTCAAAATCGCAAAAAACTTTTAAAAAAAATCCATTTATTTTACCTTTTTCTCCTGTTCAGGTCCATAGGTAGCAAACGGTTCAACTTTTAAAGAAACAATCAACTACAGAACTATACCTAAGATCTCCATAAACAACTTTGTAGACCCTATAAACTTCCTAGAAATGATTCTCAACATCGTTTAGGTAGCCGCAAAAGTAAAAAATTTCCCGAAATTTTTTTAATTTAACTGTGTGTAATTTTTTAAGACATGGAAATATAATCATATACGGACACCACTACGTGCTAAAGGTCAAAAAAAAAAGAGCCGTGTCTCCCAGTTTTGCCCAAAGTCATGGACTTTTATTTTATGGGCCCCCAAACATTTGATGGCCTCGGTGCAACGAAAATTGTGTGAACTTGTGTAGCGTATGTACGAACATAACAATGTACGTATGTTAATTTGACTGTTGCTTTGAATTCTCTTTGTTTTTTATGGGAATAAAACAAAAAGTATTAATCAAGAAAATGATGGCACATTTGCTTGCACTTGTCTTTAAATAATTTTAAATATTGATATTATATAAATGTAACGTCATCATATGATTGAACGCTGCTTTATATTTTCCAATAAAACATTTGATAATGTGTTCATGGAAATCGGACAGGTACCGTGTAACAAAATGGTGTTAGCACATCGCCCGTGGGTTCGAACACTCATTTGATTTTTTTTATAACAAGAACTACAACTTTGTCTGAGAAAATAAATCAAAATTCCGAACGGTTTTCAGGATATTAGCCTGAGGAAATTATCACTTTTTTGCAAAAATGACACCGAGGCCCCAAATCTTTGGGGGACCATAAAAAAAAACCGCACGACTTTGGGCAAAACTGGGACACACGGGTCTTTTTTTTTTTTGACTTTTATCATGTAGTGGTGTCTGAATATGGTTAAATTTCCATGACATAAAATATTACACAGTGTTATTGACTGGTTTCCAGGTTATTGATTTTCATGAAGGACAATATTGTTAGATTTTGTTCCTTGTCAATATATTTCGTTTCTAGTATATGAAACAATTTATTATATTGAAAATCATATTTTAAGACACAAAGCTAAACATTTCTTGCCACATGCCATTCATTCAATTATAAAAATGAATTTATTTTTTCCCTTAACTTGGTGTCTTTTTAAATAGCCCTAAGATGTTTTCATTATTAAAAGCCAGACAATAAACAAATAAGTCAAATAGCAAAGAAATGTATCTGAAAATCTACGAAATCCAAATTGAGGTACTCATGGCTAGACACACATACACACACGCATTTTCTGATTTCTAAGCTCATGTTGACACAGGCATATCCATCCATTTATACAACTATCACGATATGCACACACAGTTGTAATGATTTATGACAAGAATATCTTTTTGTTCTTCCTCATCTTCATCTTCTAATTATGACAATGAAATAAATTTATATGGAGAAGAAAAATAAAGAAATTGTGCACAAAATGCTACATATTTGTATTATCCTTTAAGGCTTAACGCAAAGGGGATGGGTCTAGAGAGCTAGAGAGCAGCGATAGACATTGGACAACAATAGATTAATCGGGCATTTAGGTTAATGGGATGTTTGGGTTTATTTACCGAAACTGTATTAAAGCTGTTAAGATAATGCGAACAGAAATGTGGACAAATTTATTCAAACAGGACATTGAAGAGAAATTAGTCTGAGAGATATGGACGAATTTCAAAGTAAAAACTGAAAATTAACTATAATTTAATAGATGTAATAATTAAAATTTATATGAAATAATTTATAATATTGATTGATATTCCAGTAAAAAAAAGTATTTAATGAATGAGGAGAGAGAATGAATTTTACTGGAGACCTGAGGGCATGCCTTTCGGAACAGTGGAGTCGATCCATCCAGCGGCTTGGTGAAAGTAAGGTTGTGGCTCTTAATATTTCCAAGGCCATTGACAGAGTATGGCACGATGCAATCTTGTCAAAGCTCGCTGCTGTTGGTGTCGGTGATAACTTCACTGGAGTGATAACTTATATCGAGTTTCCTCAGAGATCGCACTATTCAAGTTTTTGTAGGTAGGGTTTCATCCGACGAGCATAAATTGACTGCAGGTATAGCACAGGGTATACAGGTATTTCCAAGGCCTTTGACAGAGTATGGCACGATGCACTCTTGCCAAAGCTCACTGCTTTTGGTGTCGGTGATAACTTCACTCGATTTATATCGAGTTTTCGCAGAGATCGCCCCATACAAGTTGTTGTAGATGGGGTATTATGCGACGAGCATAAATTGACCGCAGATATACCACAGAGCTCTGTAGTTTCTCTTTCTCCTTCTCTTTTTCTTATTTTCATTGACGATCTCCTAGGTAAGACTATAAATCCAATCTACTCTTTTGCGGATTCATTCGACCGAAGGCCAAGTCTTCAAGAGATTGAAGTCAAACTCCAGACGTTGAAAGAAACACTCGACCTCCATCTGGTGTCCATTGTTAAATGGGGTCGAATGAATAGAGTAGATTGTAATGCGGATAAGACCCAGTGTTGTTGGTTGTCGCATAAGCTTTCTGCTGACCCAGGTGTGTCGTCATTACCTATGCACCGTCTGGATATTGATGAATCACATGGTCTTGATGTTCTGGGCATGAAAATACAATGCCATGTCCGGTGGGCAAAACATGTACTGGAAGTGTCGAAAGATGCATTCAAGTGTCTAGGCTTTTAAAATAAAAAAAAAGTGGTGCAAAAAATACTTGAGTCCATCTGGTCTGCTCAATATTTACTCCACCTACATCAGGCCAAAGATGGAAGATAACATCCATATATTGGCAGGTGCTCCTAGGATTTCTTTGAAGCTTCTCGACCGTGTCCAGAGGAGAGCGACGGTGTTGATAGGAGATAGTAGGGTATCCAAATCCATTGCCTACCTTGAGCATCATCGAAATATGGGTTGCGTGTCTCTGTTCTGTCGATACTCTCACGGTATGTGTTCCTCGGACATCCGACGGCTTATGCCAGGCGTGAGGATATTTAGCCGAAGTACGAGGCTTTTTATCGAGTAGCTGGTTTTCCACAGACATGTGGATATATGTATCTGACAGATGACGCGTTGGATCTCGGATTCGAGCTCAGGAATTGTTTCTAGTTTATTCGTATTGTTTCTGGTTTATAAACCCGAGATTTCACAAAACCCCAAAGAAATAAATCGCTCAGTGTTAAATCGCATGATCTTGGTGACCAGTTGATATCAGAATTTCTTGAGATAATTTGTTCTGGAAATCCTTGCTGCAATAAATCGATTGTTTCATGCGTGGTGTGGCATGTGCCGCCGTTTTGCTGAAACCATTTGTCATCTGGATCCATGCCATCCACTTGAGGCCACAAGAACTGCATTATCATGTTCCCGTAACGAATGGCGTTCACAGCCATGCCAATTTCGGCCTCATCTTCAAAAAAGTAAGGCCTAATCGTTGTGGGTGCATTTATTTCTCATGGATTGCATGAGGATTTTCTGAGCCCCAAACTTGACAATTTTGTGTATTCACGAATCCATTCAGATGGAAATGCGCTTCATGCACCAAAATCGTCTATCTTTGTTTTCAGACGTCCTTTTTGTTCTTTTTTGAAAAAAGGTCAAGAAAACTGCACCAAAATAACCGGCAAAATATCCAAATTTTCTTCCAATTTATTTTGAAATAGATTTTATTACAGGAGTTTACAGACGTCGACACTATTTAGCCATGAAGACGTTTCTCAAAATACCGTTCAGAATCGGTGTAAAAACTGTATGTCCCAATCGGTGAGTACAAAAACTACAAAGATCACAGCTCACTGGTTGTGCACACCTATCCCCAATTCCTTCATGGGATGTAATGAGAACTCATTTAGTTATTTGCCAGTCATTCTATGAACCTGGGATCAAAAAGTTGCCTCAACGATGGCAGAAGGTAGTTGAACAAACTGGAACCTACATTATGGATTAAAATTAATTACTTGAACTAAATAATTGAAAATAACGTTGTACAAAAAAACCCCAAATTACTTTCTAGATAAACCAATATTTATATCTCATGCAAACAATTTTGACTTGAAATTAAAATTTTTATAGAAAGACATTAACAGCAAGAACAATTCACCTGGAGGCTACTAAAACCCCATAAAGCGGAGAGCTGCTGATCAAATAGTCATCGTAATAGTTATGAAACAGTCTTCATTAAAACTTCTTCATTAATCCCATGAAGTTTTTTCGGATTCGGTTGTGACAACCATTAATATAGTTATCGCAAACTATAATTCGGTTGACTCACCCTATAATTCGGTTATCACAACCTCTAATGCCATTGTGACAACGTGCAGCACATTTCTGGCAACGTGTAATTCCACTGACAACCTCTAATTCGCTTGTATCAATCTCACAAACTTTAATTCAGTTGCGACACTTTTAATTTGGTTGATGCAGCTTCTGCTTCAGTTGTGACAACCTCTAATTCGTTTGCGATAACCTTCAGTTCGGTTGTGATAATCTAAATGCGTAGTGCCAACCTTTAGTATGAATGTCATAAATTCTAATGCGGTTGAGATGACTTCTAAACAACCTTGTGGACAATACAAAAAATTCTTCAATATAGAAGATAACCTACAAAAAAAGTTGTTGGAGTATATTTGCGGGACGTACCAGTCATTCTTTGAATCTGGGATCATAAGGTTACCTGATCGATGGCAGAAGGTTGCTGACCAAAGTGCCACCTACATTATAAGTAAAAATTAATTATTTGAACAAAATAATTGAAAATTTATTTGAAACAAAAAAAACCGAAATTACTTTCTTGCCAGCCCAATATTTATATAGTCAGCGTGTAACATATATTTGCTTTGTAATCAAACAATTTTGAAAATAAACAGACAATTACGAATTGCAATAAAGCCTATTATTTTTTAATGTAAATTAAATCTTAACACGAATTCTAAGGACCTTATTCATTAAAAGTTGTGAGAGATTTGAGAGACAGTTTATCACACAAAAACCGTCTCTCAAACTTCTCACAACTTTTTCTGCATAGGGCGGAAAATCTGTGGGAAATCCTTAATTCGTAATCATTTCACTTAGAATATTTTATTTTTTAAGGATGGTATTTGTTTCTCAGAATTTGCTTCGAGTTATGCTTTAAATATTTGTGTAGCTGATATTTTTATTACCTCAGACTTTATCTTCTTCAAATTATCTTAAACTTGAGATGATAAATGAGGATACCTTTGTGAAAAATATCAATCAGAAAATAAACTTCAGCTACATGATAACTAAATTACAAAAATATTAATATATTCTTAGAAGAATTGCGAGGAAAATGTTTCTTCATTGAAAATTAAAGAAAATACTGAAGTTTAAAAGGGAAAACAACAGAAACATCAATCATAAGTCAAGACATATGGCCAGCACAAACATAAATGTAATGTTACACAAACACAATATGGGATACACACACACACACAGGCAAAGAGAGAGAGAGAGCGAACTTGTAACTGTTGTGATGTTACTATAGTATGTAAGGACTGCAGTGTAGTATCCTCAGACAACACACACACACACGTGCAAACACTACTAATACATACTCACTTATACATATATACATTGAGTAAAACGTTAACATGAATATGAATGTGTTATAATGATGGAACCGATTTAGACGAGAGAACAAACAATACAACTCCAACACTCAGTCACTTTCCGCTATTCGTTTGCGTATGTTTATTTGATGCTGATTCTCTTATCTGCATGAGGAGTGAGTGACGCGAGAGTGTGTGGGTGTGTGTGTGTGTACGTATATAGATCCTTTTACACACATTTAAATCCCATAAAGCATAGAAGGAAATGACTATAAAACAGCAAACAAGTAACGGAAATGAACTCAATATTATTAAGGAAGCCAAAGACGAAGATGACGAAGACGTCAACGACAACGACAACTGGCGCTGATGAAAAAGAAAAAAAGGCGTTAAGCAAAGAACAAAGAAAACAGGCAAAGAAAATATGGCCTAGCATATGTGTAGAGGTGTGTAGAGGTAGTACATGTGGGTGGATTTGAAATTTGTATGTTTGAGGCCACCATAGTAACTAATGCGGTGGCGGTTTTGACATCTTTGTTTTCCTTTTTATTGTACAAACTTGGTTTCATTTTCGTTTTTTTTTTTGTTTTCATCTGTTTTGTTGGCTTTTCCTCAACCAAAGGGACTTTATCTTTATATCGTCATAAAGATATTATTCCATTGTTAGGTTTTATGCTTTTAGAATTGTCTGAGTGTGTGTGTGTGTGAGAGTTGTTGATGATGAATACTGCTATGATGTAATATGCATTTCAAGACGATGACATATGGTTGAAGTGCGTGTTTGCCTACAAGTTTATATTATACATTTGATGAAATAGTGACATATGTGCTGGGCAAGTCATTGCGTGGTAGTACACGAATAGTATGGCTCACTACGTGTTGCTGAGGATGGGTAGTATTATTCAAACAGGGGAAGTGGATGTATTTAAACAGTCATTTGAGATGACTGAATTGTTGCAAAAAGGACTTTAATAAAGTCAGCAAACGCTACATTTGAAAGTATTTCCTTTAATTTCGACTGTCTTCTCATGGCCTTTGCTTTGCCTTTTAGTAACATAGTTTGGCTTCAATTTCCAAAACCAGTTATATTAAAATATTCCCCTCGTTAGTAGTATCAGTCTTGCCGCAATTCGGTAGCTGGTTAGCATATTAATATTTTGTTACCGGTGGTCACGAAATAACGTCCGTTTTACGAGTAGACACAGCGCTTAGAAGTTGTGATCTTCATTATACTTTTTACATGCGATAACGAAATAATGTCCTTGTTGCCATTAGACGCACCATTTATGAGTTATGAGTATTTAAATATTTTTTTTCGGTGATCAGTAACTAACGTCCTTTTTGCAATTAGATACACTGTTTAGGAATTATGAGCATTTTTGTATTTCTTAAATTGTGATCACGAAATTTCATCCTCTTTCCGATTAGACGAATCGTTTCCGAGTTATGAGCATATTAATATATTTGACCGGTGGTAGTTGGTTGGTTTGTCCACGTGGTAGCGAAAGATGCTATTTAGCACCAACTAGAAACAATTAGTGCCTTGGGACACCGTTTTGCATACCACATCACTCCCGAAAGTCTAATGTAGAGTGTCTATATCCAACCTGTTGATCGGAGATACCTCATTAGATCCGCTAGATCTATATCATGTATCTCAGAGAGGTTGTGTAGTAAGGGACGACCTATAGTCTCTAGACGTCTATTCATTAGAGCCGTACAACTGCAGAGGAGATTTCCCACCGTCTCCTCCTCTTCTGCGCCTTCGGAGGCACTGCAGTGGGCATTATATGGAAGACTGAGCCGTCTTGCCTGATTACCGATTGGCCAGTGTCCGGCCAGCTCGGCAATTAGTCTTGATATGTTCCCCCGATTTTGCTAATTAGGAACTTAGTCCGTTGAATGTTATATGTGTTTCTAGATATTCTATCACATCTGGTCTTAACTCGTTCAAGGTAATGCAGGAAAATACCTCTTTTGACCGACCCTGTAGGCTCTGCGACTGACACCATATGGAGTTCGATGGAATAGGATCCAGCCCTGGCTAGTTCGTCTGCCCTTTCGTTCCCAAGGAGACCCTTGTGGCATGGTATCCAAGTAAAATCCATATTGGCCAGTCGACCTAGCTCGACAAGTTTTCCCCTACATTCACTAACGCGTTGAGATGCAGTAGTTTTAGATTTAAGTGATAGGACATTAGACTTATTGTTTAGGAGTTATGATCATTTTTATATTTGTTGCTTACGATAACAATATAACGATTTTGTTGCGATTAGACGCACCGTTTAGGAGTTGTGAGCATTCAATTATATGTTACAGTGATCACGAGCTAACGTCCTTTTTGCAATTAGACGCACCGTTTACAACTTATGAGCATTTAAATATTTCAAGCGGTGATCACGAAACAAACAATTTTTGCTACTAAACGCACCGTTTTGAAGTTATGAGCATGTTAATATTTTTTTCCTGTGATCATACATAATGTAATTTTTGCGATTAGACCCACCGTTTAGGAGTTATGAGTATTTATACTCGATGCACAATTAAAATTTTTCTAGAAAGACATTAACAGCAAGAACAATTCAGGCAACTGAAACCCCTAAATCGGAGAGTTATACACTGGGCACCCGGAGAGCTATTCACTGACCGTAGTAGTTATGAAACATCCTTCATTAAGACTCCTTCATTAAACCCATGACATTTTTCGAGATTCGGTTATCAGTTGTTACAACCTCTAATTCGTTTGACACAACCTCTAATTCGGTTATCACAGCCTTAAAAGCGGTTGTAACAAAGTGCAATACATTTCTGACAACGTATAAATCCTTTGACAACTTCGAAGTCGCTTGTGTCAACCTCTGTCACAATCATTAATTCAGTTAAGACACCTATAATTCGGTTGGGACAGCTCCTACTTTAGTTGTGACAACCTCTAATTCGGTTGAGGGACCTCATGAGAACCTCAGTGCGTTGTGCCCGCCTCTAATTCGACTGTCACATATTCTAAAGCGGTTTATATAATTTCTAGACAACTTATTGGGCAATACCAAACTTTGTGAATGGAAAATTCTTCAATTCAGAAGATGACCTACAAACCAAGTTGTTCAAATATATTCGCGGGACGGACCAGTCATTCGATGCATCTGGGATCAAAAAGTTGCCTGAACGATGACAGAAGGTTGTTAATTAAAATCCATTATTTGAAAAAAATAATTGAAAATAACTTTGAACAATAAAACCGAAATGACTTTCTTGCTAAACGCAATATTTATTTCTCATGCCACCAGTTTTGACTTGAAATTGAAAATTTTATACAGAGACATTAAGAACAATTCAACTGGAGGCTACTGCAACCCCTAAACCGGAGAGCTATGCACTGGGCAAATATTCCCCTCAATAGTTACGAAACATTCTTCAGCAAAACCTCTTCATTAATCCCATGGCATTTTTTGAGATTCGGTTGTGACAACCACAAATATAGTTGTCACAAACTATAATTCGGTTCACACACCCTATAATTCGGTTACCACAGTGTATAATGCGGAGTACATTTCTGACAACGTCTAATTCTATTCTATCCACCTCAAATTATGTTGTGCCAACCTCAAGTTTGCTTGTGACAGCTTCTACTTCAGTTGTGACAACATCTACTTCGGTTGTGATAACCTCTAATGCGGTTGTGATAATCTCAATGCGTAGTGCCAACCTCTAATTCGAATGTGACAAATTCTAATACGGTTAAGATGGCTTCTAGACAACCTGTTGAACAATACCAAATTCGGTTTTGGTGACCCCTAATTTCGGTTGCGGTCACTTCGGTTGCCACAACTGTAGTTTTCTGTGGGCGCAGACTGCATCTTGATCTTGCGGAATGTAATATCTGGCGCTAGATATGAACTTCTAGAAGCGTGAGAAAAATATCGCAGATCAACGTAACCATGAAAATGTTCGTTCATTTTAATACACTGAGCAAATATTGTCCGCAATCACCTAACATAGTGACGGCGACACTATCGAGTACTTAGCTATGAAAACTCTTTTCAAAATGACGTTCGGGACCGGTGTAAAACTGTAGATTCCAATCAGTGAGTGTAAAACTAGAAAGCGTACAGATCCCTGGTGGTGAGAAGCTCTCCCCAATTCCATCATGAGATGTAATGGGAAACCATTTATTTTTATTTATTTAGAACAGATAACGACCCCTGTAGCATCATGCTGGAACCATTTATATGTTTGGAACATCCATACACATACAAAAAAAATAAATGGTTTCCCATTACATCCCATGAAGGGACTGGGGAGAACTTCTCACAATCACTGACCTGTGCGCTTTCCAGTTTTTCACGCACTGATTGAGACCTACAGTTTTGCACCGATTCCGAACGGTAATTTGAGAAGCTTTTTCATGGCTAGATACTCGATAGTGTCGCCGTCACTATGCGAGGTGGCCGCCGCTGAAAGAAAATTTGAAGGTGGTCAGAGCCGGGTTTGAACCCCGGATCTCATGTACAAGAGCCGCGCACACTAACCATTGCACCACCGACGGCCACAATACACATACGTCAAAGCTTTATTTTCATAAATTTAAGAGGTGCTACATTTTTGTTTCTATACAGTCTGTCACGCTTTTGTTGTCAGCAGTCTTCTACAAACAAAGACATATTTGGGTCACAAATATATATCTAATAACTTATTAAACATTGTGTCTCCAATATGTTATATTGGATAGCAAACAGAATATGTTTGGACACAAGTATACAATATTTTGGACAGGTTAGAAACATGTTAAATTTGCATACGAAAAGCAAAAGAAGTCAGATTTTTCAGCGAGTACAACTGAATAACTTACAAAAAAATGATCTTGGGTAGGTGCTTTTCAAAGCTGGCACGTCCACAGCGCTACGCTTTCAATCTTGCATACCGTGTGGGAGTCTTCCTGGCGCGTTGGAAGGTTACTAATGTCCAGCCAATCCCTAACAAATGAGATGCAAGTAACCCTGAAAATTACAGCCCAAGTGCAATTTGTTCTGCGCTCTCGAAGTTTATGGAGTGCATGTTTAACCACCATCGGCCGTATGGTTTCCGTAGAATGAGATCTACTGGAGACCTGATGGCGTTTCTTTTGGAACTGTGGAGTCGACCCATCCACTGGCTTGGTGAGATTAAGATAGTGGCTCTTGATATTTCCAAGGCCTTTGACAGAGTATGGCACGATGCACTCTTGTCAAAGCTCCCTGATTTTGTGTCGGTGCTAACTTCACTCGATTTATATCGAGTTTTCTCAGAGGTCGCACTATACGAGTTGTTGTAGATGGAGCTTCATCCGACGAGCATAAATTCGGTGCAGATGTAGCACAGGGCTCTGTTCTTTCTATTTCTCCTTCTCTTTTTTTTATTTTCATTAACGATCTCCTGGGTCAGACTGTGAATCCAATATAATCTTTTGCGTATGACAGTAATCTCTGCCATTCTTATTCGCTCGACCGTAGGCCAAGTCTTCAAGACATTGAAGTAAAACCGCGGACGATGAATGAGACAATCGACCGGAATCTGGTGCTTTGACCAGGGCCTGCACTGGGTGTTGTACGCACAGTGAACCTTCTATCCATACGTAGTGCAAATGCATGCATCACATCTACACCAAGCGAAACCATTGAGTGCTTTCTAATGAATAAACCTCCCTAACATTCGAAAGATAACACTGTGCAACAGTGTGAAAGTAGTACTTGGACGTGGTATTACAAAACCCTGCTCGGGTTTGCCTCTATACGTAACAATTTTTTTTTACAGGCCGAAGAAAATTTTGGAGGTGAGTTATGGCTCTATTTCAGATTTTACTTCAATAATTTCTAAACAGCTTGAAATATTGCATTACAACATTTGACAATATTGTAGTTCTTTTCCCATTTCACAATTCCATCTAATATATTTCTAAGGAGAAGTACACTACTAATCGATTATTTCACGAAACGTGATGAAAAATTTCACATATTTTATCAAAAAATTTAAAAGCTACAATTCTTTTTCGTTTGAAGACAGCTAGCGCAATTTATTTACCGTTAGGCAAGAAATGTCAAAACATATAAAATATGTGAAATTTTTCATGACGTTTCGTGAAATAATCAATTAAAATTTTACTTTTCCTTAGAAATATATTAGAGCGAATTGTGAAATGGGAAAAGAGCTGCAATATTGTCGAAGGTTGTAATGCAATATTTCAAGCTGTTTAGGATTTATTGAAGTAAAACCTGAGATAGAGCCCTGACTCACCTCTGGCCTGTAAAAAAATATTGTTACGTATAGGGTCAAAACCGATCGGGGTTTTGTGATAGCACGTCCAAGTACTTTCAGATTTTTTTCCTTTGGTTGTGTCCAGAAACAAATTGCTTTCATTTGTGCCACAGTGTAATTGGAAACTCTGTTGATTGGAAGAGACGGACATCATTCGCTGGCGAGCGATATTCATTCTGCAGAACGAACTACATAACAATTTTGTTATGAGATTTAATTCCACGAACCGATTATGAGAAGCTTCCTACCATTGGTGATCTGTGTGACATAAATTTGAGAGCTCGCAATGAATTTAAAATGAATCAGAGGATTGTTCTCGATTGGAGTGCCATAAATTTTCAAATCTGATCAGAAATATGTAGCTCTTGATATTATCTTGAACGCGTGTCTCTCTCAGGGAATGAGGAGGAAGAACAACCTATATTTAAATTTGTAATATACAGGTGTGACTGGCATTTCGGAACCCGCAGCTTTATAACGATTTTTTTTCGTTAAATTTACACTTGAAGTCTAATGACTTTGTGCCAAGTGTGATCTTAGTAAAAATATCCCTAAAAATATACAACAAAATATGTCAGTTATGCCGAAATACACACACAAATGCGTATGTATACACATCAAAAGGTAAATGACATTAACTATATCATTGTAATCGAGCAAGGATCAAACACGCATATTATTACACACGAATGCATGACCATGTTAATGTGTTAGCATTTTCACATACACACAGATGCAAATACACACGGTAATACGATAATGCTTGTAAGAGTCCATTAAATTTATTAATTTAATTTGCCAATGTGTGATTGGCTCTGTGTGTTCACATGCACTCAATCATAAATGAGAGCACAATGAAAACACATGGGTACCAATATACTCAGAAGTTTATTCACACTCTCGTTCTGATGTGCACCCTCCCAGTCCTTGTCTTTTAGTTTCATTCTAAGCGTGTGTGTGTGTGTGTGTGTGTGAGCGCTGCCAGTCGTTCCTCTGAATGAATGACAAATTTGTTATGGGTCCTTTTTTCTTCTCAGTGACAGAATTTTGTTTTTTTTCCTGCTCGCTTGTATTCCTTGTGTGTGAAGTTATTACAGTTTTTTTTGTCTATTTGATTCACAATATGTTTTGCTGCTCTTGTTGTATTTGACTGTTGCTTGTTAGATGTCAGAAAGAGCAAGGAGGTGGTGACAAATTAAATAAAGTGAGGGGGGAGGTGTAGAAAAGGAAAAGAAAGAAAACATCAGCTGAACAACAAATGTGACAAATACATAATGTTCAAATGCATAACATATTCGACAAATTAAATTATTTATATATCTCTCTCTTGTCCTTTTGTATTGTGCAAGTGGAGTAGTTACCTCCATAAATACTTACAGTCACACTCACACTTATACTCCCTCTCCTTAACTTTGATGTAATATCTGGCATTTCGCTTTTTGTTGGCCCGAGTTGTGTCAGTAGTGGTGGTGACAGTCAAAGGACTGGGTAATTGAAGGTGGCAAATGTTTTTGACATTGTGTAAATGACGACACATTTGCTAAGCAAATATGTATGTAGGTCCTTTAATACCAATATGAAAAAAAGTTTTGTTCGAAAGATAATTGAAAGATCTTTTACGGTGATATAAAAAGCTTTAGCGTGAAAAACCCAGTGAAGCTTTTTTATTTTAAAGTTAAATTATTTGGTTTTTAAGCATTAAACGAACTATTGGTTTTATTTTGTAAATCGTTATTATGTTTTTGGAAATCTCGGGATTGCTGTTTTCCCAGGGACCAGGTCTGAAAGAATTTTAGAAAATTTAAAGAGAGACTAATCAACTGTTCGTGGTAAAAACGCAATATATCCACAAAAACTGTTGTGTTACAAATTCAATATCACCACAAAGAAACATTTATGATATTTACTTTAGAGTATTTTATGGTTATCGTTGAGTGTGATGATGAAGCTAAACAAATAATGGATTTTCAGAGTAACAATTAAAATAAAAATATGACATAGTTATTTAAAACGAAAAGAAATAATACAATACGATAGGTTTGACATTAATATATGGGTTACCACCGTCGCGAGTAAGTAATAATTTTCATATCTTATTTAATAATTAATAATATTAATCATACTCCTTAGTGAATTTCATAGATACCAATTAATATTACTCATACGTGTTTCTTATGTGGATGCAATTTCAGCCGGCACAAACAAATAATCAATCCATGGTTTAAACTAACACGACCACCGTTTAGTCCGCATAAAGGGTGGTCCGAATACAGGTGTCTTTTTGAATCATAAATCATTTTGACACTGATAGATTGTACTTGTACGAAACATTCACTACCAATTAGTATCGCAACTCCGCGATCCAAAATAATTAGCCCTATTCTTGAACAACATTGGAAAATATTGTTCAAACTTTGAGTTTTTAGAAAAGAAGTTTTGCATGAAATAAAGCACTCACCGCGCGTGCTGTACGCAAGCTTGTGTAGAAACTTTGTAAGAATGGCTTGCTAGTGGAAAGCACTCACGCACGTCGACAACATGGTGCGTACCCGCAATAATGCGGCTACTGTGGATGAAAGTTTGCAACTTAATTAAAAAGCTATTGCCTCAACATCGATCACCACAACTCAACAGTTCCCGCCTCAGAATGATGAGAATTTTTATAAAAATCTCGAATTATTCACTTACAAGCTCCTGTGGACTCAGCAATTGTAGGCAAACGAATATAAAGTTCGTTGCGCCGTCTAAGTTTGAAGCTGCAATCTGACATCGAATTTGACCGAAATGTCATAATTACTGCCGAGTAGCGATTTCACCTTGGCGTCTATGTTAACAAGCAAAACTTCCTTATCTGGGGATCGGAAATGCTTCACGTCATTTGCCGTCAATGCAGTTTGGTGACAGCGACAGTTTGGTGTGGATGTTGGAGTGGTGGCGATATTGGCACATTCTATTTGAAATGCTGCTGGCAACGCTATTTCAGTGAACGGGAACAGATACACAGCCATTTGTATAGACTTTTATGAGCATATATGGAAATATGAACCAAGATTAGCTTTGGTGTCGACAGGATTGCTTACAATGTCATACAGCTCATCAAACAACCGATTGGTTGCGCACCGTCAGCCGTCAATGGCAATTGGCCACATTGGGGCTACGATTTTACTCCTATAGATTTGGTATCGTGTTGTGCCGTTAAAGACTGAAAAAAGAAAATAAATGGTTTCCTATTAGGTCGCATGAGCTTCTCATATCCGGAGAGATGTGCGCTTTCTAGTGTGATTCAGTGATTGGGACAGGTTCCAAATCGGGCTCCATGGCTAAATACTCGATAGTGTCGTTGTCACTATGCGAGTGACTGCCGTCGAAAGGAATGTTAGGTGGTCTAAGTAGGGATCGAGCGCATATGCACCATTTATTAACGTTCCATAATATCGCAATGGTCCTCACTGATTTAAGTGTGCCCATATCTGGCATCTTTCTTATTGGATCTAGCAGAGATTTAGGAAGTTAAGGGAATGTTGTTAAATTTTTTTATATAGCAATAATCGGCTAGCCAGGCTCTAGTATAGGGTTTTGCTAAACTACAATTATAGGTTCTATAATCGGGACGAAATTAGATTACCCTTGTTATCACAAGGGCCTTCATTGGACTTAAACAAAAAAATGGTTTCCTATGGCGCTTTCTAGTTTTATACTAACTGATTTGGACTTACAGTTTTACACAGGTTCTGAACGGGTTTTTGGGAAACTTTTTCATGGCTAAATACTCGATAGTGTCGGCGTCACTATGTAAGGTGACCGTCACCGAAAGACATTTAAGGTGGTGAGAGCAGGGACCGGAACAAGGATCTGATGTACAAGGGGCGCGCAGACTATTCATTGCACCAACGTCAGTTAAAGCCCGATCCTTTACGAATAATTCAGGAACGATCCACACCCTTAAGGCTAATATCGTCCAAGCCATTCATGAAATAGAGCCAGAAACCGTAAGCAAATTCTTGAAAAATTCGACTGACACGAAGATCCACTGCGAAGCAAGCCGCGGCAGCCACATGGATTGGACAATGTTCCGTATTTCTATTAATTTTCCAAATGAAATTAAATATAGTTAATTTTGGTTAATTCGTTAACAAGATACTTGTATCTACACCACCCTGTAAATGAAGGTTAACTTATAGGGGTTCGGGGTTTCACCCCTGGATCGTGCCATAAATGTTTATCGCTAATTATGAAGAAATTGACAAACTTACTGTATGAAGACTGCAATATCTCCGCAAAGACGCGTGAAATATTCGTGATATATATTTTGGAATTTATTTCGCTTTTTGATAGAGGTAAAGAACATACTGACAAAAATCTTCTTACCTAAGTATTTTGATAAAAAGCCAGAGGATGGCAATACTGTGGATAGTGGGTACGCTACCCAAGGTTGGGGATTTTCCTACTTTGCTGCAATGGCGCCAATCGGCCTTAGAAGTTATTCGCGATGGATCAGCAGCCTATGTGGTCATGACCCCCTACTTCTACCTTTCATATCCTGCACAGACAGGACTACACGGGACGATTACTTACTTACTTAGGTGGCGTCAAACAGACAGGTCACGGGACTTACAAAATGAGGATAACATGTTCCTCGAACCGGATTGATCTTCAAGTTCTGTCCACCAGTTTGTAACACTAAGCTCTTGCAGGTAATCTTGCACTTGGCCTTTCCAGTGATGTCGTGGTCATCCTATTTTTCAATTCTGATGCATTCTATTGACGTGGCCTAGCCAGCAAACATGCGCTAATTTGATAAGCATAAATACGTCAATGTCGTGGTTCATCCGTTGTGGATACTACCCAGTTACAGCTACAGCTACAGCTACAACTTTCCCTCAGAAAGTAAATCAAAATTCCGAATGGTTTGCAAGATATGCGCCTGACAAAATGATCACTTTTTGCAAAAAAGACACCCAGGCCCCATATCTTTGGGGGCACCTAAAAAAAAGTTCATGGCTTTGGGCAAAACTGGGAGACACGGGTCTTTTTTTGTCTTTCATCACATAGTGGGGTCCGTATATTGTTATATTTCCATGACTTAAAAAATTACACACAGTGTAATAAAATTAAAAATATATATAAATATTGTTACGAATTTCCTTATTCGTCCTTTTTGCGTTGTTTTATTCCCAATAATAAAACAAGGTTCGTTTTAAATTACGATAATTACAACGGTTTAACTTCCTTTTATTTTACTTATATAGTACAACAGTTTACTTTATTTATAACACTTCAACAAGTCTTGTATTTTACTATCAATTCACGTTGCTTACTTTACGGGGTTTAATCACAAACTGAACTCTCCACTCAAAAGACCAACTCACCATACTCAAATGAAGGTATATCTAGCGAATTCAAGAACCTTCTAGATGTTGTTGTTGTTGCTTATCTTTGTAGAACAATCTCGAACACAGGAGAATTATCTTTACTGAGGTGAATTCATGCTACTGGTTTAGCGTGCTGGTACGTTGTTACAATGCATACTTTCAGGCGCAGCACTAACCGCGTGTTATTTACATATTGTTAGTAGAGTCATTAACAGCAACCAAAGCTTTTACTTATTCGTAACAATATTTATATTTTATAAAAAATTTTATAAACATAATAGTGATGGGAACAACTTCGATTACATTCTTATTTTATACCAAGAAGAGTAGTCAACCGACGTAATATATCAACGATAGCTGATGTTCATGTTCATGAGTGGCAAGACTATGTTCCGGTTAACGTAACCTACCACTTTGAACAATCAATTTTCAAACTTGTGGCTTTACTGAAACTGGCTACAAGTTAATATAAAATAAACGGGAGAAGGCCGATTCCCAGCCAATGCTATTTATGTGCGAATTAAATGATATATTTTTAACTCAAAATCAACATTTTTTTTGATATTATTAACGAATAAAACTCCCAGGCATATCAAATATCCTGCTCAGAAACAAATGACTTCCACAAGGAAAAAAAATTGAATTGTCAACGTTTTTGGTTTAAAGGAGATAAAAATGTTATTTTGGTTAGAAACCTGATTAGTTTTGCAATACTTCTAGATTGCAGAAATTGTTTAGAAATTTGAATAATTTCCTGGTTCCTTTGGTCTGGACAGATTACATTTTTAAAACATTTTCCTTTGGCTGTTTGGTTCTTATCAACAGCCATTTTGAATTGGTGGTTTCTATTTCGTGTAAACCGATTTCAACGAATATATTATTTAGTGTTACAGAGTATGAGTTATGGATATTCAATGATTGTCTGATATGAATGACTCATTCGCATGAGCAACAGCTTATTAATATTACTTATACGTCATTCTAATGTTGCGTATTTTCTCAATGTGTTTCTAACAAATATTAGCGATACTTCCCCATATACATAATTAAGTTTAGTAATATATTTTAGCTGGCAATTTTCCAATGGAAAGTTACTGTAGTAGTCTCAATATAAAATATTTGCAATTATGTTTTCTGTTTTAATTATTTCATTTAAGTTTCTCTAATTAAACCTTCCGCCTGACACACTGCTTAAGTTTTCGACTTCTTTTCCCTTCAACTTTAATCAAATCAAATCACAATATACACTCGAAATTTTATGACTAATTATACTGCAAGAAATCGGATACTAAAAACGTTAACTTTCACATTTAATGTGCGAAATTTATGAAGTCTTTAAAGTTTTACGACTTTGAAAACTGATGCCAAGTGTCGTTCAGTTTTATTATATTTACTCGTGTAGCAGTATAATAAAACTAAATTGACGATTTCATTGAAAACATTCTGCTGAATACGATAATATTTATTTAAATACAAAAGAAATATTTGAAAACTTTTAAATGTTTAAATAATTTATAGCCACAAAAGAGTGACAACAAAAAAAAAATTATATGAGAGCAAGCAAAAAGTACAATTGCACATTTCCTGTATATTTATTATTGCCATATTCATAATTAAGTTTGTGGTCAATTAAATGCCTTTAAAATAACTTGAAGCAATAATAATAATTATTATTTAATTCAAAGGCAAAAATCCATAGATATAAATTCAAGTTGCACACTCAAACACACAAGCACACACACACACTGGTATAAGTATTTGCAAATGTGTGAATATAAACATCTCATAAAAGCCAAATAGATAAAGTCACACACAAAATTTATATCCAAAATTTATGGTCCATTATTGATTGCCTTTGCCTTAGCTCGCCATTGCATATGTGCGTTGGTTGGGTATGGCATTCCAATTATACTCTTATATATGTAGTAGGTATGTGTAGGTTTTCTATAAGTGTGGCATTATTTTGCGTCCAATAGGATGACTCATTTTCGATTAACTCGCTTATAATGCTCTTGCGATATCCAAAGGAGTAAAAACTACTTTTTGAGCACAAAAATAAATTTAACGGACAACACTTTTTTTTATGGATTATTATTATAAACCAATCGAAAGCTATTTACTATTAAAGCAGAAGGAACAAATTTAAAGCCATCTACAACTGACATAGGTAAAATACATTCAAAATCCCTCTACTCTAATGTAAATGTTCACAGTTGCTTTCTAATGCATTAAATAATGTGTGAAGAACAACATTTTGGTGAAAAATGTGTCTAAGAAATTTCATTAAATTCTCATATATGTATATTAATTAATATATCATGGTAAATTAAAAGGAAATTACATTTTAGTTCACACACAAGTGCATGCAGTTTAAACAGGAATGTCAATTATCTTAAAAATTCTGGATATTTGTTTGTGTGTGTAAGAATTGTGGGGTGGATAATGATTTTCGAGTTTTACCGAAAAATCCAAGTGGTGTTTATAGGAATATGCAACACTTCCTAGTTCACCACAATTTGTTAACCTAGCAACGTATAAGTTATATTAATTTGAATTTCAAACTCCTTGGCAACACACGTATGATTACTAAGTATTTGATCTTAAAACTATATATAACTCATACGTTAATTAAAGAGAAACATCATTTATTGATTTACACTTAGTAGCATATTTCTTTAAATTGAAACTAAATAATTCTAAAATTGTTGTGTCTAATAAATGCTAGTCTCAAATTTAGGAGTTATCTGAGTTTTAGCAACTGCTTGATATATGATATTTAAAAAAATAATTGCATCATTAAAAACAGTTGTATACTCAAACAATCTAAACTATACATACTGGAGGCTCGTTTAGTGTTTTTTTCCGACACAAAAAAATTAACAAATACTTTAGATAATCCTACAAGTTTGTCATTCTTTAGATTTATATTTTAAAGGCTTACTTACTTACTTAAGTGGCCTCAAACAACCCATAGGAATCAACAACCTTACAACGGCTCGGCCTTCAGTTTTTCTCCTCCAGTTGGTAACAACAAGTCCTCGCAGGTAATTTTCCACCTGGTCTTTTCAGCGAAGTCTTGGTCCATTCTACTGACATCACCTAGCTAGCGCCCGCTGGTACGAATCGTCAAATAATTAGTATAAAGTCGAAAATATCGTTGAAGCAAATCTTAATTTTAATTAAATATATTTAAACTAGATTCCCTATATGGGGGAATCCAGCTAAAAAAGTCACTTATGAAACTGACATGTCTATAATTTCGATGAAATTTGGTGGAAAGGGAGAGTATCATAAGAGAAAATTTTCCCCAAAATTTTATGTTTTTTGGAATTTTTTTGTAGCTTTTATTGACCAAAAACCACGCGTTTTTCCCCTTTGTTTTCTTTTGATAACAACTTGAAAACGGCTTAACTTAAAATTTTGATATTTCTCAATCATACTCAGAACAGAATTGGTATTAGAAAAAACTGAAAAACAAAAATAGATTTTAAAAATTCTTCGAAACCATTAGATCATACACGTTGCATTACCCATGGTAGCCAATGTCACCTATTCTGAATAAGATTATAGTTCATGGATCAAAGATAATAGCTGCATCAGCAATGCCGGTAAGCTGTCTTGGCGAAAATACGTCAGAAGTGTGAAAAAAATTAAATAATATGGTAGATGTATTCCAAAGATCTATGGACTCTTCAGATCCTCTTATCTCAAGTGTATGTATAAAGAAAACGGAAGCTGGATAAAAAAACAAACCTTTCCACGAGCTTTTGTTGAGCGTTTAGAAGCACCCTATAATAGTATTCCAAATAATGCTCAGTCTTCACATACTGACTACAGTTTTGAAGGTGAGTCGGATAACTCGGAATCAAATGAGATAAATCCCTTTCCGTTTGAATTAGCTGTAGAAAACCACGGAATGAAAGATTGACTATAAATTGTTAGAAATAGTTTTACGGTAGAATAAATTGATGTAGGACGTATTACTAAGTAAGAATTAAGTTAAACTAATCATTCGTTACCCAAAAATTATTATACATTGCTATATTTAGCACCATTTACTTAAAAAATATTAAAAAAAATTCCAATACCCTTTAAAATTTTAGCTTTTCTGCGTAGGCCGTGGCTATTTCTGTTAGTTGCAGATTTCTGATGTCCACCTTTGTATATGTCATGTATCATATCGTAACATCAACTACCAGACGATCAATCTGGTTCTTCGTCTGCTGATCAGGGGATGTCCTTGATGGCATCATCTGTTTCTTCCGTCGTTGCATGTATGGGGGTCCCAAAGGATGTATATTGAAGAGCTGATTACGAGAACGTTTACTGAAACTGAGTTTAACTATTGAACTCTATTCCTAATTTATAAAGCGTCTTGATCTTGACTTAAAAAGAAAGATCGTCCTCTTTATTTCCAAAAAATTTGCCCGACTACCCAGAAACTCTTTTCCATGACATTAAACTATCCAGACACAGATTTCAACATGTTGAAATTCTTCAAAAATTATATCAAGTTTTGTCCTTTTATTTTAGTGCAAATTTTTTATCCGTTTTCACCGCTGAGTAGAAGGACAGGCACTCTATTGAAATTTTTCTTCCCGGTCATCTCTGACCGGAGTGGTGAGTAATGTGGGCCAATGCTTTCCTAAAGAGACCGCTTTCATCAGGATTAAAAATTCCAACTTTTGGGAGGATAATTTCCATAACTACTTGACGAAGGATAATTTCATTTGGTTCCACTGGTTGCGTATCGGGTGAAAGTTTATCTCTTCTTTGTTTTAAAAGGCTAATCCTTTTTAAATCGTTAAATCCTTTTTAAAGCGTGTCAACCAACCACAAAATTGTTGGCGTATAAATCTTTGGTTTTGATCATGTGATCCTGTAACGGGAACATAAAAATTTAACTGTGTTCGTAACCTCAAGACGAGTTTTGTCTGCATATTTCAAAATGCACCATCCTTTATAACTCTTTCCGCTGGTACAATAACAAAATACATTCGGATTTATGAACAATTCGATTTCCGCCCAACAGTCACATTGGTTTGGTCCGAAATTATTTCCCTAAGAGGTAATTATTGAATGTAGTGCTATTTTTCACCCTAAACATCAAGTGGGGCCCCCCGAAATAAAATCCTGCGTACGGTACTGATTAATTTAAAATCGATGTTAAACCAAATATTCATTCCAATTCAGTTATTCATGGTAATTAGATATGTATCCATTACACCAGAAGAAATGTTTTTTTAGTTGAAATCCTATGGCTCAATCAAGTAATTAGCAAAGAACATGAATAACATTTGTGTATGATTAATATTAATTATTACTGTGATATCGCAGTACACATACGTATGAGTAATATTAAATCCCATAAGATGTCATTCATAGAAATTGTTACTTATTTAAATCCGCTTACAATAGGACTCAAACTTATTAACTAACTAGAAAGTACACTACTACGTCCACAAAATCCCAGGTTTAGTACAAAATTGATAATGACTCTAATTAGTCCACAATACGCCCGATGCTTGCCCGATAAAGACATTTATTCATCTGATTATCACAAGATATACAAACTTCGTAATACAAAAAACATATTGTACATTATGCTTTGACACTATAAAGAAACAAATGTGCGCAATTTTTGCATTTGGGACATGTCACATATCTCCTCCACTTGGCGAATAATTAGCACTTCAATTCGTCTTTATAAAATGTCACTCATACGTTATGGCGAGTGTTTCAATATTAGCCTGCATAACAAATTGTTTAATTTATATTAATTAATATCATATCCATTCAAGTCCACACAAATGCGAACTTCTTTACATTATTAAATTAATGTTAATGTTAACATTCAATAAAAGCATCACGAAGGACAAAACAAGAAACTCGTACAATATTTATGATAATATTACGGAAGTAACTTAGATAAGGGGACCCTTCTGGCATTACCGGAATAAAGACAGGGTGCAGGCCAACAAAACCAACGCAATTACAAGATACAATCGGCAATCAACAGTTTGTCTTGGCAAATATATATGCAAACATTTGAGTTGCCCAGAAAAAAGTTATTTTATTATAAGTAAATTTAGTAACCTCATCAAATATACATTACTGTTATACTTGTATCCACTACATATACATACAATATGAAAAGGATACAAGAAAAGGATAACTCCAAAACCGTATATAGTATAAAAGTGTACAGAAAAATATAGTTTAAGATTTTGGCATCTTTGTAGGGATTTACCAAAACATCCAAACATCTCGTAAATAATTTATAGATTTACATGAGTGTATAACATTAGGCATTTCATACACTTTGGGTATGAAAATCAGCAATTGGTATTATAGTGTTATTTATGTTATTGATAAATCTCTGGGAGAGCTCAAGGGTGTTATATCTGTCGTATATTATATTACCACTTTTAGTATAAACTGCCTAAACCACAATATGATAAAGGACATTTTGGTTAACTGGTTGTAACTTGATGTTTGTTTCAACAACCACTATTTGGCAGTTGGGTTGATCACACCGCTGTAATAAATTATAATTTAATTTAAACAATTTAAATATATTCAACTAATTACCCTTGTTCCAGAGGAAAACTTAAAGTGAATTAAAATAAAGGGTGTCTCAGTAAGGGTGCACTTTTAATTTTTAAACAAAAACACGCATTTTTAGAGATAGTTGTGATTTTTTTATTGGATTGGAAAGAAGACGTGTTCCGGTTAAGTATGGAATAAAATATCCGTCTAACGACACCCAGGGCTCTCATGACAAACCATTAATCTTTTCATGAAATTTTCTAAGGCTTTTGCACATGGATGTGGCTGTAAGTCACTTTTGAGCGCAGGAATTTTTTTTTTTTTATAACGAAGTTCCTTATCGCTCGTTGCGGAATGCGGGCTAAATGAAAAAATGTTAAGCAACTTTTTTTAACTACTTTACTAGAACCCATTATTATCAACTATATTATTAGGTACTTTCACGGGAAGATTTCTAGGTGGAGCCTCTTTATTACATATTGTAGTTTTCAACCCAATAAAAATTAAATTTAGAAAAGCCAAAGTGCAAGACTGGCAAATCCATGAAATGCAACCCTCAGCATGGAACTACATTTGGCAACACACTCTTACACTCTTACTTTTGGTTTGGTTTGTGTCTAGACTAACATGTAGGGGAATATTTTTGTTTAACGGGAAGATTTCTAGGTGGAGCCTGTTTCTTACATATTGTGGTTTTGAACCGAATAAAAAGTAAATTTAGGAAAACGTTTTCTTAAAAAAAGTAAATTTTCTCAAAAAAAATACCTATTCACATTCTTAAACAGAGTACGTTTTCTTTAAAATAAACCCTTATCTTAACTTAGCTTAAAAAAGCAAATTTTCTTACAAGAAGTACCTTTTCTTAAATAAAGTAAATTTTTTAAAATAAGTACCTGTTCTGAAAAAAGTACTTTATCTTACAACAAATTGCCTTTTCTTAAAAAACTACCTTTTCGTTAAAGAGTACCTTTTATGTAAAACAAAATCACTTTTCTTGAGAGAAGTACCTACTCTTGAAATTGTACGTGTTCCTGAAAAAAGAGCAATTCTAAAAAAATCCCATTTCTTTAAAACTAACCTTTTCTTTAATCGTTTATTCACAAAAATACATTCTCTTAAAAAAATACTTTTCTTAATAATAAAATAATACCTTTTCATTTCATGAGATGCTTTTCATGAGAAAATATGTACATTTTCTTAAAAAAATAACCTTTTCCTAAAAACGTCAACTTAAAAAAGTACTTTTTGTTTCAAACTCTTATGGCTTTTTCTTACGGAAAGTTCCTCTTCCTAAAAATAGTACCTTTTCTAAAAAAAACCTTAGCTTTTTAATAAAAGAAGCACCTCTCTTTAAAAAAATACATTTTGGGGAAAATATGTAATGCGTACAAAAAGGATCTAAAATATACTTTAAAAAAAAGACATTCTATAAAAAACAAAAATTTTCTTAAAAGAAGTTTATCATTTTACAAAAAGTGAATTTTCTTAAATACCCATTTAAATACGATAGTATTTTTAAACGGGCGCCTTAGGCGTGTTGGAACTAACTAAACGCTGAAATAAACGGCGTCTGTAACATATTCTCCCAAAAATACTCTGCAGGAACCATGTATATGTTTGAAATAAATTTCAAATATTCATATGTTTGCAAGTCCCAAACTCAGGTGTATTTAAATGCAAACAGTAGCATGTTTCATTACAAATATCCATGTACTTACGTGGAAGCATTCGCGTGTCTCCCCAAACCGTGGAAACATGGAAACATGTGCGTATTTTCTCCCAAACATAATAATATTTAGAAACGAATTATTCTTTCTTTCTTTATTTATTATACATAATTTTATCAATATTTATCCACATTTATTTACAAAAATAATTAATACGAAAAATTAAACGATTTATATGATTTTACCATTTACTTGGATTGAATGCATTATTTGCTTTGTTATGAATCTGGTGCTCTGTTGTTTCTCCTTTCGTTGTTGTCTCTCACGTTTTTGTCTTCAGAAGGTTTCAACTATGCGTTGGTTATCACTATGCTTGGTACACGAACAATATACTTATACACAAATCTAGTTCATGCAAGACAAGCGTGTATTAAGTACTTGTGTTTTTTATGATATTACATAAATGGAAGAAAAGGGATTCACGTTTCCCTTTCCAGTATCTTTCCTCAAAATCATTTCTCACTTTGGTAGCACATATACATACATAGAAAATACATATACAAAAACCAAAGCAACATCACAAACCATTTAACCGTCCGAGCATTTGTGTATTCTTTTTACACTGATCAAGCGTTTCTGACATCCTCTGTCCGATGAACCGTTGATGAGTGAATACATGAAATTGAAATGCAATACATCAGGCGCAATAAGAAACACTTCATCTGCAATTTACACGCACATTCAGGAGTATTTATGACTCACTAACTGAAACCATAATGCAAAAATAGAGATACACACTTACAAGATAGACTCTCTCGTTGTCCCTTTTTGATACACTTGCTCTCGTGAGAGCATGGACAGTGCAACAAACACAGCTATATTTGTAACACAAACATAAATATATTTTGGTCGCTATCACATATGTTATAACATATTAATCATTGTGTCTCAAACATGTAATATTTAATTGCAAACCCAATGCGTTTGGGCACAAGTATATTAATATTTGCGACAAGCTCCAAATACATGTTATATTTGCATCCAAACAACAAAAAACTACAGATTTTTCAGGAACTTCGTTCTAGCTGGGTGTCCCCTGACACTTCATGTGACTTTTTCACAGACATGTGGCTGTATCTCACCGATGACGTGTTGTATCTCGGATTTGAGTTCAGGAATTGCTTCTTTTTGTTTCTTTAACAAAGTCTCAGGGGATACCCCCTATAAATGCAGTGCCTTGCGTTGGTGATGGAAAATTGGGGCAGTGGAGGGTGGAAAGCATGAGCAGTGTTTGTTGCCATTTGTTTTTAATCTTTGTCACTCACAATTGATGGGAAATACATTAGCCGGAAATGTATTCCATATACGGACTGTACGACTGAAGAACGAATTGTCTCTATAGTGTGAATTGCGGTCAACAGGCTACTCGATAAAAAAAACCCGATGAGAGTTCCTGGAAAGCCGCGTACTTTGGCTAAATATCCTCACGTCTGGCATAAGTTGGCCGATGTCTGAGAAACAAATACGATGGAAGTATCGATAGAACAGCGACACGCAACACATATTTCGTCGATGCTCAATGGAGACAATAGAGTTGGACACCCTACTGTCTCCAATCAACACCGTAGCTCTCTGTGGATATGGTCGAGACGCTTCAAAGATATCCTAGGAGCACCTGCCCTTATATGAGGGTTATATTCCATCTAATTATTCTAATAAACCCGAGATTTCACAAAACCCAAAAGACAGAAAAAACCCAAAAGACGGCATTAAATCGCTTGATCTTGGTGGCCAGTTAACATCAGAATTTCAAGAGATAATTTGATCTGGAAATCATTGCTGCAAGAAAATTATTGCTTCATAAGCGATGTGTCAGGATGCGCCGTCTTGCTGAAACCACATGTAGTACAGATCTGTACCGTATAGTTGAGGCCACAAGAACTCAATTATCATGTTCCTGTAACGAATGCCGTTCACAGTCACTGCAATTTCGGCCTCATCTTCAAAAAAGTAAGGCCCAACCACGCCGCCAGACGAAAATCCGCACCAGACAGTTGCTGGTTGTGGGAGCCTTTATTTGTTATAGATAACAGGAGGATTTCCTGAGCCAATTGGGGTAGTAGCAGATGTATGTAACTACCCACTAAAATGTTTGTAGCTTAGGAAACAACTACACTAGCTATTTTAACTGGAAGTCGTTCGTTTACTTTTTGTGCAAATTTTCATAACGGGAGTAAAATCTTTCTTTCTCTTGCAAATTTTTACTGAGAAAGTAAACGAACACAGCTATCGCCTTCGGAACGGATAGTTCTGAATGTGTGGTAACCACAGGAATTAATTAATTTGCGTTCGGGCGGATGGATTATCCTGTCACGTTACACCATATCTTTAATAGTGTTACATCACCGAAATCTATCATGCGCTATTGTGGCAGTTGCTGTAACCCAGTGGCAAATGTAGACCAATCTGCTTTCCCATAGTGACCAATGTAGCAGTATGTCTACTGCCCAGCAGTAGTAGAACAGTTAGTGCGCAGAGCACTTGTGATATACGTCGATGTACATATGAGCAATCCACGGAGACAGCCTCTATTGCTACCCGTGGTGCTCTTATTGGTGTAAGGGACTATTGTCGCCATACTAAATAGATTAAGCTTGAACCTAAGTCTGCCAACACCCATATATGTGGTTAAGTCTGCAGTCTTTGTTTTAGACCCCCACAAAGTGGTAGGTACCATAGTGAGGAGCTTATACCTTCAGGTGCAATGAAACAGCTCGGTCTTTGCCGGCTTTACAAGACGAACATTTTCTCCAAGTATGTAGGTTACACTGGAGCATATATCTTAGAATATTGGGGTATTTTGCTGTTTCTACGTCGACCTCAAAACCAATAACGTTTTGACTCGCATTTTCGAGTGAGATCAGTATTTAAATTTGGGTAAAGTTCCCCATATTTGATAGTACTTTATACCCCTTCTCAGGGTGTGCATCTATTAATATAACTGTAAAAGATCGAGAGACCCAACTCGGCCGTGTGTCGCTCCATCGCCCGACTATCTATGTTCATCACAAAAGGCAACCTTGTAGTGCTTAGCAGCCAATGACTTTTCTATAAGAAAAAACCGGAATAGAAAAAAGTTCTAAAAACTACAAAAAATTTATTGTTTTTTAATATTGTTGGAATAATTGACTTTCAGTTGAGTTGACACTGAGGGATTTTCGATCAATTCTAAATCACATTTACATTGTTAGTTTATATACAATTGATGATCATACCAATGGTACCAATTCTGGCACAGTGAGTAGGTACCTGATGATGAAGTTGTCACGGAATTCAAAACTAGTAATTGTGTGGGGTGTGCTTTCCTGAATTATCCATTATTTCAACAAAAATCAACGAATATTCCATTAGAAAAATGTATCAGGCCTTGAAAGCTTGCAGTATGAACTTCTCACACATTAACATTTAACAAGTAATACAAGTACCATCCTTACGAGCTATTGAGAAAAAATTGATTTTATCTGTATCATTTGTAATTTTTATTTCCAATTTAATTATTTATTTATTTCATATCTCTTTAACATAATTTTTTCTTCTTCTTTCAGGTAAGTGTTACATTTGATCTATTTCCAAAAATGTACATGGTAAGTAGTATCAAATAATCTTCAGGCTGCTATATATCAGCTACCAGTGAAAGTATTCTACTGAAGAGCCTCCAAATCTCCAATCGGTTATTGTCTAAATGTATCAAAGAGTTATCCTTACAATCATTTATATTTGTGTATATTGTTTTAATTATTACGTGGGCCTTACGGTTTTAACTACGATTAATATTTCTATAGTTGTACGCTAAAATTAATTTTTTTCTTTGTTATATCTGTCATATTTATGATGTCCTAGTTTGTTTGGCAGGTCAAAAAGATAGTATTTCAAAAAACAACTACATGCATCTGTCAGTTGCCAAAACGATAAACTGCATCAAAAAAAATCTGTAGAAACTGGACGAAACGGTGTGTTTTAAAGCTGCGAAAAGTATTTTAGTTAAATTACATTAGTGAATCAGTTTGGCTTCCTCATGTCGCAGTCTAACTACAAAAATGCAATAACTTCAAGTTCATTCGAGAAATTTTTTAAATTTTGCCAAATTTCCACCTTGATTTTTTTTTGTAAAACCTAAAAATCTAAAATTTTGAGTTGCTATACTTTTGAAATTTTGTTCACAATTTCTTAGTAGTTTCCGATCCCTTTCACATGCCCTATTACGAGAACGTAATTTTTTTTTATAGGAGGCTACTTATGGTCCCCTAAAATGGTTTCCCATTATACACCAGGAAGGAATTTGGAGTTTTTCACAACCAGTGCTCTTCGAGTTTTAAACTCACATTTTTTACTCATAGTCCACTACCGTTCGTTGAAGTTTCGATACCTAGTGTATCTGGATTCATAGGGTATTTTTGGTCAATATTGGCCTTAAACTGCAAGTATTGATGATCATAGGTATAAAATATACAGTCCGGTTCACTTATTTAAATGCACCAACAATTCCATATTCAGCAGCCTGTATCTTTTACAATTTGTAACCAATTGCAGAATTTTAAAATGGAAATGGAAGCTAGACATCGTGAAATATAAAAAGAAATCATGACAATAGTGGTTTCTTAACCAAAGAACTTTTTTTTAACAATTTATAAAAAAAAAGTCCAACAAGGTGCTATTTTGTTTTGGTTCACTTGAATAAAGGCACTTTAACTAATTTTAATGAAAAGAGTTTTTTTAATTTATTTTACTTTATTTATGAGCTATTAGTAATGGCTACAACCCCGTTTGTTGTCATTAACTTCAAATATACGGGTTTTCACTGAGAGATAAAGAGAATTTATGTAATCCAACGAAATTTGATTCCAAGCATCCTTAATAGCCTGAATTAAGGACTGATTGTAATCAAATTGTCTACCTCCTTCATAGACCTTACGAGATAATCAATCCCAGACATTTTCGATAATGTTTAGGTCTGGCGAAAAGGGTTACCAGTCACGAATATTAACATCTTGGCTTGCAATTAACTCCTTTACTACTCTGGCGTTGTGTATAGGGGCATTATTCTGTTGCAATATCCAAGATATGGGGCCAAATATTTCACTGAACTTCGAAAAAGCCGATTCCAATAACGTTTTATAGCTTGCACTAGTCATCTTTGCACCCCGCACCATAACGCCGCCCTCTCGGCTGTGATGTCGGTTCAAAAAACGCTTTCTTTGCGAAGATCATGGAAATAATAGTTGTAGCCATCAGGCCCATCCAAATTACATTTCTTTTCATCCCTAAATACAACGGTTCTCCAGTCATTTACATGACCTCTTGGCTGCACATCCCATACCATGTAGTCTCTTGCGAACTGAAGCCGTTTTTCCTTACGAGCAGCATTAAGTGGCTGCTTTTTTGTAATTTCAGGTATTTAAAATACTCACAGCTCTTAGTTACTCTGCGTACTGATGACTTGCTCGCTTCAACTCCAGCTTGAGCTCTTATTTTTGACAAGGATAAGGCAGAGTTAGAAGCAATTCTGATGATTTTTCTTTTCTCATACGTAGATAAAGAAACTGAATCCCTTCCTTTAAAATGTTTTCCATACCACTCGGGGTCCTTGATGTAATTGTCGACAACTGTTGGACTTCGTCCAATTTTTTAGCTATTGTGCGGTTGGAATATCCTTCAGAACGATAGATTTGAAATTTTGTTGTTTTGCCATTTTGACTCGTAAAATGATTAAGATGTAATAAATTGTAATAAAAACACGCTCCCTACATAAAGTCATCGCTTACTTAAAAAATAATACAAAAATAATAAAGTGCCTTTATTCAAGTGAACCAAAACAATAGCACATTTTTTGGCTTTCTTTATACATTAAGTTACGAAACCAGTATTGTCATGATTTTTTTATATCACAAGATGTCTAGCTTCCATTTTCATTTTAAAATTCTGCAATCGATTACAAATTACCAAAGATACAGGCTGCTGAGTATGGAATTTTTAGAGCCTTTAAATAAGTGATCCGTGGTGTATGTCATAAATTTTCAGAAATAATTTCAAAAAGATTTGAAAATTTATTCAAGAATATGCACATTTTCAGGGAATTATAAGTATGTATGTATGAACAGGAATGAGCCCATATCTTATTATCAATATTTTTCAATATAATATTTATTTCAGCTTGTGTTAAATTAGAGGTCATCCATTTCAAAGAACCTAATATAATAATTACACAAGGACACCACATTTGGAGACGTAGTGGTCTACTGACTCTCTGATGACTTGTGACTTAGGGACGACTTGTGTACATGTTATAAGGTAATCGCCATGACTGACAAACTGCTGGTAATTCCTGCTGACTTCTTACCAAATGTATGAAAATGTCAGGGGGTGTCATGAAGTTTTTTATATGGGAGCGGATCGGCAAGTTAGCACGGACTTTGACATGTCACTTCTTAGTCACTGATGATGTCTTTAGGAAATTTCCAACTGGGATTTCTTGTCTAATGGGACGTTTCCTAGGTGGAGCCTGTTACCAATATTTAGTATACATTTTAGTTTTGAACACAATAAAAAGTAAATTTAGAGAAGCCAAAGTGAATAAAGTTTAATAAAAAGAAACGTTCTTAAATAAGTCCCTTTACTTAAAAAAATATAAATTTTCTCAAAAAAAATACCTATTCATATTCTTAAATAAAGTACCTTTTCTTAAAAAAAATACCTTATCTTAAATAAGTAACTTTGCTTAAAGAAAGTACATTTTCTCACAAAAAGTACCTATACTTAAAAAAGATTTTTTTTTTAATAAGTACCATTTCTTAAAAAAATAATTTTTTTATCAAATAATTGCATTTTCTTAAAAAACTAAATTTTCTTTAAAGAGTACGTTTTTTGGGGAAAAAAATAACTTTTCTTGAGATAAGTACTTACTCTTAAAAATGTACCTATTCTTGATAAAAGCACCAGTTCTAAAAAAAATTCCATTTCTAAAAAAAAAACAATTTCGAATTGGTGGTCGGAGGGTACTAGGGTAAAATTGCTAACCTCTGAACCAGTGGTCAGATTTTTTTGAGCTTGTTGGAAAGGTCTTTGGGAGGCCTTTCAGAAACTTTAAAAAAGTGAAATCGCCGATATACAGAGGCTTAAACAAATTTTTAAAAAAGATATAAGAATGTGCACATAACCCAAATTTGCTCAGCCACATGGCAGGTAACTTATGTTTTGTTTTCTTAAAAGACAGCCCTACCGCTTACGTTTCCAAAATTACCTAAACGTAGCCCAGAGATGTTACCGTTCCGAAGTTATTACCAGTTGACTGAAATTCAAACATTTTTGTTTTATTTTTGGAAGCGAAATAACATATTTTTTGAAATTTTTAATTGACTGAACTTTGAAATGTTAAGATCTCTGGGCTTCGTTTAGGGATTTCTGGAAAGGTAAGCTATCTTTTAAGAGAAAAAACATAAGTTACCTGCCATCTGGCTGAGCAATTTGAGGTTATGTGCACATTCTTAGGTCTTTTTTTAATTTTTTTAAACCTCTGTATATCATTGATTTAAAGGCCTTAAAGGCCTCCTTTCCAACAAGCCCAAAAACTGACTACTGGTTCAGAAGTTCGCAATTCGAAAATTTTCAAACCGCTGCCATTTCGCCCCCTTGCATTTTCGGGGATGGTGGTAGATGGGAATATTTTCATGAAATGAGTCAAGGAATACACTGGTGAAATTGGTTCAGTCTTGACTGAACCACGGTGTATAACGAAAGGAACTTCGTTTCAACCGGGTGTTCCTTGACACCTCATGCCATTTTTCCAATGCGCATCTTTTTGTACCGCATCTTCAACAATTTTTTTTCAGTACACCCTGATAACCATGTGATGCATTTGTTGAGGCACATTTGATAATTTAGAAATCCATAATATATAATTTGTTATGCTTTCTCTGAATCTTAATGCAATAAATTGTTATAAAAAAAAAAAAAAACCGTTTCCCATTACATCCCATGAAGGGATTGGGGGAGAGCTTCTCACAACCAGTGAGCTGGGCGCTTTCTAATTTTTCACTCACTGATTGGGACCTACAGTTTTTACACCGATTCCGAACGGTATTTTGAGAAGCTTTTTCATGGCTAAATACTCGATAGTGTCGCCGTCACTAAGCGAGGTGACCGCCGCCGAAAGAATTTTTATTTTTTTTTTAAAGGTGGTCAGAGCAGGGATCGAACCCGGGATCTCTTGTACAAGAGGCGCGCACACTACCCATTGCACTACCGACGGCCAATTGTTATACTGTTCTTAAATACAGAAGTTTTAAACCTGTTACATTGCAAAATCCTCTGCTAACACTTAAAATAAATTTACAACAAATCTAGCTTATTTCATGGAAATTTTATATAAAATTGTAAACTAATACCTCCTAAGACTTTTGTAACCACAACTACTTCAACGCAAAATCAAATTACTTTAAATCTCCTTACATATTAAATTTACTTTCCATCTCCATCCCAAATTTAAATGTGTTATTTTTCCCCCCAGAAAACAAATCGATTTTTGGCTCCTTTATCGCGGTTGGGGTGGATTTTGTGTTTTTTTTTTATTAACTTTACTGCATTTTTATTCAAATTGTTGAACTTCATTATAAACATCAAACTAACCGAAAATTTGCACTATAAGTGCATTGAAGAGAAAAGAGAGAAACGAACTGAACGCAAAAGCGAATGTACCGAGAAACAACAATATCAGCCAACGAAATGAAAATAAACTCAAAAACCCGGAAAAGTGAACAATAAATTTTTAAAGCGTAAATAAAATATGTGTATATACGGGTAGGAAAACTACTATGTGGATTGCTTTAGATGGAAAGGACGGGGGGTCTAACGGAAGGTTATAGGCAGAGTTACCCGAGTTAGTATAAGTATATAGTATAGTATAGTATATAGTATATCCAGGGTAACCCATCCCCATTTTTTAAGAAAAATTTAAAAAAAAAATTATAAACAATGTATGTATATATCTCGAAAAACGAGTGTCCAATCGAAATAAATAACAACTCGGAAAACGGAGCGTTCAATCGAAAAAAAAATTAAATTTGTACCTCCACTGCACACTGGGACAGATTGAAAAAATGTCGGTAGGTTTTCGAGGGTGCTGAGCTCATTTCTGGCATTGCTTTTTCCATTGGTTGGAAGGGGCTGGAGTTATAGTGGGGGGTGGGGGGTTAAATTTGAAAAAAAAAACGTTATGGGTATCGTTTCATACGTTTTTGGATGGCCCGATTTCATTTTTGGCAAACATTTTTCGATCAGGATTTCGATAACTAACATAACGGACGGGAAGAGCATGTGTAATTCTACCTTTTCAAATAAAATTTAGTTTCTTAACAAGGTTAAACGTTTTAAACTTTTCTACCAAATTTATTAGGAATTATAAAATAAATAAAAAGTTTGAGAAGTTTGTTTCGTAACCATACAAGATTTATTTGGGACCACAAAAAAAATTTGGTTTAAAAAAATCTATATCATTACGTTCGACATTTTCATCATCGTCGTCCTCGGAACTTTCAAAATTTTAGTTTGAAATTTCGAAATTTTAGTTTGACATTTTATGGTATTGCCAGACCTAAATTCCGACACAGTAATGCATTTGAATTTTCACTGAAAAAAATCAATTCTTACACAAGTAATTTATATTTAAATTTGAAATCAAAAACTAGAGCAAAGATTAAAAAAAAAATTTTCTTCAGCAAATGGTAGTAAAGGGTAACGAAATAAAATCAGTGACTTTGGTTAGGGTCCAAAGTATGCAGAAGTGAAAATCGCGCGCTGTTTCTAGTTGGTGCTAATTTTTGGCGGTCCACAAAAGATTAAAAATGTAATATTTTTAGTCAACTACTTTCATTGCAATTGAACTAGAAACCTGAAGTAAATTAAATTAACTTAATATACATTTTCGTAGCTCTTATAACACAAAATCAATAAAAAGACTTTAAAACAACCAGAAACATAACCTTCATATAACACACATCTACTAAAAATAACCCAAAATTAGCCTGGATGCATGTATTGAAACAATACTCAACTTTGGGCCCCTTGCCTGATCAACAACGTGCATGGAACCTTCAAAACAGTTAATTTTCGACCTCAGTGGTTAATTGGCCACTGTTTAGTTAGTTCGTTAGTTCGAAAAGAGGGGCGCGGTGTTGAGCGTTCAGAAGGAGCACTCTAAACCTTCCCATGTCAGTAAGACAAACACTTAAGCCGCTAAGTTCGACCTGTTGTGCGCTCTAGTTAGTTACTGTTTAAGTAACTTATTTTATCTGGATTACTGCTCCGATTTTTGGAATTTTGTCCGGTCATTTTTCCAAAATGTCCCAGTGTGCAATGGAGGCTTTAACCAATAGATGTCTTGAATATGGCATCAATTTTGTTTTAAAAAAATCGCTAAAACTAAAATTTTTCGAATAATCATGTCTTCATGTGATGGCATATTGAAGACATCCATTGGTTAAAGCCTTCTATGGAGGTAACATTTTATTATTTGTGCCACGTTTATATTTTAGCGATTTTTTTACAAAAAATATTTCCATACGAATTGGAACCTTAGAAACCCTAAAAAATTGGTAACCCAGAGTAACCCATTACACACGAAATACGAACGCTGATTACAAGTATTTTCCGCTTGGATGAAAACTTGGCATACAAAATGCAACCCTTTTGTTCCCAGCAAATATAAAACCGGTTCTGAAAATAAGGCAACAAATCAAATGTCCGTCCCCTCGTGAAAACACTAAAACAAGCATATATTCCCTTTCATCCGAGTATAATATACAGAAGCTACGATCATTTCCGCCATAAATGATGCCTGGTATTTTGCCATGATGCTTGCATGTATCATATTTAAATCATATTTTATTTTGACAGTGATAGTTTTGATGTGTTAACATCTATAGGCACGGGAAGGGTAATATATCAAAGTGAACACATGTGAACAACACACAGCGTTAGCATCAAATACGTGGTTGTTGTACAACAATAGTCTCTGCCTGAACATAAGTATGATGGTATTGATATAGCGGCAGCGAACAAACAAGCAGGTCGTCGTCGCCTAAGAGTATTGAATAGTACAGATAACTCATGGAACGAATGGTATGACTCAAAAGCACTGGTGACATAAGGCGAAGGATTCAAAACGTGTCAATCTATTTTTGTCATTACTTGGTCCATTCGTAATTTTGATGTGAAACATTGATGCCTTTTGTAACATTTATGCTTTTTGTATTGTTTTATGTAATAACATTGTCGAAATTGTGAAATTGTGAATTTATATTGAAGTAATCTATAAAGAGAATAAGACTCGTTTATGCTCTTTTACTCAGACTTTCTACATGAGAGCGGAAAAAGAGGGCAATAAGTTCTGTATATTATCCGATGCCTTTTGTCGTCGCTCTGTTTATCACAAAAAAAAAAAACAATTATGTCGGTGAGCTAAATATTGCTTTTTATTCGGTTGTATGCCAGTATTCTAACAAGCAAGTCGTCGTCGCTCTGTTTACAACAAAACAATTATTTCAGTGAGCTTTATTTATTTTAACAATATTACATCTAATGTTAAAGCCGGTGTAAGAAAAAAGAAAGTGCAATAGCAAAAGAGCCTTCAGCACAAAAACTATTCTTTCTTTTATTTTCCAATGTCACATTTACTAATGTGTTGATAGACATCGAACAGGTACCGTGTAACAAAAACCTGTTAACAGTTCGCCCGTGAGTTCGAATGCTCATTGATTTTTTCTTTTCGAGATATTGACTAGTAGCCAGTATCGTACATCCGGGGACCAAAATGAGGTCCACCATGACCAAATCTTAAATTCGGATAAGATTATCTGATTTTGATGAAACAATTCAATTCAACGAAAAGACGGCGAATTTGTGTGTGATTTTGTATAAATTTGTTTTTTGTATCGAAAACACGAAACACGTGTGTTACAACTGGCTGCGAAATAAAAACTCACCTATGAATAAGTCTGAAATGCAGTAGGGTGTGGTCTGGCATATGGCCGTACACGACGGTAATGCAAACTTCCCTCAGCAACTCCACCTGTCTTCACATACTGGAACTTATTGTTCGGCTCTCGGAAGTAACAACCGAATTAGTTTCGTTGCAATTTACAAATTTGTACCACAAATAATTTCTAAATGTAATTTTTTGAATTTAGCTCAGTTTGACCTTTTATACTATCTGGATATACTCGAGATAGGCCCACCTTAATATCAGTTGTGAGCACCCTGAATCGCTTTAGCACTGTCCGTCTGCTTGAAGTTAAAGTATAGGTCGCAAATATTATCCAATCCTGATCAACTCTTGTTATCTGTTTTTGTTTGTATCAAGGATGGGGCCTATTGACATTGGCGAAAGTTGGTCCTTGGTTTAATACACCCAACTTTTTCGTACATA